>OX401879.1:3605000-4205000 GCA_947859175.1 Gandaritis pyraliata
AAACACAGGAAATAGAAAAGACTGAACAAGAAAATACTAATTTAGACGTGATGGAAGAATTTGCCGGTTCCAGCGAGACCATGAAACTGGAACGGAAAAATCCTCATTTAGTTCTAACGGACACGTTGAAGAAGGCTTTAAAACAGCCGTTACCACCCGGTCCACCTCCGAAAAAACCACCTCGAACATTTAATATACCAACAATACCGGAAAATGAGAAAATAGACACTAAACGGAAGCTGGAAAAGCTCGAACAGGTGTTAATGAAGCGAGAAACCATGTCTAAGAAAGATAGCAACATCTATGACATTGCTGAAGAAAACTTAAGTCTAAAAAAGCCCAAAGAAATACACTATTTGTGTACGGAAATCTTAGACATAACGCAGCGAACGTTATTACCAAATCAAAACGACTCCGCATTCAAGAACTGCTTGGAAAGATTAAACTGTGTCAATACTCATGATTCCATGTCCAGTTTACCTTACACTAGATTAAGTACAGAGTTTGACCACGATCGAGACATTAAAAACAGCTGTTCATGCAACTCTTTAGAGAATTTAAACGGAGTTGTTAACGGAATATGTTTTAAGTGTAGAGATAATAAAGGGAAAGAATTTAAGTGCCATTTGGATTGCAAGTGTCGGAGTTCTGAGTTTTACATCGATGGGCATATCTACGATGAGCCGTATAACGGTGGTGAACGGAAGAATAGTTACGGAACCATTATGAAAGTCAATGTTAGCAAGAGTTTGGAAGATGTTCGGGTTAAGGATCAGAAAGAAGTAAGTTTTTTTAATCCACATTCATTAGTATGGCAAAGATCTACGTCCAGCAGTGGACCACTATAAGCTGATGATGGTGATGATTAATTTCTTTATATAATCTTACATTATGATTATCAATTTAATTAATGATTACTGATATCCAATATTTTCAATATCTACCTATCTATTTATCAAAATGTCTACTTTTGAAAATATTAAATACTATTGCAGGTAAGGGGTAATGACCGATTTACACACTCATGAGTACAGTGGCGAGTAGTTACACCGCGCGGTGACACACTAAATAAAAATAACGTGCACCAAATTGCGTATTTAATTTTCTGTGACTTTTTAGTGATGTTTACGGTCACTAGAACATTCCCTATGAACTGCCATCATCATCTATGTTGAAGCCGGTAGTCGAATTAAAGTCGGTTTTTCTAGTTTTTAAACTTATAAATTAGGTATATATATAATAGTGTTTTTTAAAGAAACAACTGTTTAAATATTACATGCTCTACTTATCAGCATCTCACAATAACAGCGCGCAAGTTCACATCATATTATGAGTAAGATATTTTGTAAACTGAAGCAGTAGTACATTCACCGGCATTAAACGCCCGTAGCACACATCCCCCGCGTTATTCGAGTAGCGAGGCCGCTGAATGCATTCCGCTGCGATCAAGTGTAGTTGGATTTGCGGAATCGTCGGAACGGTCGACATCCACAAACAAATACGTGCGAAGTCAACGCGGCACCGCAACGAAATGGCGGCCTGAGGGGTGATTACGAGTTTACAGTGTGCAATACGTCTGACGTCCAGCACACCGGTGTGCGGAAGCTTGACAGCGGAAGCTTGACGAGACCAAGCTTCTCCAAAAATCCGCTCAGTGTTTCCATACCAATCAGCGCACACCGGTGTGCTCGACGTCAGACGTATTGCACACTGTTAACTCGTAATCGCCCCTCAGAGCGCGGAAGAGTGGACGGCGCCGGCGTCGGAGCAGATCGACGAATCCGCGCGGGGAAAGAGATAGAATTATAGTGAAGTTTATGCGTTAGAACAGGCAGTCACGCTAGTGCTCGGCTTCTATATTACGGACAAGACACGGCGAAATTACTGCGATCCCGTTGTTATGATTTCGTAGCGGAGGTGTGCTACGGGCATATAAGTATTTTATCAGCAATCTAGTTTCAAGAATATTGAAGGCATTAGTTTAATAATCTGTGTTATTCCCATATTACAAGATTTGCTTAGTTTGAGACTAGACGGCGTTGTGTAACGTCCATCAATATTTGTTTCCTAGCTTCGGTCCGCGTTCGGTTTTATCCTGTTGATTTCAGGATAAAAAGTAGCCTATGTGTTAATCCAGGTTACGAACTATACGTATTCCAAGTGTCATCCAAATCGGACCAGTAGTTTTTGCAGACTGTACCTTACGCATCGTCAGTGCATTGCACTGCGGCTGAGTCACAGTGACTCCCACACTTGCCATAGTCACAACTGGACAGCTGGTTATCTTATTACCGTCAATAATTTTATTTCTTTTATCATTGTACTAGCAGTTACCCGCGACTTCGTACGCGTCTACAGTTTCCGTGTAGGTACATTATATTATCTGTGCGTGTACCGAGCGGATACTTCTTTGAGAAACTTGACATTACACCTCATTACACCGAACTCGTACCTACTGGAATGTCAAAAGCTAGTTGTTAGACCAAAGAGGTAGTACTACGCCCTGTCAAACTGACGTGACATGACATGACAATGAAATCCTCTTGCCAATTGGCGCTGCTAATCCTTTTCGTTCATTTTATCCTGTAGATCCTGTTAATTATTCGGGATAAAAAGAAGCCTATATGTCAATCCAGATTACGAACTCTATATATGCCAAGTTTCATCCAAGTTGGTTCAGTAGTTTTGCCGTGATTGAAACACAAACATCCAAACATCTAAACTTTCGCATTTGTAATATTAGTAGGATAGGATTGTTTGTAGATAGGTATTCTGTGGTATTACTGTCTATGTGCGTCATTTATGTGCGCAATGCCCGTCTCAAACGGTGAAGGAAAACATCGTGAGGAAACCCTTGGCTTAGTCAGCTGGGCACGTATTGATCTTGTGTTTCCTGTGGATTGTGGGGACTAGGCTGAGAGGATGGTATAGGTGCTACAAGCCTACTCCATCTAAATCATGTCCCAGGCATTGCAGCCTCCCGTACATCGGCCCATGGGGACCCTTGGCTTAGTCAGCTGGGCACGTATTGAGCTTGTGTTTCCTGTGGATTGTGGGGACTAGGCTGAGAGGATGGTATAGGTGCTACAAGCCTACTCCATCGAAATCATGTCCCAGGCACTGCAGCCTTATGTTATAATCAAAATGAAGTCCACACGTCCACAGCAGGATAACGAATGTATTTTTAACATCGCTTTGAGGTAAAAAAGATAAGTAACTATATAGGAATTTCCATAACATAAGGTCTAGCTTTGTACCTAACAGAAGATAACATTATGTACTAGAGTTATTCTGGTTTCGCACTTCTTCTTCTTTGTGTGTCAATGGTATGACTAGACGAAGTTCGAGTAGAACTTCGCCACCTTTACCCCCTCGTCTGTGGCATCTATGAGGTCATCCCTTGTGCAGGTGCTAGGGCACAAGGGGCAAACGAGAAAATGGGACATCGTTTGGATGGGGACCCCGCAGTCACATTGACTGAGAGCAGGGTCGCGATAGCCCCATCTACACATGCTCTCCCTAGAGCGTTGGTTTCGGACTACCGGTCTCTCATCCCACTGGGACGAAACACCTTACAAAGCTTACACCGTCTCGTTCGATCCCAAAGTCAAAGTCAAAAATATTTTATTTAAAAAAACAAAAAGGATTATTTACAATCCTGTTGATTTTTCGGGATGAAAAGTAGCCTATATGTTAATCCAGGTTTCGAAGTTTTATCCAAATTGCAGCGTGATTTGAAACACAAACATCTGAACTGTTATTTATTTAATAAAATAAAATTATTGTTATGTAAGTATGAGTAATTTATCGAATTTACCTTCCCTCCCATACATAATTATAGAATGCAATAAATGGTTAATTACCTAGCTATTATTTTAAGCATTATAATTTTATGAACAAAATTTTAGTAGTTAGGTACTGTACGCACACGGATCTTTATCCCTCTGAAGTTAGGTGCAACAAAACGATTGCGTATGTACTGTTGTGCGGAAAAATTTGCACCTCGAATTCGAATCAAAAATGGGTTCTGCGCAGATACTTCAGAGGGACAAAGATCCGTTGTGTTGTGACTAAGTATATAGAGATAGATAGAGATAGAGATATATTTATTTGACACACAATCACAACACAGGTACAGCACAGAACAAGCATAAAAAAGAAGAAAGAAAACAATAATCACCTACACAATTACTAAACTTACTTTACTTTCTTGATTTTGGGCTTTTAAGACTTCATCCCGTCCATTTACTGAAATTCTAGTAAGTATTAATTTGAAAGTAAGTGAACAGGAGCATCAGCAGGGGTATTCCAATCTCAGTTGAACTGCAAAGTTTTAAATCATGGTCAGTTCATACTAACTCATAGTTATTCTGTGACTAAATAGTGACATTATGATGTCATTTAATTTGTTTTCGCGCATATTTTGCTGTCAAGTGTCTAAAAAGAATGATCAAAATTGTACCACGTGACCTGAAGAAATTACACTGGGCAGTGAAATATAACTTGACAGCAAAAGAGTGGAATACGGGGGCAGAGCAATGAAATTAATTTCACTGTGACCCAAGGTTAACGACCAATTTCGACACTAAGATAAGAATTGTGTCCAAGGTTTTTGCCTGAAAACTTTCAATTACGAGCCCTGCGAAGGACATACAATCGTAATATTACTAAGATCACAGATTTGAGCATATTTCTACAATATTGTGGCTTCTGGATTGGTATGCCAATCAAAGTTGAACTGCAAAGTTTTAAATCATGGTCAGTTCATACTAACTCATAGTTATTCTGTGACTAAATAGTGACATTATGACGTCTTTTGATGTGTTTTCGCGCATATTTTGCTGTCAAGTGTCTAAAAAGAATGATCACGTGGTACAAAATTGTACCACGTGACCTGAAGAAATTACACTGAGGGGCGAGTACGAGTTTACAGTGTGCAATACGTCTGACGTCTAGCACACCGGTGTGCGCTGATTGGTATGGAAACACTGAGCGGATTTTTTGAGAAGCTTGGTCTCGTCAAGCTTCCACTCAGTGTTTCCATACCAAGCAGCGCACACCGGTGTGCTGGACGTCAGACGTATAGCACACTGTAAACTTGTACTCGCCCCTCAGTGCAGTGAAATATAACTTGACAGCAAAAGATTGGCATACGGGGGCTGACCGCGACTTCGTCCACGTCCCGTTAGATCCTGTTGATTTTCTGGAATAAAAAGTAGCTTACGAGCCTTCTTAAGCTACGAAAGTAGCCTAAGTAGAACACGAATTCCACTGGCAAGTCGCAGGACCCTTCTAAGCTTTGATTTTAAATATGGTCTCAGAAATAGTTACGGCAATTTCCAAGTTCCCATTCGCTCAGCCGTGACGGGTACGTTATACCCCAGTGGATACGTGTGGATGTCACGTCCAGCAGGGGTATTCCAATCAAAGTTGAACTGCAAAGTTTTAAATCATGGTCAGTTCATACTAACTCATAGTTATTCTGTGACTAAATAGTGACATTATGACGTCATTTGATGTGTTTTCGCGCATATTTTGCTGTCAAGTGTCTAAAAAGAATGATCACGTGGTACAAAATTGTACCACGTGACCTGAAGAAATTACACTGGGCAGTGAAATATAAATTGACAGCAAAAGTTTGGCATACGGGGGCAGATCTAAACGCGCCAGATAAGTTTGCGGCTGAAAAGTTTCCGATTTATGTAAGGGAGAACGCAAACCAAAGACAAAACGTCTTGTCGAACAGTTAGTGATGTGAAACTTCTCAGTAAAACTTTTTTAGTTACGATATGCTTCTTTTTATTTGCGGTTTTCGTTACTTGCTTATTTAATGAGAATCATCCTAAGTACTTAATAATAATATTAAGTACACTACATAATTACTCTATATTCTTATTTATTAAAAAACACAGTTCATTCTCTAGGTATGTGCGTATAAAGCAATGTTTAATAGGTAGGTACTAAACAATGCTATAATAGATAGGTAAACATAATTTTATGCATGCTGTGTTCGCTTTTTTCGCTTTTTCGTTATAACGAAAACAGCATATGACGAGGAAGCATTCAGCATATGCTGTTTTCGTTATAACAGAAAATTTATTTTCACGTCACTAAGTACGCGACAAAACAGTTTTGTCGATAGATGTGCGTTGGCCCTTACTGTTTCATTCAGATCGTTCGTCATCTCAGTAGTATCATCATACATACAGCGTGTAGCTACAATGGCGACATTAAATTAACCAGCGTATCCGGTTTCGCGTTTTCAGAATATAGACATATTTTTTATTTCATTAAACATAAGATTTATCGAAATAAATCAATTTTCTTAAATAACGCCTCGGAGCAACCTGTACGTAAGAGCAGAGGTCATCTGTCGGGTTCACGGGTCATAACCGCGTATGAAGAGCAAGAAAGTATTGTTAGAATAGGACACCCGAAATTGCGACGTTGTGCATGAAAGGGATAGCTAACTCCGCTTACGCTTTGATTGAGGAGCGCCGCCGCCCGCGCCGCCCGCTCGACCGACTCGTCCTGCCTAGCCAGTGATACGCGAGCCGGTGTCCTTGACACACTTTATTTTAATAATTTTGCTAATTATCTACCTACCTATTCTCAATGTTTCGCGAAAAAGACGCTTGGTTTTGTTAGTTTAGCTTTTCTATTCTAAGTACCCAATCAGGTCTACGTAGGTACAGCGATAAAGACGCTTTGATTTATTATTTGTTTATCTGTCTACCTTTGCGACTAGGGAGCGGGTAAATTAAATGTTTGGTGCTCAGTGGATACTGGATAGGACGACACGACACGGAGCTCTTAGGTGGCCCAATGTCACCTGACCTCAAGCCCCTCGATTTTTTATGGGGCTTTGTGAAAGACGACGTTCATGCAAAAATAAAATAAAATGTATTATCAAAAGCGAGGGCAAATATTCGCCGGTTACATCTTTGTGTCCGACGTGGTGGCGGCGGCGGCGGCGCGGCGGCTACATTGAGAACTTGAAGATTTAATAAGTGTAAGGCGCTAGGTGCATAGGTCACAATAAAATTAATAGTAAAGTGAACAAGGTGAAGTCAAATTATTTGATTTCTTTGAATTCCTTGGTGTCGCTTGATTTCCCCGCCCCGCGCTCCGCCGCCGCCACCGAGCCGCCCAGGCAGGCGCGGGCGCGGGCGCGGCGCGGTTTGCGGCGTTGCCGTTCAATGCAGAACACGTAGGTAAAGACACTCATAGGATGATTAATTTTTGTTGCGTATTTTATTACTAGTTGTCCTGTGAGAACATAGACCTCGCGAGCCTTTATAGCCGTGCAATAACCAACACTTTCCCTTTTACCCTGGCTAAGTAAATCTAATTTCAGGTGCTTGAATTTTCCAATAGGCCCTTATGTAGACTTTTGAGCAAAATAAGGGTATAAGTTTTAGCGATTACTCGCGTTCCCTTGGTCCTAAGAGGTCGAATCTGGGGTCTACGGATTTGTCTCATAAAGGCGAAGAGGACTGTGTAGTCTCATTGATATTGGTAGAAGTCAATTTTTGGGAAAAAAAATAAAAAAATAATTTCCCCTTTTTTCCCCTTTCCAGTCCCCCTTTTTGGAAATATTTTTACACCATCTTGTGTAGAATGAAATCTTTTGTGTGCTCCTTAAATTTGATTGAAATCCGTCGATAAATAACGCTACAGCAAACTTTCCCTCTTTTCTCCCCTATTTTCCCCCCAATCAAAAATCCCCGACGACAAAAAAAATCTAATAATTCATATAACCTGTGTACCAAGTTTCGTCCAGATCGGTTGAAAAATGCGACCTGTAGAGGAGAACAGACAGACAGACAGACAGACAGACAGACAGACATCCGGACAAACGCATTTTTGGCCAATGTGGAAACTGAGACGCTTCGCTCGCTCGGTCAATTAAGTTTGTTTGAAAAATTCGAAATTTCTATTTTGGACTATAATTATTTTTTTATTTTTTTTATGAATACTTATAAGTAGCTCTACCCGTGTGTTCATTTAATGTCGCCATTGTAGCTACACGCTGTATATTTCGTTTAATCATTTGTTACAAAAAATGTAAGCTTGAGGTTTTAGTAAAGATTAAAAAAAAACCAGTTAGGTACTATGTACATAAGGCAATAAATTCATCTATATCAGAAAACTATTCGTTGACCCTACTTAATTTTTATTGAAAAAAAAAAGAAGTAATTTTTGTTTTATTGCTACAAGTTGAAAAGTTAGTTTCTTGTTCAGACTCCGAAATTTGAATTTAATTTATTAATTTACATTCCCGCATCCCAATACCACAATTTTATGCACAGAAATCTTCAAAAATGTTGTATCACCATTACACATCTATTCAAAATCTGTGTGATTAGAAATCTGCGTAGTCACAACTAAAAAGTGTGAACGGTACATAGAGAAAGCAACGGTTTGACAAGTGACAAATGACAGTGTAATTGCAGATTCATAGGTACGGTCTTCGAGTTCTGTCATTTGTAAAAGCAACATAGCACATTTATTTTAATTGTTTTTCTTGGTGTTATAGTGAGTATTGTTCTTTAATTTTGGTGGAATTTAACCGATAAAACTTGCAGTTATAGCATAAAGTGTGAGCCATTGGAATAAATGTGTATTATGTGTTTTTATTATTTGATGGAATTCGTTTCCAAGTTTTGAAGGGAAAATCCACCATTTTGTCTTCAAAACAAATGACTTGACGTATGACTCGACTTGACTAAACTTAATTCAAATAATTCACTTGACACTGCCAAAATTGTCTGTCGAAATGACGGACAGAAGCCATTTAGAAGAAGAACTAAGAAAATGATTTTGAGTTCTGACCCCGTATGCCAATCTTTTGCTGTCAAGTTATATTTCACTGCCCAGTGTAATTTCTTCCGGTCACGTGGTACAATTTTGTACCACGTGATCATTCTTTTTAGACACTTGACAGCAAAATATGCGCGAAAACAAATTAAATGACATCATAATGTCACTATTTAGTCACATAATAACTATGAGTTAGTATGAACTGACCATGATTTAAAACTTTGCAGTTCAACTTTGCAGTTCAACTTTGATTGGCATACCCGTGCTGTCATTTGTAAAAGCAACAGCACATTTATTTTAATTTTTTTTCTGGGTGTTAATCAAACAATACTCACCCACTCTGGGTGAGTATTGTTTGATTCCTTCAAACCCGTTGTCTTGATGCAGAACTCTCCAAGCTTGTATGCAGAATAGTATAACTCGATATTCAACTGCATAAACACCAAACTTATAACACACTTTTTTCGGCCGAGGTTTAAAATAAAAACATACTCTCTTACTAAACCACACGTTAATACCATTTTTATCGTCGATGTATAAAACAGGCACCTGGCATTACCTTGAGATAGCCGGTTTCACATCCTGCCGATAGTTACAAACTATACAGGTAACAGCAGTCATCATAATAATACCTTTGCATCTAATATAACTAGATAATTTTTACAAGCACGCTTAGTATAGCGGGTGCTCATAATTCCAATTTGTTCTATGAACAAGCAATACTAGTGGTTGATCAAAGATGGATATAATAAACTACCAGAACAAATGAAAGAAGCCCAATCTGATACCTTATTTAAAAAATTACTAAAATCTTTCCTCTTAAAAAGTGTTATTATGAATTAAATGATTATTTGAATGACAAAATGTGCGAATATAATAATACTGAATTAACACAAGAAATTGACTGAATTGAAAAATTGACGTGAAGAAAACCTCGGTCTGCCTACTTTCCTGTTGCAATACCCCTGAACAGGGTTCATGTGTGATACCTACCTACAATGTAACAACTACACTCGTGAGCAAAAAAATCGACTCAGGACGCACGCCCGCGTTTAAAAAACTCTGGCAAAAAATCAGAAGCTTTCATTCTATTTCTGATTTTAACATCTCAAAGCTGTTAGTTTTAACTTTAAAATGAGTGGTCTACTTTGTTATTTACATTTTTATTTTGGTAATGAAAAAATATTGAATGAGAAGGAGTCTTAAGCAATGAAAAAGGGTGATCATTAACAGTAAAGAAAATACCAGCTTAAATTCGTCAAAATATTAATTTATTAGAAATTAAACTATCAATATTTAGTGTTGCCCCCCCTGGCCCTAATAACAGCTTCCAATCGCTTCTTCATGGATCGAATAAGTTTCTTTACTCGATCTTGTTCGATGCTATCCCATTCTTCAATGAGCGCCGCTTTGAGGTCCGATTTTGTGGCTGGTGCAGGATTTCTAGCCCGAACTTTTCGTTTCAGTTCGTCCCACATATGCTCGATAGGATTTAAGTCCGGGCTACGCGCTGGCCAGTCCATAGCGGCAATTTCGACCTCCTGTAAATACTGCCGGACGGAACCTGCAGTATGTGGACGGGCATTGTCGTGCATTAAGATAAAGTTTTCGCCTATGAAACCGGCGTAGGGAACGACGTGATCCCCTAAAATCTCATCGATGTATCGGTTCGCCGTCAATCCTCCCACTCGACCACCAGTTTCAATAAAAACCAACTCGGTTTTTGCCTCCATTGAAATGCCCGCCCACACCATCCAGGAACCTCCTCCAAAAGCCACATTTTCTTTGATGCAGCACTGCGCGAATCTTTCTCCAGGTCTTCTGTAGACTCGTCCTCTTCTATCGCTACCATGCAAGCATACTCTGCTTTCGTCTGAGAAGAGGACGGAGCTCCATTGTTCGTCAGTCCAATCAACGTGTTCTCTGGCAAATCGTAGGCGGGCTGCTCGGTGGGCTGGGGTTAATTTGGGGCCAGTAGCTGGCCTTTTTGGCTCAAGGCTAGCTGCCTTAAGTCGTCTTCTGACTGTCCAGCCACTAACAGCCACTCCTCGCGTTTCTCTGAGCTCTTGTTGGACTTGAACGCCAGTGAGGGCCCGATTTCTCAGCGATGTACTGACAATGAAACGGTCATCTCTCTCCGATGTGCACCTTTTTCTTCCGGAACCGCGTCTTCGATTAAAGTTACCAGTCTCTTGGTAACGACGGTAAACTCTGGAAACAGCAGACTGGCTCATGTTCAACGCATGTGCCACTTCACGCTGACTCTGGCCTTGTCGCAATAGGGTGACCGCTTGAGCAGCTTCATCACTTGTTGTGTCCATTTTCAGGTAGAATTCTTGTTTGTTGATAACGGAGATGTGTATCGGTTGACGTTTGACGGCTAACTGATAAGGTTGGGTCAGGTAGATAACCTTTTATATGGGTAAGTAACCCTTAATTAGCACTATTGTAAACAAGCGCAAAAAGGGTGGTTACTGATCACAACATGTTGTTGGGTTGTGTGAGCAAGAAACATTACAATATTTTATATCATTTTGAAGCTAATAATAGGAGCTTTATGATTTTACTATGAAAAAAATATTTACACGATCAGTTTTTTTGCCAGTGACTTGCGACTGCAGGTGTGTCGCCTGAGTCGATTTTTTTGCTCTCGAGTGTATAATACCATGTGAAAGCAATAAATGTATTGAGTATTGAGTATTGACCCTCATACGATTTCTAGGGTGAGAAACGTATGCTCCAAAAGTCTGAATCGAGACCTTGAATAAGCTTATTTTTTTTTATTTAGGCGTTTATTTTATCCTGTAGGTCCTATAGGTAATTAACAGGATCTACAGGATAAAATGAACGAACGGGATTAGCAGCGCCAATTGACACGAGGACGACGTCACGTCAGTTGCTTCAAGGGGCCTGGGGCCTTATTCTCACTTCGGCAGAGATTTTACTCTAATAGGGATGACGACAAAATGACGTTGAAAACTCCTGTCACTAGTGGATGAAACCAGTTTTCGACCGAAATTTGACGTCATCCCTATTAGAGTAAAATCTCTGCCATATCCACCGCCCTGGTACGAGTTTTGTACTAGTTGAGTTAACGCTAATACCATAATAGTAAAACACATAGTTCTCAGTCTACATAAATATGACCTTGAGATGCTAGACCCAGCCGTTTAGTCTTGTTATTTAAAAATCCAGTTTTTTTATATCGTGCAAGATTCATTTGCCGTATAAAAGTTTAATTTTAAATTCAGGTTTCAAAACAAGTCTAACGAGTATAATTTCTTTCATTTTAATCCTCGAAGAGAAAAAAAAGGGGTGTTATAAAGTTTGTGGCTTTTGTGTTGACTTCGTATGTTCGGTCCTCCGAAACTAATGATCTGATTTCAATGCCATTTTTGTGAGAGCTGATATATAAATATTCATGCACATTTCACACGACGCCCTCTAGTCCCAAACTAAGCAAAGCTTGTAATATGGGAACTAGATGCTGATAGAATACTTATATCCTTTTTTTTATAAATACATAGAACAAACATTTATGTTTTCCACGCACAAATGTTTGTTCGCAGTAGGAACGAACCCACGACCCACAGCACGGAAGGCAGAGCCATTACCAGGACAGGCGTCACAGCTCAGTCGGTAATGGATCTGCCTACCGTGCTGTGGGTCGTGGGTTCGATCCCTACCAAGAACAAACATTTGTGTGTGGCAAAACATAGATGTTTGTTCTATGTCTGGGTGTTACTATGTATTATAAGTATGTATTTACAAAAAAAATTATTTAAGTATTCTATCAGCCATCTAGTTCCCATATTACAAGCTTTGCTTAGTTTGGGACTAGAGGGCGTTGTGTGTAAAGTCCATGAATATTTATTTATTTATTTATTTTATACTTTTTTTTATAAATACATGAAACATCTATGTTTTCCACGCACAAATGTTTGTTCTCAGTAGGAACGAACCCACGACCCACAGCACGGAGGGAAAAGCCATTACCGACTGAGCTGTGACGCCTGAGATGAAGCTTTGTCTGTGGGGCTCTGCAGTCACATTGTATTTAGAGTACCCCCATTTTGCTGAGTTATGCAACGGGCCACTTGATTCCGAAGACGAGTCTGTGGTGTTCATTAGTAGAGTAGTTGGTGATGTAAATCTTGCATCACCAAATGTGCAAATAATGTTCATACCGTCACGTACAGTCGTATTAGCGAAAGTACTTCGTCTATGGGCATGCCACTATCACTTACATTAGCTTTGAAAGTAAAATGTGCTTTATTGACACTGGAGTGAAGTCTAGTATAGTTTGGGATTGAGTAATCTATCGCTCAAAGTCAAAGTCATCTTATAATATTTATAACTAGCAGCTATCCGCAACTTCGTACGTGAGTACCGTTTCCGTGTACATTATATTATTTATGCATTTACCGAGCGGATACTTCTTTGAGAAACTTGACATTACACCGAACCCGTACTCGAATGTCAAACGTTAGTCGTTAGACCAAAGAGGTAGTCATGACTCATCCTCTTGCTACATTGGCGCTGCTAATCCCGTACGTTCATTTTATCCTGTAGATCCTGCTAATTATTCGGGATAAAAAGTAGTCTATGTGTCAATCCAGGTTACGAACTATATGCCAAGTTTCATCCAAGTTGGTTCAGTAGTTTCGACGTGATTGAAACACACATATCCAAACATCTAAACTTTCGCATTTATAATATTAGTAGGATATTTGGATATCTATATAAGATATTTTATTAAGATATTTTTATAAAGAGGATTTGCAAATTAAATCCCACCACTATAAATGTAAATTTAAATATAAATTTAATATAAATGTTACAGTTTAGATGTTTCTGTTTCAATCACGCTGTAACTACTGGTCCGATTTGGGTGAAACTTGGAATATATTATAGTTCCTGGATTCCCTAAACATCCAAACTTTGACATTTATAATATTAGTGGGATTGGGAATGGTTGTTAGTGAGAAGATTGTGGTTTAGTGTTGACGTCGCGCAGTGAAACAATGACATTTTCTATCGATCGCGTGACGGCGCTGCGCCGGCGCAGGGAAAGTCGATAAGTGGGCGGAACTGTTTTTTGTGAGACTACGTTTCAGTGTGCATTCTACTTGCTTCATTAGAATATGCAACTCTGTGGGTATGCATTAAAAACTCAGAATTCAGACAGCGACTCAGAATTTATTTCAGCGCGGACTATTATGTTTGCATCGGTGCATACACACCTGCACCATTGCAGCATTGCTATTCAGCGCGGCAATGCAGCCAGTGTCTTGGGCACGCTTCCGATTGCTACTGATTTGGATTTGGAGTTGGGCTATCTATAAATCGTTTGCAACGGTGTGTAGATAGCTCAACTGCTTCATGTGTATTATGTACATATTATAAATATTGTAAATACTTTATTAGTCATAATTTTCTTTGTGAATAAAATCTATTTAAAGTTAGAATGATTAAAAAAAAAATACTATTATGACTGAAAAAAATAAATTTGCAGCATGGCATAGCCGCACGTGGGGGCAAATTGCTCCTTGTAATTGGGGGACAGTTTGGACAAAAAAGTCCTATCTGTCCACCTGTCACTAACAGGGAGACAGATTGTACTTTTTAAATTTTTTAAAGTAGCATCTGTCACCTTGACTGGTCATTTTTGTCCAATCTGTCTCCCCAGGGTGACAGATCTGGGGGGTGATTCTGGGTATGGCAGAGATTTTACTCTAATAGGGATGACGTCAAATCTCGGTCGAAAACTGGTTTCACCCACTAGTGACAGGAGTTTTCAACGTCATTTAGACGTCATCCCTATATGCGAAAGTTTAGATGTTTGGATGTTTGTGTTTCAATCATGTCTAAACTACTGTACCAACTTGGATGAAATTTGGCATATATGTAGTTCGTAACCTGGATTGACATATAGGCTACTTTTTATCCCGAATAATTAACAGGATCTACAGGATAAAATGAACGAACGGGATTAGCAAGAGGATGATGTCATGTCATGTCACGTCAGTTTGACAGGACGTAGTACTACCTCTTTGGTCTAACAACTAGCGTTTGACATTCGAGTAGGTACGAGTTCGGTGTAATGTCTAGTTTCTCAAAGAAGTATCCGCTCGGCACACGCACAGATAATATAATGTACACGGAAACTGTAGACGCGTACGAAGTCGCGGGTAACTACTAGTAAACTATAAACGTGAATATAATATCGTATCGTCATTTTATATCGTGTCCACCATCTTGTGTATCCTTGTAACAAATAATTAGTGATTACCTGCAGGGGTATGCCAATCAAAGTTGAACTGCAAAGTTGAACTGCAAAGTTTTAAATCATGGTCAGTTCATACTCCTCCTCCTCCTTGCGTCGATATCCTCACTGATGAGGATCGTGACCTTTATGCAGGACCTTCTTCTGCACGATGCAATTCAATTCAGTTCATACTAAACTAACTCATATTTATTCTGTGACTAAATAGTGACATTATGACGTCATTTGATTTGTTTTCGCGCATATTTTGCTGTCAAGTGTCTAAAAAGAATGATCACGTGGTACAAAATTGTACCACGTGACCTGAAGAAATTACACTGGGCAGTGAAATATAACTTGACAGCAAAAGATTGGCATACGGGGGCTGATAATACTAGTGTTGCGCGTAATATAGGGAATCCCGGGATTTACGGAGATTTACAAAGTTCCCAGAACTTAACCTAGTACAAGACTAAAACGTGAATGTCCGGGAAGGCCTGGAGGGGGGCTAAAACAGAGACAAGAGAATGGCGGCGCTACCGATATCGAGGTATTCGATCTTGGTGTATTGGTGAGCCAGGGAGAAGGTTAAAACACAGGATTTTACAGTCAATTCTGAACGCATTCATTTCTCGTGGTCCGGTATTGAGCAATCGACTTTATCGTGTACTATCTACAACAAAAACCGGAAGTGGTAACCTCGATCGATGGCTGCATTGCATCACAACTACTAGAGTCTGTAAGCAAACATTATTTTAGTTCCCCGAACTGAGATCTAGCAGTTGCGATGGTCCAGAGGCCCTAGTACGAGTTTACAGTGTATAAAGCCGGTGTAACAACGTCTGACGCCCAGCACATCGGTGTGCGTTTATTGCCTACCTACTTAAGATAAGGTTTTATACCTACTTAAGATAAGTTTAAGCGCCCAAATATAACATTTTTGCGATACCTGAAAAGGGTGAATAAGTTTTAAAGTGCCTCTGACTTTAGCATAAGACCAAATTGTAACACTTATTTTGGCAAATAAATGTATCTTGTATCTTGCTATGAAAACACTGAGCGGATACTTTGAGAAGCTTGGTATAATCCGAGCCCGTCAAGCTTCTCAAAGGATCCGCGGCCTAATCACGTCACGTATCTAGCAGAAGCAAAGCAATCGCAGAAATCGCACAATTTCTGCTTTTAGATGGCTAATTCGTATCACGTAAGAACGATAGCAGAGCCATTGCAAACGATCGACAGTGCTGCCTCTACAGAACAATCCGTAAAACAAATGTGCATTGTTCTCCCTACGATAACAAAGTTTTCGTATCACGTACGCTCTTGACAGCCATAGCTTAGCAAAAATTTAGCAATTAGCGAGCCATTTGAACTGTCAAAATGAGACACCGTTCAGTGTTTCCATAGCAATCAACGCACACTGGTGTGCTGGGCGTCAGACGTTTGTACGCTACGTCTGCCTCAACCTCCGCGCCATCCGAAATCCAACAGGCGCACTCGTTCATCAAAGTGGACAGACGTCCTCTGTCTAAAGGCACAGAGATTAGAGATACTTATCGGTTTTGTACACCAAAACTCGTACTATCATCATCATCATTGGCCTTTGCGTCTTTTGCAGACGATTTAAGTAGTACGGAGGTAGATTAAGTAATTAATTAATTAAGTAGATTATTAATTATTAAGTAGAGTAGATTATTAGATTAGTAGTAGAGTAGATTATTATTAAGTAGTGTAGATTAATTAAGTAGATTTAAGTAGTAAGTATTTATTTAAGTACACCAAAACTCGTACTAAGGCCTCTGATAACTTTACAGCCCTCTGACCGATTCACCAAAAAAAAACATTGTTATGACCTAGTTCTGGGTTACCTACAAACAACAAAAAAATTCCCAATTTTTTAGAATTTGTTTAAAAATTGAACGTGCGAAAAAACAATGTACATTTAACGGAACATGTTCCGTTATCCTAATTTGAGCGAAAACAGACGGAAATTGTTAAATATAACTCCACTCAAAACATCATTACGAAAATATACACACGAAATGGGGAAGGATAAATATAGATTGAACCCGGCTTGAAGTTAGCAACACTGGACACGAAACAAGAGAAAAGTCTGTGCCCTCGTAGCTCTGAAAGTAGGCCTCCGATTTGAATTCGGTTTATTTCAAAGTCTAAGTCTAAATTTCTTTATTCAATAAAATCACAAGGATCATTTAGAATCGTCTATATAACTTTTATTTTGTAAGAAATTTATAAGTTTTTAAAACTAGAAAAACCGACTTTAATTCGACTACCGGCTTCATCATCAGATGATGATGATGATGGCAGTTCATTGGGAATGTTCTAGTGACCATATAAACACTATTAAAAAGTCACAGGAAAGCAAAACACGTAATTTCGTGCACGTGGATGGCATGTTTTTTTCCAGTTATTTTTATTTATAAGCCAAACTACTGAACCGATTTTGACGAAAATTGAATGGGACCAACCTGGAAGTACATCCTTTCAGTCGCAGTCACAGATCAATTTTTTTTTATCTGTGGTCGCAGTGCAATCTTAAGTTCCAAAACGGAGTCCATAGCTTAGTACACCCGTGTACCAGTTAAAAATAACTGCGCACAGCTGAACCGTTCTTTAACTGTCCCAGTAGGTTTTGAGAGCTACCAATAACTACTTATTGTTTACTCTAGTGATGCAAATGACGCATTCTTTTAACAGATGTTTAGTTTTGGAGTATCTACTGTAGAAATAGGTCTGAGGGTAACAAACCGTATAGTTTAGCTATCTATCTAATTTTAAATTAATTACTAGCTAATGCCCGCGACTTCGCCCGCGTCGTGTTTTATCCTGTAGATATTCCGGGATAAAAAGTAGCTACCTACGAACTGTAAACATAGACACTTTATCACGTGTGCAATGCAATTTTTAAGGAAACTTCGAGACGCTTTTCATGAATTTAATGTTGATTAAATTTAAACATTTTGATTAAACATTTAATGTTGTTCGCCATGACGTGTAGAATAACCCCCTTTCGGACTTATTGGGACATTATGTTACACCCAGCAGGGGTATGCCAATCAAAGTTGAACTGCAAAGTTTTAAATCATGGTCAGTTCATACTCAATCATAGTTACTCTGTGACTAAATAGTGACATTATGACGTCATTTGATGTGTTTTTGCGCATATTTTGCTGTCAAGTGTCTAAAAAGAATGATCTGAAGAAATTACACTGGGCAGTGAAATATAACTTGACAGCAAAAGATTGGCATACGGGGGCAGGCATGTTTTTTTTATGCTTTTCCAAATCAGTTCTTAACCAGTTTATTAGAGCAACACCGGAAACTCAACCAGTTTTGGCTCTAACAAGACAAGACTACTTGAAGGTGTAATCACAAACAAATCCTCCAGTCGCCGCGTTACGACCTAACGTATTCGAATCATATTGCGCGTCAACGCCAGCTCGACTGCCGAACGTTGTAGCGTCACCGCGCAGTGTATCTCGGATACGCTAGCGCTACGATTGTAACATTCGTGGTCGTGTGGTTCGGAACCCATGCGCGAACCGTGGTTCCGTAGAAAGTGAAAACTTGGAAACCTGAATCTAATGATATGACAAGACTGCGCAACGACCCGACTCATCACTAAAATTTATACATTCCGGGCCCTATGCAATGTGTGTTAAAATATATAATAGAATCCCTAATGACATTAAAAAAGAAGAGAGACCTTTAAAATTCAAAAATATTTTAAAAAATTACCTCACAAAAAACTGTTTCTATTCGTTGCACGAGTTTCTGGAAGACTAAAACACCTTTAGATAGTACCTGCAAAAATGTGCCACCTAATATTTAAGTATTTGTCTACCTACCTAATTGCTGTGCCCTAACAGGGTTTATGTTTGATACTCTACATACTTTAACACCTGTTTATGCAACATAAAAGCGCAATAAAGAATTTGAATTTGAATTAGGGTATAGTCACAACGGGTCTTTGTCCCTTTGAAGTATCTGCGCAGAACCCATTTTTGGGTCGAATTGGAGAATGAATTTTTCCGCACAACAGTACATGCGCAATCGTTGTTGAACCTAACTACAGAGGGATAAAGATCCGTTGTGCGTACTGTACTAACGAGGACAATAGGTATTTATCTGCGTAACACAAGACGTCTTCAAAACCGCAGATCAATACAACTCGGTCAGTAACCTGTGTAGTAATGTGAGGTAGGTCGTGCTATGCCGGCCATACATGCTTCAATATTACGTTATTTTTGGTCTACATGTGATCTGAGGGGCGAGTACGAGTTTACAGTGTGCAATACGTCTGACGCCAACCACACCGGTGTGCGCTGCTTGGTATGGAAACACTGAGCGGAAGCTTGACGAAACCAAGCTTCTCAAAAAATTCGCTCAATCTTTCCATACCAAGCAGCGCACACCGGTGTGGTTGGCGTCAGACGTATTGCACACTGTAAACTCGTACTCGCCCCTCTGAAGCTAATATAATTTATAAGTTTAAGAAACTAAGAAAACCGACTTCAATTCGACTACCGTCTTCATCATCAAATGATGATGATGGCAGTTCATTGGGAATGTTCTAGTGACCAAACACCACTAAATAGTCACAAGAAAGCAAAATACGCAATTTCGTGCACATGGATCGCATATATTATCCAGTTATTTATAAGCCAAACTACTGAACTGATATTGTTGAAAATTTTATGGAACCAACCTGGAAGTACATACTTTCAGATAAAAAAAGAATTTTTCAAATCGGTTTATAAATGACTGAGTTCTGAGGATACAAACATTAAAAAAAATATGAGAACAATTATTGAAATCGGTTCAAAAACGACATCATTTTGCCCCTGCTCTAAACGTAATCTATTTTCGTCTGAGATGCGACATTATCTGCCCCAGTGACATTTATCGAGCGTTTTCTAACTAAGCCCCGCGTTAAAAGATAAACTAGGTTATGCAAAGTTTAGCGCGGTCAATATTTGGATAAACCGCTAGATGTACTCGTAGGTAGTGGAATTGTAGTCGGGTTTTTTTTTTAATTACAAATTACCAGCTTCCGCCCGTGATTTCGGGTTAGTCTCAAAATCCCCTTTATTTTGAAAATATAGAATCAAGGGATCTTGAGACTAAAGGACGTCGACAGGCGTCACAGCTCAGTCGGTAATGGTACTGCCTTCCGTGCTGTGGGTCGTGGGTTCGATCCCCACTGAAAACAAACATTTGTGCGTGGAAAACATAGATGTTTGTTCTATGACTGGGTGTTACTATGTATTATAAGTATGTATTTACAAAAAAAAGTATATAAGTATTCTATCAGCCATCTAGTTCCCATATCACAAGCTTTGCTTAGTTTGGGACTAGAGGGCGTTGTGTGTAAAGTCCATGAATATTTATTTATTTATTTAAAGTATCAAAATCCCCTTTGGGTAAAATTACACCGAAATAGTCTTATCTTAATTTTACTTCACCTACCTACTTTTTGAATTAAATCCACTGCCGTCGGTATCCCGCTCGATCTTGTAATTTTTCGATATAAGAGCCTACGTGTTAATCCAGGTTACGAACTGTATATATTCCAAGTTTCATCCAAATCGGAGCAGTAGTTGCACTGAAACACAAATTTACATTTTATAATAATAGCTAGGATAGATAGATAGATCTTTATTCGTCCCCAACACGTAGGTATGTATATATGTAGATAGGTCAACTCATTAATTCACAACTGTCTTCTCATTCCAGGATGTCATCTACGAGATACCCTGTGACCAGCGACCCTCCACCCCTGAACCTTCCAACCCAACATCCCCCAAAATGGCGAAAACAGACTTCCAAAAACTGCTTCAGAACTTCGAAAATGGCGTCTCCGAGGTTCTACCTGCCAAAGTTCTACCTCTCAAATCTCCACCGGTGAAACTGTCTTCAAAAACCTTGGAAGCTGTGAAGAGTCTGAAGGTGGATGGAGTTTTCACGAAGAGAGATATCGAGAATGACGTCTCCGAGGTTCTACCTGTCAAAATTCCACCGGCGAAACTGTCTCCAAAAGCATTAGAAGGAGTGAAGATTGTGAAGGTGGAAGAAGGAGTTTTTACGAAGAGAGATATCGAGAATGGCTTCTTTGATGGAGTTCTACCTGTTAATACTTCACCGGCGAGTCTGTCTCCCAAAGGATTGGAAGGAGTGAAGATTGTGACAGGAGAAGGAGTTTTCTTGAAGAGAGAGAGGAAATATCAGACAGAATTGAGGAAATATAAAGTGGAGAAAGCTGGGTTGAGTCTACCGAAGAAAAATCCTCAATTGGAGGTTGATAGAGAGAATGTAAGTTATTTATTTATCTATTTTTAACACTTCAGAATAGTTAAGAGGTAGCGTGTGGTTTTTTTGTTACCTTAGAACATCATTTATTAGATTTTGTTGATAACATCTAATCAATTCTTCCATACAAAATGCAATTTACCTACTTTGCTCAAATATATAGAAAGCATCGTGAGGAAACCCTTGGCTTAGTCAGCTGGGCACGTATTGAGCTTGTGTTTCCTGTGGATTGTGGGGACTAGGCTGAGAGGATGGTATAGATGCTACAAGCCTACTCCATCTAAATCATGTCCCAGGCACTGCAGCCTTCCATACATGGTTAAAAATGGGCCCCTGACGCTGTATAAATCATCTAGATAAGTTGCAAAACGTATGTATGCATCCATTGTTGGAAACACAAATTAGGAACAAACATTATTCAATCAACAACAAATATTTATTATCAATACATAACATGCCATATAAAGTAACGTATGACACATAAACGCATTGTGTAAAATAATTACGTTAAGCGACATCTATTGGAAAACTTAGAAAAACTATTATATAAGCGCCATCTATTAGAAATTTACGGAAACGGTAGTTCGGCCGCTCGATGATAGATGGCGTTTGGAGTTAGCTTAGAATCATTAGGGAAGTTTGCTGTTGGGTTTATTTTATCGAAATCTACCTTGCAATGTTATCTATTATTTCAGGAATGCTTACTAGGTACCTATATAATAAGTATATTGCTGGCGATCGACCGTTTGAGCATCCCGGTGTATAGGTTTGTTTGTTTGGCACTGTGGTATGTAGGCCCATTATCTATGAGTCACAGTGGAAAGAAATCACTGTACATGCTATGATAGACAGGGCTTACATGGAACTCATAATGCAAAATTAATTTCAAACTAAATTTTAATCTAATGAAGTTTTTTTTTTTAAATTTTTATAACTTGCAATGTTTGTGGGTTTGTTTGTTTAGGTTAATTCTTGTAAGCCTAATCAAAAAAATGTAGGTAGTACGTGTGCTGTTGGTGTTGCCTATTCAAATTAAAAAATTAAAAAAACCCAGACACAAAATAATAAAAATAGTATGAACGTATAAAAGTCTAGTTAATATTCCTCATTCCCTTTCAATTCCAATATAGTGTACATTATTCTACTAGTCAAGCCCTTTCATTTGATGCCCATATTGAGGGAGTTGTGAAAAATATTTAATCCGCCATTTTGTGGCGGCGGCCATCTTGGACCGATTTTCATCAAACATAGCTAAAAACATTCCCGACTAATTCACCTTTCAAACACAAAACAAAATCATAATCGGTTCATTCGTTCGGGAGCTACGATGCCACAGACAGACACACACAGACACGTCAAACTTATAATACCTCCTTGTTTTTGCGTCGGGGATTAAAAATAAAATAGGCACTCACTGCGCAAGCGGCATGTAAGCCTGCCCTTACCCTAAACCAAGGTTCTACCAATAACTATGTAGTATTCATTCAGCTCCAGCATTGAGCAGTTTCATCGACGTAATTATAACTCTATTTGCTATGTAAAATGAAATGTATAACTTGCTAAGTGAATCACTTTGAATCATTGAACTTGTAATCAAAACTTGGGTATTTGAATCGTGATAAAAAAAGTATATCGGTCTAGAATCACTCTGATATGAATTTAATACTTAGTAGGTTAAGTGAAAGTGATATTTTACGGTTAAAAAATGAGTTGATTTTGTGTGTGAAAGTGAAGAGACATGATAAGTAAGTTAATTAAATAATCATGGACATTTCACAACGCCCTCTAGTCCCAAACTAAGCAAAGCTTGTAATATGGGAACTAGATGCTGATAGAATACTTATATACTTTTTTTGCAAATACATACTTATAATACATAATAACATTCAGACATAGAACAAACATCTATGTTTTCTACGCACAAATGTTAGTTCTCAGTGGGGATCGAACCCACGACCCACAGCACGGGAGGCAGAGCTGCACCGACTGAGCTGTAACGCCTGTCAATAGATATTTTTTCTTACGTCTGGGAGTTACTATGTGTTATAAGTATATTTACAAAAAAAATATTCTATCAGCAATTTAATTCCCATAGATAGAAAAAACTTTATTGCACACCTTAACCTAGGGACTACTATAACATACAAAACAAAACTTAACTAATTGTACAATGGGCGGTCTTATCGCTAATGAGCGATCTCTACCAGACAACCTTGGACGGAAAGGACTACGAGGTAATAAACTATATTACAAGCTTTGCTTAGTTTAGTTCTAGATGGCGTTGTGTGAAATGTCCATGATTTTTTTTTTATTTTGTTCAAAAAACTGCTTAAAGTTTAAACTAGACAATAACTTCGTGTTTACTTTGTCTATGAGACACGTGCTACGATAAACTAATCGCGTACTCAGATGAATAATCGTGATATCATTGTTCTTTGTTACGTAATACTGCCCTAATAGGCAGTTCCCTTAGAATATAGTAGAAGCCGCATTTGACATAATTTGTATGAAGGATTTTGTCACCAAAATGCTATAAAAATGTTCCCGTGCGCATGATGTTCGCGCAGCCCAATGTTGCACCTACAAAACTATTTCCCAATTTTTTGGGGTAATTTTTTTTGTAAATGCTGCTTAGGTACCTAAGTAGGAGGTACTGAAATAGATATTCATAAATTTTAATAGAATTAAGGAAAGACTCAGGACGTGTTTTTTTGAATGATTTTTGTCCATTGTTCTCGTCTGAGTATGTCATCAAGAATCCTAAAATTACACAAATATTTTTTCAAAATAACAAATTTAGCGCTCTATGATTAAAAATACCTATTGAAATACCTATGCCTAATGATGTGTAGTCAT
Organism: Gandaritis pyraliata; assembly: GCA_947859175.1. Taxonomy (NCBI): domain Eukaryota; kingdom Metazoa; phylum Arthropoda; class Insecta; order Lepidoptera; family Geometridae; genus Gandaritis; species Gandaritis pyraliata. The sequence continues at coordinate 3,629,275 of OX401879.1, forward strand.
AAAGATTAATATAAATTTTGTTGGGAAAAAAATGTTGGTGTTGTTTGCAACATTATTGAATTGATGGTAATTTTTCTTTAAATTGATGATTCCAAGACGATTCCTTATCAAATAGAGACCCAAGTGTGATGTATGTTATCCCATCTACTTTGTTTTTAGACCCAGGCCAATTTTTGCAAGTGGGAACCACACACGCCGGCATAATTGTATAAAAATATGTTTGGCATTGGAGGTGTCAATGGCCAGAGACTGAATGACACAAAGTACTCCATCATGGTGCACTTCTTACTGTGACACAAAAATGGCTATACAGTACATCTGTACTTTTCTATAATCTGTGGCAGTTCCCATTGTATTCTTTTGCGTGTTATGTTGAGCTACTTGATCTTCACACGTTGTGTGTGGCACACAAAAATTTGTTCTCAGTGGGGATCGAACCCACGACCCACAGCACGGAAGGCAGAGCTAATACCGACTGAGCTGTGACCTGTGAGAACAAACATTGTTGTTCTATGTCTGGGTGTTACTATGTATTATAAGTAACTAGCAGTTATCCGCGACTTCGTACGCACAGTTTCCGTGTACATTATAATTATCTGTGCGTGTACCGAGCGGATACTTTGAGAAACTTGACATTACACCTCATTACACCGAACTCGTACCTACTGGAATGTCAAACGCTAGTTGTTAGACCAAAGAGGTAGTACTACGCCCTGTCAAACTGACGTGACAGGACATGACAATGAAATCCTTTTGCCAATTGGCGCTGCTAATCCTTTTCGTTCATTTTATCCTGTAGATCCTGTTAATTATTTGAGATAAAAAGTAGCCTATATGTCAATCCAGGTTACGAACTATATATATGCCAAGTTTCATCCAAGTTGGTTCAGTAGTTTAGACGTGATTGAAACACAAACATCCAAACATCTAAACTTTCGCATTTATAATATTAGTAGGATGTATTTACAAAAAGTATTCTATCAGCATCTAGTTCCCATATTACAAGCTTTGCTTAGTTTGGGACTAGAGGGCGTCGTGTGAAATGTCCATGAATCCATTTACTATTGCCCCCCTGGTCATTTTATGGCCACATTCCACATCTGGTCTTGTATTCATGAACTTAGGTCAGGCGGTATTCTCCAATGCCAGTTCATGATAAGGAGTTCTTGTCTTATCTTAAGTACATAATAATTAGTAAGTATCTTCTTCCTGTACTTATCGTAATTCCCTAGTTCTAACGAGATGATCGCAATCTAGTTTGCGGCAAAGTCAAAGTCAATAAGTTTTTACAAGTAATAATTTATAAGTTTAAAAAACTAGAAAAACCGACTTCAATTCGACTACCGGCTTCATCATCAGATGATGATGATGATGGCAGTTCATTAGGAATGTTTTAGTGACTATAAACACTAAAAAGTCACAGGAAAGCAAAATACGCAATTTCGTGCACGTGGATGGCATGTTTTTTCCAGTTATTGAATGGGACCAACCTGGATGTACCTACATTCTTTCAGCCCCCGTATTCCAATCTTTTGCTGTCAAGTTATATTTCACTGCACAGTGTAATTTCTTCAGGTCACGTGGTACAATTTTGTACCACGTGATCATTCTTTTTGACACTTGACAGCAAAATATGCGCGAAAACAAACATCATAATGTCACTATTTAGTCACAGAATAACTATGAGTTAGTATGAACTAACTTTGCAGTTCAACTTTGAGATTGGAATCGCCCCCCAGATAAAAAAATAATTTTTGAAAACGGTTCATAAATGACGGATTCTGAAGTAACACACATTAAAAAAACATCAAAACTCGTACTAGGGCCTCAGAACCTATAAAGCATCCGTTTTATTTAGACTGTTGGAATTTGAACCCCATTTGATATGGATTGGAACCTCGTAGTTCCAATCCACTATGCCAAGTGATGATAACCGCACCCAAAATCCATGAGTCACACCATGACGTAATTCATGGCATTTAACCAACCCTCAATAAAACCACCATCAGTTATACGTCTTCTGAAGGGTACTGCTACCCAGTGACCTTTTAAAAGTCAAAGTTAATAGCTCATTCGTTCGGAGTTAGCAGCCAATTCTAGTGATGGAGTTTTGGCCTCTGTCGTGGCAAGGCCGGGACAGTTTAACGTGCCCTACGAAGCACGGAAGCGCTCAAATGACACTAGCGGTCACACATCCTAATACTGACCGCGCAGAACGTCGCTTATTTTAGAAAATCGGTGAAGATTGACTAAGCAAGCCTAGCCACGAGTTCTTCGACATCGCGAATTGGTATTTACAGTCTGTATAAAATGGTCACCACTTTTTGAATAGCCACATCTTTGAAACCAAAGGTCAGGGTATCTCACCTAATGCTTTCTAGTAAATTGCCTACCTACTTAAATATATGACAGGCGTCACAGCTCAGTCGGTATAGCTCTGCCTTCCGTGCGATGGTCGTGGGTTCTTTGAAAACCAATTTTTAACAGACTACAAAAAAACGAGGTTCTTAATTGGAAATTAATTTTTTATAGTAGATATAAGTAGTTGTTAAATAAAAAATAAAAAAATAAAAAAAAATAAATAAAAATAGAAAAAATATTTATTTGCAACAAATTGGGGGTTTTTTTTTAAATGTTTGTTACCTCAGAACTCCGACATATAAACCGATCATGTGATTTCAGCACTTTATGTATACCTAGATAATGTAGCAAGATTTGGCAATATTTTTACAATGTAAATGTTTATGCTGGGATGCTTTATATCAGTACCTATGCAGATGTGGGTGTGGAACGGATGTGGGTGTAAAAATATTTTTTTTATCTTCAATACCTAAATATTGTATGTCCTGCTCAGGTGGTCTAGTGGTAGCAATCTCGTCTTCCGATCCTAAGGTCGTGGGTTCAAATCCGGTCGTACACCAATAAGTTTTTCTACTCGGAAAATTTATGTGGGCAATGTCAGTGCTCTCAAACGGTGAAGGAAAACAGGAAAACCTTGGCTTAGTCAGCTGGGCACGTATTGAGCTTGTGTTTCCTGTGGATTGTGGGGACTAGGCTGAGAGGATGGTATAGGTGCTACAAGCCTACTCCATCTAAATCATGTCCCAGGCACTGCAGCCTCCCGTACATCGGCCCATGGGGACCCTTGTCTTAGTCAGCTGGGCACGTATTGAGCTTGTGTTTCCTGTGGATTGTGGGGACTAGGCTGAGAGGATGGTATAGGTGCTACAAGCCTACTCCATCTAAATCATGTCCCAGGCACTGCAGCCTCCCGTACATCGGCCCATGGGGACCCTTGTCTTAGTCAGCTGGGCACGTATTGAGCTTGTGTTTCCTGTGGATTGTGGGGACTAGGCTGAGAGGATGGTATAGGTGCTACAAGCCTACTCCATCTAAATCATGTCCCAGGCACTGCAGCCTCCCGTACATCGGCCCATGGGGACCCTTGGCTTAGTCAGCTGGGCACGTATTGAGCTTGTGTTTCCTGTGGATTGTGGGGACTAGGCTGAGAGGATGGTATAGGTGCTACAAGCCTACTCCATCTAAATCATGTCCCAGGCACTGCAGCCTCCCGTACATCGGCCCATGGGGACCCTTGTCTTAGTCAGCTGGGCACGTATTGAGCTTGTGTTTCCTGTGGATTGTGGGGACTAGGCTGAGAGGATGGTATAGGTGCTACAAGCCTACTCCATCTAAATCATGTCCTAGGCACTGCAGCCTCCCGTACATCGGCCCATGGGGACCCTTGGCTTAGTCAGCTGGGCACGTATTGAGCTTGTGTTTCCTGTGGATTGTGGGGACTAGGCTGAGAGGATGGTATAGGTGCTACAAGCCTACTCCATCTAAATCATGTCCCAGGCACTGCAGCCTCCCGTACATCGGCCCATGGGGACCCTTGGCTTAGTCAGCTGGGCACGTATTGAGCTTGTGTTTCCTGTGGGTTGTGGGGACTAGGCTGAGAGGATGGTATAGGTGCTACAAGCCTACTCCATCTAAATCATGTCCCAGACACTGCAGCCTCCCGTACATCGGCCCATGGGGACCCTTGTCTTAGTCAGCTGGGCACGTATTGAGCTTGTGTTTCCTGTGGATTGTGGGGACTAGGCTGAGAGGATGGTATAGGTGCTACAAGCCTACTCCATCTAAATCATGTCCCAGGCACTGCAGCCTCCCGTACATCGGCCCATGGGGACCCTTGGCTTAGTCAGCTGGGCACGTATTGAGCTTGTGTTTCCTGTGGATTGTGGGGACTAGGCTGAGAGGATGGTATAGGTGCTACAAGCCTACTCCATCTAAATCATGTCCCAGGCACTGCAGCCTCCCGTACATCGGCCCATGGGGACCCTTGTCTTAGTCAGCTGGGCACGTATTGAGCTTGTGTTTCCTGTGGATTGTGGGGACTAGGCTGAGAGGATGGTATAGGTGCTACAAGCCTACTCCATCTAAATCATGTCCTAGGCACTGCAGCCTCCCGTACATCGGCCCATGGGGACCCTTGGCTTAGTCAGCTGGGCACGTATTGAGCTTGTGTTTCCTGTGGATTGTGGGGACTAGGCTGAGAGGATGGTATAGGTGCTACAAGCCTACTCCATCTAAATCATGTCCCAGGCACTGCAGCCTCCCGTACATCGGCCCATGGGGACCCTTGGCTTAGTCAGCTGGGCACGTATTGAGCTTGTGTTTCCTGTGGATTGTGGGGACTAGGCTGAGAGGATGGTATAGGTGCTACAAGCCTACTCCATCTAAATCATGTCCCAGTCACTGCAGCCTCCCGTACATCGGCCCATGGGGACAAAGTGGCTTCTGACGCTGGATAAATCATCTAGATTTGATTATTATTATGAAATACAATATAATTATGTTGTTCATATTGATGGTTCGAATTTTTCGGAGTAGTCTAATAACTGTGGTCTGTTTAAAAATTGATAACCTCATGTCATAAAAACAATAAAATATTGGTGAATTTCCACCTAAAAATATTAAAATCAGTACAAAGTAATAAAATATACATAAAATAAAATTGTTATACTAGGCGTCGGCCTGTCTGTACTTGACAAAGTTATCGCAAACTAATTAGTTTAACAAGTAGGGATGGGGCAAATAACAGTTGAGTGTGATAAAAATATCGATAAATATTTATGGACATTTCACAACGCCCTCTGGTCCGAAACTAAGCAAAGCTAAGAATACTTATACACTTTTTTTTGTAAATACATAAGTACTTCTAATACATAGTAACACATAGACGTAGAACAAACTTCTATGTTTACCAATTAAAATATTTTATAATTTTCAATAAATTTTAGTATAATTAGGTAAAGTCCTTAGATTTTATCACTTGACCATTAAAAAGGTCTAGAAAAATATGTAACACCAAATTATTTTTAATTATAAAATGTCGCGAAGTCTTAAACGTCCAGTTTCGAAATCTATTTATTATCGTTCAATTTTTTTTACAATATTTTTCATTTAATGTACTCTCCATCATTATAAATAAATAATGAATAAAATAAACACAATTACATCTACGTCTGCATGAAACCTAGAGTTGATGGAATACTCCTATTTCATATGTTATCGATATAATTTATTCGAGGAATAGTACAACTCTATAAATCATATCGGAGCTACGTCATCTACTATAGTGACCTAGCCTCAATTGTTTATATTTGTAGGGATGATGTTATGCAACCTATAAATAGTTAAAAATCTTTTATATTATATATTAAAATTAAAATAAAAATAAATAAGTAAAATAAAATATATTCAATAAATAAAAAAAAGTAAAAAACGTTTATTTCAGAGAAAAAAGATAAAAAAGAATATCACTGCCAAAGAACATTATTGGTTGGACACAAAACAATTTTCTCAGACAATGTACAAAACTTTCGGAGGAGGATTTTTACCAAACCTTTATATATACACAAAAAAAATTTTTTGTTGCTAAGAATCAATAAATCAGCACTTGTCTTTCTGATTATTTTATAATCAGAAATATTGTTATTAAATATTATTATTGTTTATTTTTAATTATTTTTTAATTTTATCTATGTGTTTATCTATAAATAATGAATCCTGTTATCTGAATAAAACAATTTTTCATTAGAAAATTTTTTCTATCCAAAATATGACTTGTTTTAGTGATAGTTTTGCTGTAGTTTAAAAGGGTCCATGAATTTCTGCTCATATCTATATAAGAACAAGAGTCTTAATTAGGTTTTAGTATTTAAAAGTTCAGGGAAAAATCTAAATATCTAATCTAATTATCTAAATGGTGATGAAAACCGCATCAAAATCCGTTGCATGGTTTAGGAGTTAGCGGATTTGAAGATAGACAGATGCGGAAAGCGACTTTGTTTATACAATGTAGATTTTCCATCCAAAGTCGGGTTGTTTAGTTAGTAACTAATATAAAATCACATTTTTTTTCTCAATTATATTACGCAGGTCCTTATCTTTAAGGAAGTCTTATCATAATACAATTTATACAATTCGCTATTAAAAATTGCGCCATCTTGCATAACACTATAGTTTTGACGGTCGAGGTATTATCTAGAACGTCTGTAACACAATGATGATGTGAAGTAACGCACTGATTTTTAAAACAAACGAATGAATTAATTAAAAAAAAAAAGAAAAAAAAGTGGCCAGTGTTTAAAAGTAAACGTTTTACGAAGTAGGTAGTGAAAAGTGGCCAGTGTTCCGATTTTGAAGCAGAAATATCTAATAATTATGTGACAATGTGAATCTGAAGCACAGATTAAAAATAAAACTATTTATTTATAATAAAAAGGAACGAAGAACGTGGCCAGTTTTGTAGATACGGAAGTTGTTGGAAATGTGAAATCAAATATTATTTATTTGAAATTAGAATACTAATAATAGTGCAGAATTACGAAATAAAAATTACTAGCATGTGATAATGTGAAACGAATCTTAATTGATTTAAAAATAAAAAAGATATACACACACATCTAACTTGCGTTTTATGCAACATTAATTTACAAAAGTGCGTTATTATTTATCAATTCTTTTGTGTGGTGGACAGTGCTAAGCCAAATTGTTTGTGACAATGTGACACTCAAATACATTTTAGTAAATTACTACAAAATTGAAAAAATATACTTGAAGTTGAAATTGTGTTTTTGAATACCAAAATGGCGACTGCAAAAGGTAAATACGGTAAATAGCTAAACACATAGGGCCTTTTTCACCATCTCTGAGTAACGCTCATATGAAAATACTAGCTTCCGCCCGCGACGTCCCGTTTGATCCTGATGATTTTCCGGGATTAAAAAGTAGCCTATGTGTTAATCCAGGCTACGAACTATATGTATTCAAAGTTTCATCCAAATCGGACTAGTAGTTTTTCCGAGAACAACAAACATCCATACATACTTACAAGCTGTCGTGTTTACAATATTAATATGAAGTATGATATCCCATCATTGTTTTTGACAAGTCTAATGAAATGTTTTTCATGTGTTTTATTATTTGATGGAATTCTTTTCCAAGTTTCAAAAGGGCAAACCCACCAATTTGTCTTCAAAATAAACGACAGCCGACTTGACTAAATACTTTTTACGAATATTCACTTGACACTGTCAAAATTTGTCCGTCGACGGGCAGAGGCCATAAACAAGAAGAAGAATAACTAAAGGCTGTAATCTTTATCCCTCTAAAGTTAGGTGCAACATGTACCTACTGTTGTGCGGAAAATGCGCTTACCTCCAATTCGACTATCAAGTAATTGAATAAAAAAATTTAAAAAATCCCCCGAATCTTGGACCGATTTTCATCAAACATAGCTAAGAACACTCCCGACTTATTCACCTTTCAAACAAAAAAAAAACAAAATCAAAATCGCTTCATCCGTTCGGGAGCTACGTTGCCTCAGACACCCACACACACCACACACAACACAGACACGTCAAACTTATAACACCCCGTCGTTTTTGCGTCGGGGGTTAAAAATGTGTTCTGTGCAGATACTTCAGAGGGACAAAGATCCGTTGTTACTACTATAATCCTTTGTTATTTATTACTTCTGTAGAGCCACATCGGCAGTCAGGTGAAAAAACTATTGTTTATAAATCATTATCATAATTTTGTCCAAAACGTGGACCCTGCACGTGATTTGTGACAATCAGCTGGCGAGTAACATGAAGGTCGTGGGTTCATCTCCTTAATCTTAACGCATTTTTTTGTTTATATTTACAAGGATTAGATGACCAAATAACCTACCAGAGGGGCGATTACGAGTTGACAATGTAAAAACCGGTGTGAAACGTCTGACGCCGAGCACACCGGTGTGCGCTGCTTGGTATGGAAACACTGAGCGGATTTTTTGAGAAGCTTGGTCTCGTCAAGTTTCCGCTTTTTTATTTCCGTTTTTATTTTATTCCGTTTGGATTATAAATAGAAATAGCTACAGAAAAAACCTGCCAACGACGTGCACGAAATTGCGTATTTTGCTTTCCTGTGACTTTTAAGTGGTGTTTACAGTCACTAGAACATTCACAATGAACTGTCATCATCATCATCTGATGATGTAAACGGTAGTCAAATTGAAGTCGGTCTGTCTAGTGTTTTAAACTTTTTTTTTCCTTAACCTATCTCGTCCCACTGCTGGGCAAACTAATTTTTTAAACTTAAAAATTATTTATTTTTATTTACAGTTAAATGCGCTTATGAACGAGATATACGAGACAGTAACAGCGGCATGCAATATGGACGAGAATAAGCCGGGAAGCTTCCCAACCGACCAAGCTGATGGTAGCTCCAGTGAAGGTAAGCCATATTTATTTTTATTTTATTTTATTTTATTTTATTTTATTTTATTTTATTTTATTTTATTTTATTTTATTTTATTTTATTTTATTTTATTTTATTTTATTTTATTTTATTTTATTTTATTTTATTTTATTTATTTTATTTTATTTAAATAGGACTCCCAACACGGGTTTGCACTTTAGTATCAAGTGAGCTAGTCGAGGATCATAATAATAGTGCTCCCATACTTATAGGGCGTCACAGCATGCGATGAGGAACAAACAACAACTTAACATTAATAAATGACAAAGAAATCACATCACAGTGCTAATAAAAGTTAAAAATTAATACACAAGCAATAGACAAAAAAACAGTAAACAATAAAATTACTAGATACTTTACAAACTTAGTGCTAATAAAATCAGGTGAGGAGAAGGAGAACACGGTAGGTAGTGTGCTCTCCATCGCAAAGGGAAGATGATCCTTGCCTCAGCAGGGGTATGCCAATCAAAGTTGAACTGCAAAGTTGAACTGCAAAGATTTAAATCATGGTCAGTTCATACTAACTCATAGTTATTATGTGACTAAATAGTGACATTAGGACGTCATTTGATGTGTTTTCGCGCATATTTTGCTGTCAAGTGTCTAAAAAGAATGATCACGTGGTACAAAATTGTACCACGTGACCTGAAGAAATTACACTGGGCAGTGAAATATAACTTGACAGCAAAAGATTGGCATACGGGGGCAGGAACTTTGTCTCGGGCTCCGAGGACCGATGGATGATATTCGGTAGTATTACTTATTTATTTTAAAATTTCACACAAATATGTAGTGCTAGGAGGACTTAATGCTAAGAGCATTGTCAGGTTCAAACTTCGTGATAACTTCTAAGATCTAAGATTTGTCTGTGTCGATTAGCGACAGTGCCATCTATCGGGTGTAGTTCTAGTAGCTTTTATATAGCACGCTAGATGGCGCTACTAAGGGTTAAGACACTTGGGGAGTTGACACTTTGAGGGTTAAAACATTTATAGAGTGATATTTTTTGAAAAGAAAGAAATAAACTACACACATCTAGATGTTGCCAAAAGGGTGACCGGCTCAGGTGACAGTTTAGTGACAGGCGTCACAGCTCAGTCGGTATAGCTCTGCCTTCCGTGCTGTGAGTCGTAGGTTCAATCCCCACTGAGAACTAACAATTGTGTGTGGCAATTATGTCTGGGTGTTACTACATTGTATTATAAGTATATGTATTTACAATAAAAATATAAGTATATAAGTATTCTATCAGGAATGTAGTTCCCATATCACAAGCTTTGCTTAGTTTGGGGATAGATGGCGTTGTGTAAAATGTCCACGAATATTTACTCTATTCTTGATTTCAGAATCAGTGAAATTAACCCGTAGTCTGACGGAGAAGCGCAAGAACTACGTCCGTCGAGTATCATCTCGTCTCGCATACTTAGAGCCGAAGAGCATAAAGAGCACGAGGTTTCGGCACCAGACCTCGATATGTTCTTATAAATCTGACATACCCAAGTCTGATTTGAACAATACATACACCACTTTCCGCTCGTGGAAGAGTTTCAGAGCGTCGCAACATAACTTGACGAGCAATATGGATTCCGATTCTAAGTTTAACTTGACAGGTTAGTGACGTTAAGGGTTAAAACACAGAAGAAGAACACATAAAGATTAAGACGCTTAGGGGTTAAGACACTATGAAGACACTTAGGGGTTAAGACACTATTGAGACACTTAGGAGTTAAGACACTATGAAGACACTTAGGGGTTAAGACACTATTGAGACACTTAGGAGTTAAGACACTATGAAGACACTTAGGGGTTAAGACACTATGAAGACACTTAGGGGTTAAGACACTATGAAGACACTTAGGGGTTAAGACACTATGAAGACACTTAGGAGTTAAGACACTATGAAGACACTTAGGGATTAAGACACTATGAAGACACTTAGGGGTTAAGACACTATGAAGACACTTAGGGGTTAAGACACTATGAAGACACTTAAGGGTTAAGACACTATTAAGACGCTTAGGGGTTAAGACACTATTAAGACACTTAGGGGTTAAGAGACTATTAAGACACTTAGAGGTTAAGACACTATGAAGACACTTAGGGGTTAAAACACTATGAAGACACTTAGGGGTTAAGACACTATGAAGACACTTAGGGGTTAAAACACTATGAAGACACTTAGGGGTTAAGACACTATGAAGACACTTAGGGGTTAAAACACGATGAAGACACTTAGGGGTTAAGACACTATGAAGACACTTAGGGGTTAAAACACTATGAAGACACTTAGGGGTTAAGACACTATGAAGACACTTAGGGGTTAAGACACTATGAAGACACTTAGGGGTTAAGAGACTATTAAGACACTTAGAGGTTAAGACACTATGAAGACACTTAGGGGTTAAAACACTATTAAGACACTAAGGGCGGCTTGCAGCAGAATCACTAAACGTGTTTAACAGCTAAATAGATTTAAATCTGACCTATTTATATGACTTGACAACTCGCTAAATACTATTTAATAGTTAAACGCGTTTAGCGATTCTGGTGCTAGCCGCCCTTAGGAGTTAACTTGCTGCATTTAGCATTTGCTGAGTGGGTTCCTGTTGTACACATATTAATGTTTTATAATTTAATATGTATTTGTATGTTGCGTAAAATAAATAATTTCTATTCTATTCTACTATGAAGACACTATTATTTCTGTTCTCAAAATAAAAAATCACGTATAAAATTTTACAGATTCATCTGGCAACATCCTGTCTTTGAAGAACGACTTTGACACCAGTGATGGCAGCATAGATGCCATCAGCATTGACGAGAAAGCTGGCTGTGTGGACATAGAGCTGCCATTTGAGCCGCGAGAGCACGGGCTATTCAACGTGTGTTTGTTGGTCGGACTCAATTATATGACTGCTGGGGCGTATGTCAAAAGCGTCTTTCCTAGCCAGGTCAGTCACCAAAAGGTTAAAACTATTGACGCCTTATGGGTTAAGATGTTTAAAGGCTAAAACACTTGAGGGGTTAAAGACATTTGAAGGTTAAAAGGGTTTACACTTAAAGGGTTAATCAATTTGCGCTTGAAAGATTGAATAAATAAATAAATACTCATGGACATTTCACACGACGCCCTCTAGTCCCAAACTAAGCAAAGCTTGTAATATGGGAACTAGATGCTGATAGAATACTTATATACTTTTTTTTGTAAATACATACTTATAATACATAGTAACACCCATTTAGGGTGATTAAGACACTTGAGGGTTAAGTAAGACATTTAAGAAAGTTAGGACAATAAAGTGTTATAAGACATTTAAAGGACAAAATACTAAGGGGGTTAATACGCTAAAACTAAAATGATTAAATTGTGCGCACATTTTTAAGAAAATTGGTGCACGAGCGGATTTGAACCCGCTACCCACAGCACGGAAAGCAGAGCTATACCAACTCAGCTGTGACGTCTGTTCATCTATTTGAATCTGAGTATTGACTTTTATAGGTGACGGTCCCCCAGCATATAGAGAATCTAATATTCCCTGAAACGCTGACCCAGGATAAGGGTGAATGGTCAGCTGACTCCAAACATACACAATGTTACTCGTTCGTACTCACCGATGAAAGGGGAGAACGGTCTTACGGGTGAGTTTGTAATTTCAGAACTAGATGGCGCTGCTAAATTTAACGGTTTCTAGTTTCGTTTTCAAAACTAGATGGCGCTGCTAAATTTGAACGGTTTCTAGAACGCGCTGCCGAAATTGCGCTCCAATTTTACTGAAACGAGATTGAAACAATAGATAGACATGTTCATATCAGATAAGATATATTCGATATTCGACAAACTAAAACAAGTAAAGTAAAAATTAAATTGGGTAAAATAATTTTGTAACTTTTTTAAAACTAAACTAGATGGCGCTACAAACTACAAATGTTCGTTTAATCTTAATCTGTGCAATGATGATTTTTAAGCCTTAAATATTCGTAAATAGGAGCAAAAATCCGTTGTGACATGAAAATTCCAATTAATTCAAAATTATGCCTTAGTCGTATTGCGCGTCAACGCCAGCTCGACTGCCGAACGTTGCAGCATCACCGCGCAGTGTATCTCGATGAAGGCCTCTGGTAATTTCTAACTGACAAAATATCTTGTTTTCAGATATTGCCGCAGAGTTTTACCAGAGGGCGCCACTGCATGTCTTCCATTATGCTACTGTCTTATTGGAAAGTATAGAGCTCCAGGATTTTATTATAAGGTAAATACTTAAATCTAAAACATGTTAACTATTTTATTAAAGAACCTCTTTTATTTGAAGTCGGTTAAAAATAGTAGTAAAGCTCTTTGTGTAAACCTATTCAGTCTCTTCTTGTGTTCTAATATATATTTAATAAATAAATAAATAATAAATATTCATGGACTTTACACACAACGCCCTCTAGTCCCAAACTAAGCAAAGCTTGTGATATGGGAACTAGATGCTGATAGAATACTTATATAGTTTTTTTTTGTAAATACATACTTATACTTACATTACATAGTAACACCCAGACATAGAACAAACATCTATGTTTGCTACACACAAATGTTTGTTCTTGGTGGGGATCGAACCCACGACCCACAGCACGGAAGGCAGAGCCATTACCGACTGAGCTGTGACGCCTGTCAAATATTATTTAATTTGTCACAGCTCAGTCGGTAACAGCTCTGCCTTCCGTGCTGTGGGTCGTGGGTTCGATCCCCACCAAGAACAAACATTTGTGTGTAGCAAACATAGATGTTTGTTCTATGTCTGGGTGTTACTATGTATTATAAGTATGTATTTACAAAAAAAAACTATATAAGTATTCTATCAGCATCTAGTTCCCATATCACAAGCTTTGCTTAGTTTGGGACTAGAGGGCGTTGTGTGTAAAGTCCATGAATATTTATTTATTATTATAAATTTAAAGGTACTTCAAGAGATCGAATCACATCACGGGAAATCGGAATATGAAATCAACAGTGTACTGCAACAACTCTTCGAATCTGACTTCCCAAATCCCGGTGAAGAAATCACTTTGACAATCGACACTGCCGACAACTGCAACTGTCAAACTGACAGCTGTCAAAGTGACAGTGCGCTCACCTGTGAAAAGTGTAATGATAAAAGTGTTAAGTTTAATGACGAAAGTGATAGTGATGATCGGAAAAGTGATCGTAAAACTAGGACTGTGGAAAAGTTGTATGATTTGGAGAACAATAATAGTTTTAGAGAGTTGATGTTGAGTTTGGATGGAGTTAAGTAAGTATAAGTAACTAATGTTATAAACTAGTAGTTACCCGCGACTTTGTACGCGAGTATCGTTTTCGTGTACTATCGGCAAAATTTCCGCCTTACCACTTTTGAAACTGTTTCGCTTGCAAGCAGTTAGCTACCTGACCCCGCCTTTTTCTTTTGTCTTCTTATTTTGACCAACCAGAGACCTAAACATCTATTTATTTTTATGACGGTCCATTGTTTTCATAACTTTTACACCCGAAATAATTTGCTTCTATTGGTATTCAAAAATGAATGGCTAGTCAGTTCACAGAAAATGCACCCTTAAGGTGGTAAAGCAGAACTTTTGCTGATGGTACATTATTCGGGATAAAAAGTAGCCTATGTGTCAATCCAGGTTACGAACTATATATATGCCAAGTTTCATCCAAGTTGGTTCAGTAGTTTAGACGTGATTGAAACACAAACATCTAAACTTTCGCATTTATAATATTAGTGGGATGTCAAAGTTTAGATATTTGTGTTTCAATAACGCTGCAATTACTGGTCCGATTTGGATGAAACTTGGAATATATATAGTTCGTAGCCTGGATTGACACATAGGCTACTTTTTATCCCGAAAAATCAACAGGATAAAACGAGATGCGGACAAAGTCGCGGGCAGAGGCTAGTCTTACATAATTTGCACTCAAATTAAGGGTCGTGCGAGTTAAAATTAGATAGAATTTGCTTTATTATACAAGGTGTAACATAATGTCCCTATAAGCCGAAAAGGGGCTTATTCAGACCAAACACGTGAATAGATTGGCATGTGCAAAAGTTGAATATAACATGTTTGACATTTTTTTTTAATTTATCTTAGAAATTTGTGACAACCCTAAGTGCTTGTTTACTTTGCGCATGTATCCAGCCTGCTAGCACACATACTACCATTGCAAGCGATTTATAGATCCGACAGGCGTCACAGCTCAGTCGGTAATAGCTCTGCCTTCCGTGCTGTGGGTCGTGGGTTCGATCCCCACTGAGAACAAACATTTGTGCGTGGCAAACATAGATGTTTGTTCTATGTCTGGGTGTTACTATGTATTATAAGTATGTATTTACAAAAAAAACGTATATAAGTATTCTATCAGCCATCTGGTTCCCATATTACAAGCATTGCTTAGTTTGGGACTAGAGGGCGTTGTGTGAAATGTCCCTGAATATTTATTTATTTATAGATAGCTCAACTGATCCAAATCGGTACCAATCGAAAGTTCGGTATAATTTCAGAATAAAAACAATAACCCGACCTCTGGAGCCTCGAGCTGAAGAGAACAGCTCCTGTGAACTCCTCGACTCCTTAGGAGCTGGTCTGCTGGTGAAGGTTTTTGGATCCCTTCTGCTGGAGAGGAAACTGATCGTTCGCTCTGATAAACTGAGGTAAGGGCAGTGGTTAAGCCATCACCGTTGGCTTAAATTCTGATGAAGCTAGGAGTCAACATTTTTGGTTACTCATTGTACGCTCTCACAGGACATACTTATGTATTATAAGTATGTATTAACAAAAAATATATTATAAGTATTCTATCAGCATCTAGTTCCCATATTACAAGCTTTGCTTAGTTTGGGACTAGAGGGCGTCGTGTGAAATGTACTATCGACAAATTTCTGCATTACCAGTTTTGAAACTGTTTCGCTTGCAAGCAGTTAGCTACCTGACCCCGCCTTTGTCTTTTGTCTTCTTATTTTGACCAACCAGAGACCTAAACATCTATTTATTTTTATGACGGTCCATTGTTTTCATAACTTTAACACCCGAAATAATTTGCTTCTATTGGTATTCAAAAATTAACGGCTAGTCGGTTTACAGGAAATGCACCCTTAAGGTGGTAAGGTACAACTTTTGCTGATGGTACATGAATTTATTTATATTCCAGTGCTCTATCCTCATGGTTGGAAGCGCTACAATCAGCTCTATACCCCTTCGTTTGGCAACAGCCTTTAATCTCGTGTGTACCGGCTGAGATACAAAAGGCTGTGATAGATGCTCCATTGCCCATCTTAGCAGGGATGCTGGATAAACTGGATGTGGAAGGAGATAGTGTTGATGAGGTGAGAAAAACAAACTCTCAATCACAAACTAAGAAAGAAAGAAAGAAAAAACATATAGAATAGAATAGAAATTATTTATTTTACGCAACATACAATTAGGTACATACATTATTTACTTAATAATCAAGACGCCCTTAATGTCAGAAAGAATATTAGTAGGATAGACTAATATTCTTTCTGACATTAAGGGCGTCTTGCACCAGAATCACTAAACGTATTTAACAGCTAAATCGATTTAAATCTGACGTATTTGTATGACTTGACAACTCGCTAAATACTATTTAAGAGTTAAACGCGTTTAGCGATTCTGGTGCAAGCCGCCCTTATGAATTACTCTTATGGATTACTCTGTCATTTATGAACCGATTTCAAAAATTCTTTTTTTATCTAAAAGGAGGATTTTATCTTCCAGGTTGGTCCCATTCAATTTTCATTAAAATCAGTTCAGTAATTTGAGTTATAAATAGAAATAACTGAAAAAAAATATGCCATCCACGTGCACGAAATTGCGTATTTTGCTTTCCTGTGACTTTTTTAGTGTTTATAGTCACTAAAACATTCCCAATGAACTGCCATCATCAGATGATGAAGCTGGTAGTCGAATTGGAGTCGGGTTTTCTAGTTTTTAACCGACTTCAAAAAAGGACGAGGTTCTCAATTCGGTTGTATGTGTTTTTTTAAACTTGTAATTTTTTATTCTTCCAGGGTATGTTCATAGACTTAACCCATCCATCCAAAGTGCTGTGCTACCAAGGCGACGAGTCCACCATCCTACCCACCAATAGTTACAAGACATTGAAGACCTCGCTACAAATGGAGTCTATTAAGAACAAGGTATGTACCTACTTAGGCTTAGTCAGCTCCGAACGTATTGACCTTGTCTTTCCTGTGGATACGGCTGACTAGGCTGAGAGGATGGTATAGGTGCTGGGCAAGCCTACTCCATCTAAACATTGTCCCAGGCACTACAGTGTCCCGTTAAGTGTAGGCATAGGTTGCCTCCTGACGCTGTATAAATCATCTTCAATAGATGTAAAGGCCTATATATGTACCTACTGCTCAGTAACATTAAATAAAAGTTGACATTGGTACTCTAAGGGCGTCTTGCACCAGAATCACTAAACGTATTTAACAGCTAAATCGATTTAAATCTGACGTATTTGTATGACTTGACTACTCGCTAAATACTATTTAAGAGTTAAACGCGTTTAGCGATTCTGGTGCAAGCCGCCCTTAAAGTGTGCTTTACTCTAGTTTACTTCAATTTCAGGTGGGCCAACGCTTTGTTCTATTTAGTTGTACAAAAAAATTACTTTTAGATACTCTAGTTTACACAAGCTTATTCCAATTTATCTTTAGATACTCTATTTTACCATTGCTGCATTTTACCGGACTGTACTGTAGTTTATCTTAAATTGTACTCTATTTTACCATTTCCGGATTTTACCGTAGTGTACTCTAGTTTATATAAATTTTACTCTATTCTACCATTGCTGTATTTTACCGTATTGTACTCTTAGTTTATCTTAAATTTTACTCTATTTTACCATTGCTGCATTTTACCGTATTGTACTCTAGTTTATCTTAAATTTTACTCTATTTTACCATATCCGCATTTTACTGTACTGTACTCTAATTTACCTTTTACTCTATTTTACCATTCCAGGAGCGTGACGACACGAAAACCCGTAACGTGATGATATCGGAAGCGTTCTTACGTTTCTTTGTGGACATCCTGGGTGACTTCTGGCGGTTCTTCAGTGTAGGGGTGTTGAAGGAAGGGGATATGGGCAAGGGGGATGTGGTTTTTGATGTAAGTATTAACATATTTATAACTAGTAGTTACCCGCGACTTCGTACGCGTCTACAGTTTCCGTGTATATTATATTATCTGTGCGTGTACCGAGCGGATACTTCTTTGAGAAACTTGACATTACACCTCATTACACCGAACTCGTACCTACTGGAATGTCAAATGCTAGTTGTTAGACCAAAGAGGTAGTACTACGTCCTGTCAAACTGACGTGACATGACATGACAATGAAATCCTCTTGCCAATTGGCGCTGCTAATCCTTTTCGTTCATTTTATCCTGTAGATCCTGTTAATTATTCGAGATAAAAAGTAGCCTATGTGTCAATCCAGGTTACGAACTATATATATGCCAAGTTTCATCCAAGTTGGTTCAGTGTCATCTAAACTTTCGCATTTATAATATTAGTAGGATAAGACCCTCTCGCTCGCACGTTTCAACATTTTTAAAGATATAACCTCACTGAATGTAATTATGCAAAATCGCAAAGAGTTTTGGCTTATTCCTGACAGATAACCAAGACTAGATAACTGGTTATCTCAGAGGATTTTTTTCCTCTCAGATAACTGGTTATCTCAAAGAAATTTTTTCCCCGTAGATAACCGCGGTTATCTGTAAGGAAAAAAATCCTCTGAGATAATCAGTTATCTAGTCTTGGTTATCTGTCAGGAATAAGCCAGAGTTTTGTAAACTTATAAATTACTAAGACTAGCAGTTACCCGCGACTTCATGAACGAAACAAAAAAAAATATATAACCCACAAAAAAACAGCAAAAGTAGCCTATGTGTTAAGCCAGGTTACGAACTATAATATATTCTAAGTTTCATCCAAATCGGACCAGTAGTTACAGCGTGATTGAAACACAAACATCCAAACATTGACATACATAATAGTAGTAGGATTTTAACAATTTTGTTTTTTTTTTCACAGAAAGATGCTTTCATCAAAAACGCAACATCGAAGCAAAATCAATATTTCCTCGAATGGTTCACTGAAACGGCGATGTTCAACCATTTCATACAAAACATGGCGATACGATACAAACAAACAGACGCAGAGTCATACAAACAAACAAACACACAAACAGACAAACTGATCGATACACCCACACCTAATTTCTACCAACTTTTTGAAGAAAGAATAAATTCTAGAAGAACTAGAAGTACTGTGGATAGAAGTGGTTATAAAAATGCTTTGAATAAAAGGGTTAAGTTACTAAAAGCGAGGTTGAAAGATCTTGTAGGTTGAACTTCACAGTCGACACGCGACACAGCTCAGTCGGTATAGCGGTGCCTTCCGTGCTGTGGGTCGTGGGTTCGATCCCCACTGAGAACTAACATTTGTGTGTGACAAACGGATGTTTGTTCTATGTCTGGGTGTTACTAGATATGTATGTGTTTACAAAAAAAAGTATATAAGTATTGTATCAGCATCTAGTGCCTATATTACAAGCTTTGCTTAGTTTGGGACTAGAGAGACATAGAACAAACATCTATTTTTGTCACACACAAATGTTAGTTCTCAGTGGGGATCGAACCCACGACCCACAGCACGGAAGGCAGCGCTATACCGACTGAGCTGTGACGCCTGTCTGAATAGTTGTTTTAATGTTACAAATCTCATTAGAGGCTTATTGTTTGTAAATAAAGACTGCTACAGGGTGATGTGTGGATATGTTGCGTTTTTCTCATTTTACCAGTGAACTTCAAAATATTTTGAATATTTTTATCAATTTTTTTTTTATATAAGTAGTGTATTCTCAAATACACCAAACAAAAAAAAATATTAATGTCTCGAAATCTATTATAAAGGTTAGATAAAAGTTTTAATTGTATCTATTTTAATAAATCGAAATAAAAATAACTGTTCTTTATCAAAGGTGCAATTTTTTATCAATTTTATATTTTTTTCTTTTTAAATAGGTACCTTACCTACCACAAGATTAAAATACTTGAATATTTTTATTAATAAAATGATGAATTTTTGCTTGTATAACCTCATACCTTGTATAGTATTATAAATAATTAAGATTAATTTAATATTATAACATTCCTATAACTCGAATTGGATTTAAATCAATTAAGCATTTTCCTGAACATAATTTGACGATCTAAATCGAATGCCGTCCTTGTCGTTTCTGTTTATAAGAAAGTGACGGCCACATTTACCTATAGTGCTGTCAAATTATTAGGAAAAACAATTGCTAAAGCCTGACCACGCTAAGTCAGCAGAACTTAAATTATGGCAGAATTTAAAAACCAATAGTTGGAAACACTATTATTTGATATCCAATATTTCGAATTCAATTAAATTCTAATAAATACAACTGCCTCATATGTATTTTGTATATATCATTGTAAATACTGTATTAGTCGTAATTTTCTTTGTGAATAAATATATCACATATTTCGAATTGTAAGATCTCGTATATTGAGAGCCTTTCATTTTTAGTCTATGGCGAAGTCGAGGGCGGTGATTGGCTTACGCGTGGTGCCGCCATCTTGATTCTGCCAATCACCTCTCATCGTGGTCGCGCCTTTTTTCCCAGGTGTTTTGGGGAAAAAACGCCATGTTGGAAAGTTTTGCGGTTTTTTTTTAATTTAGAACCAAGCGTTTGATCGCAATCTCACCTGATGTTAAGTGACGATGTTGTGTGAATCGTATTATCTATTAAAATCCATATAAATTGTCTTAAAAGCCACTATATTGTTTTGACTTTTATGATCCCCTTAAGGGGGAAAACTCAAAGGGAATTTTGAGACTAGACTAACCCAATAGTACTGTTGTGTTCTCTAAACACAGTTATAGAATAAATTAACAAAGAAAATTATGACTAATTCAATATTTACAATACTTGCGTTTTTAATGTAAGTCGAAACCATATACAAATATTTTTAATGAAGTTGCCCATTTATTCTATTGCAGTACACGCGTGGTCAGTCTCTACTAATATTAGCTGTTATATTTTGAAAATCAATTATTTTGTATTTCAACTACTTAAAAACGGCTTATTCCCGACAGATAACCAAGACTAGATAACTGGTTATCTCAGAGGAATTGTTTTCCTCTCAGATAACTGGTTATCTCAGAGGAGTATTTTTTTTCTCGTAGATAACCAGAAATATCGATCAATTTTAGAGGAAGCTAGAACAAAATATCTAAGCAAATGTATAAATGTATTAAACTCTTTGAAGTTTTTGGCAGTGGTCTTAATGCACCCTGTATATACCTAATGATCTGCCAGTCTGTTTTTTACACCCTGTACTATTGAATATAGCTTTAAAGTTTAATTAAAAAATATTATAATATTGCCATACTTAATAAGTAAATCTAATACTATTGATATAATTTTTTACCAACAAAAAAAAATAGAATAGTGTTACCAGTTTATGTATTGGTAGATTTATCATAAACGTTGTTACAGTACGCACAAGATCTTTATCCCTCTGAAGTTAGGTGCAACAACGATTGCGCATGTAATGTACGGAAAAATTAGCTTACCAAAAACCCAAAAATCGACCCAAAAACGGGTTCTGCCTCCGTATTCCAATCTTTTGCTGTCAAGTTATATTTCACTGCCCAATGTAATTTCTTCAGGTCACGTGGTACAATTTTGTACCACGTGATCATTCTTTTTAGACACTTGACAGCAAAATATGCGCGAAAACAAATCAAATGACGTCATAATGTCACTATTTAGTCACAGAATAACTATGAGTTAGTATGAACTGACCATGATTTAAAACTTTGCAGTTCAACTGAGATTTGAATACCCCTGCACAGATATACTTTAGAGGGACAAAGATGCGTTGTGCCTAGATGTATTGTTGGTTAGAATAAGATCCAGTGTTAAGTAAAGTGAAAATAAAATATTTTATCGTGACCCAACGACATTTTATACAATAGACTATGCATTGGCAAACGGAACGATACAATTGTGCTCGGACGAGCGCGTCAGCACATTTCTTGGCTATACATTAACGGCTTGATTAGCGAACACTTTGCAGGGCATGAGTGCCAATCTGCAATGTACAACATACTTCTGACAAGCGCCAAAACATGGTATTTATATAGTGATAAAATTTTGGCGTTTTTGTAATGAAATGATGATTCCTTTGTATTGTAGTTCAATGTGTAAACCCATTGGCTTTGCTTATAAGCAACTTGTAATACAGTGCCTTGATCACAAATAAATGTGTCAATCGTAAACGTATCGTAACGCTAGCGTATCCGAGATACACTGCGCGGTGACGCTACAACGTTCGGCAGTCGAGCTGGCGTTGACGCGCAATATCACTCGAATACGTTAGGTTTACGTAACGCTAGCGTATCCGAGATACACTGCGCGGTGACGCTACAACGTTCGGCAGTCGAGCTGGCGTTGACGCGCAATATGACTCAAATACGTTAGGTTTACGTAACGCGACGACTGTCAGACTTGTTCGTGATTACCCCTCTGGGTATCATAAGTCCTCTCTCAAAATGCAATAAGGTACCATCAGTAAAATTTCCGCCTCACCACTTTTGAAACTGTTTTCTTGCAAGCAGTTAGCTACCTGACCCCGCCTTTGTCTTTTGTCTTCTTATTTTGACCAACCAGAGACCTAAACATCTATTTATTTTTATGACGGCCCATTGTTTTCATTACCTTTTACAACCTAAATAATTGGCTATTATTGGTATTCAAAAATTAACGGCTAGTCGGTTTACAGGAAATGCACCTTTAAGGTGGTAAGGTAGAACTTTTGCTGATAGTACATAAAGAACTTTTTTCATGTCTCACACTGTTTGTTCTTTAATAAAAGTTGTTCATATTAATAGGTACTTTATCCCCACGAAGTTTTCGACAGTAGTCTAAATACACCTTGTACAAGTTTTTTTTATCAGAAACCTCTATAAATATCAACGCATAAACTAGGTATAATAAGTAATATAAAGTTATTATAACTATTATAAGTGCTATAAGAATGTGCCTTATTTAGAGTGATCGTACGAAAAAGATATAAAATAGTTTAATATAAATTATAATATTGAAAAGTTGTTTTATTAATCTAACTTTTTGAACCCGTGTAAGTCTGAGTTAGTGGCCAATTCTGGTGACGGACTATTTAGGCCGCCTTAAGGCCGAAAAGAGGATTTTCTACTTAATATAGGTAGAACATTATTGCTATTATGTACTTACCTGTACCTATTGTATTAATACCTGTACATACCTATTGGAGACAAAAAAAAACTTAACTTAATCTAGCTTCGTTTCATCACTATTTAATTTTTAACCCCTGACGCAAAAACGACGGGGTGTTATAAGTTTGACGTGTCTGTGTGTGTCTCTCTGAGGCAACTCTCGAACGGATAAACCGATTTTTATTTTGTTTTTTTGTTTGAAAGGTGAATTAGTCGGAAGTGTTCTTAGCTATGTGAAAAACGGTCCAAAGAGTCGAAGGTTTTTTAAATTTTTATTTTAAATACTTGTGTTATAAAAAATTCTTAATTCTTTATTGCACACAACACAGGTCATAAACAAAAGACAGAAATAGATGACATGTACAAAGGCGAGCTTAACCCTAACAAGAGTTTTCTTCCAGCAAACCTTTGAGGCTAGAGAGAGGTGACTATAGAACCATAAAATATATACTAAAATTCTGAAAATATAGTCTTTTTTTAATACAACTATACAACGTGTAGAATACTCCCCTTTCAGACTTATAGGGACACTAAGTTACACTCTGGGATATGCCGACGACCCACCCTGATGTTAAGTGGCGTATAAAAACATTGCCTCAGTGAGCACATCCTCTTAGGACGTGCCCTGTGATGTATTGCACTGCGTCTATCACTTGAAGATAAAAAGGTCTTAAGTGTGATGTGCGTGTAATAGCACCGGCACCCATACCCTGCAAGCCGGCACACAGCAATGCGAGCATCACTGTGCACACGACATAGGTGCTAGTACTGGGGGGACTGAACCCGGACGAGCTCTTTCAACTAATATTATAAATGCGAAAGTTTGGATGTTTGTGTTTCAATCACGTCGAAACTACTGAACCAACTTGGATGAAACTTGGCATATATATAGTACGTAACCTGGATTGACACATAGGCTACTTTTTATCCCGAATAATTAACAGGATCTACAGGATAAAATGAACGAACGGGATTAGCAGCGCCAATTGGCAAGAGGATGATGTCATGTCATGTCACGTCAACTTTGACAGAACGTAGTACTACCTCTTTGGTCTAACGACTAACGTTTGACATTCGAGTACGGGTTCGGCGTAAGGTCAAGTTTCTCAAAGAAGTATCCGCTCGGTACACGCACATATAATACTAGTTGTCCTGTGAGAACATAGACCTCGCAAGCCTTTATAACCATACAATAACCGACACTTTCCCTTTTACCCTGGCTAAATCGAATGTCAGGTGCTTGAATTTTCCAATAGGCCTATGTAGACTTTTAAACCTACTAGACTTTTGAACAAATTAACAAGTTTTAGCGATTACTCGCATTCCCTTGGTCCTAGGAGGTCGAATCTCGTGTCTACGGATTTGTCTCGTAAAGGCGAAGAGGACTGTGTAGTCTTATTGATATTGGTAGAAGTCAATTTTCGGGAAATAAATAAAAAAATAATTTCCCCTTTTTTTCCCTTTCTACTCCCCATTTTTGGAAATGTTTTTACACCATCTTGTGTAGAATAAAATCTTACGTGTGCTTCTCAAATTTGATTGAAATCCGTCTATAAATAACGCTACAGCAAACTTTCCTCCTTTTCTCCCCTATTTTCCCCCCGATCAAAAATCCCCGACGACAAAAAAAATCTAATAATTCATATAACCTGTGTACCAAGTTTCGTCCAGATCGGTTGAAAAATGCGACCTGTAGAGGAGAACAGACATCCGGACAAACGCATTTTTGGCCAATGTGGAAACTGAGACGCTTCGCTCGCTTCGCTCGCTCGGTCAATAATGTACACGGAAACGGTACTCGCGTACGAAGTCGCGGGTAACTGCTAAGTAGTAGGGAAATAAAGACAAATAGAAATACAATCAAAGTGTCAAAGATGGATTTAATAATCTGCATTTATAATGATTTCCCTATCATTTAAATATGACAGTTCAATACATTGTGCAGTCAATTATTATTGATCGATTTATTTGATTTTACACTGATTGTTATACCTAATTACACGGTGGTTTCATAATTATAATCTAGATAAACATGGTGGAAATGGAAACCCTTTGTTTATCGTTCGCTCGTATGAGTGGCCAACTCTGGTGAAGGAGTATTTAGGCCGCTTTAAGGCCCCTGTCGGTTTATAACCGGTTCTTAAAGGGTTCTTAGGGCTACCTTTAAACGTTGTCAGGAGACTTTTCATGACAAAATAAGGTATTCAGACTGAATTTGAAAAAAGGTAGGTAAAGTAATCACAACGGATCTTTGTACCTCTGAAGTTAGGTGCAACAAACGATTGCACATGTACTGTTGCGCGGAAAAATTCGCCTACCTCCAATTTAACCCGAAAATGGGTTCTGCGCAGATAGGTACTTAAGCGGACAAAGATCTGTTGTGACTAGGTACCTAAGTAGTATAACTTTGGGGTAGAAAATAATTACTCCGGTATATACAGACTATACAGACGGACGCCCTCCGGCGAGATGGAGCGACGATCTGCGAAATGTAGCTGGCAGACACTGGATGAGAAGAGCCGAAGACCGAGCTCAATGGCGCGTCTTGGGAGAGACCAGCTACGTTCAGCAGTGGACGAGTATAGGTTGATGATGATGATGATGATACAGACTATAGACGAATAGTAGGTTAAGGCCTACAGGAAAAATAAAGTTCACATTGAAGGTTATTTTTTCAAAAAAAAATCCCGATTCAGATAATAGACATCCGCGTATAAAAAAAGTTAACCTTGGAAACGGTAATTTTTTTGAGGTTAAAAAAATTGTGGGTAAAATAAAGTTTTTAAAAGTTAAAACATCTTAATATTAATGTAACAGTCAAAGTAAAATCGCTCGGCATTATTTTAATATTGCTGAACGCATATTTTGCGACCGACCTTTCGCAATTCGAACAAAGGAATTTGAGGGCAGGTGCGATGAAAAGTGATAAAGTAACTTTATAAAAATTAAGAATAAAAAAAAACCTTTTTTTTTTCTTCCTTAACCTATCTCGTCCCACTGCTGGGCAAAGGTCTCCCCCAAAGACTTCCAATGTAACATAAAGTAACATAAACTTTATTTTTTTACTTTTAAAACTAAATGATGGAACAAGTTACATTGCTGTCGATTCTGTTGTTAAATTTTTCTAAACTAACCTAATTTGACAGCACTAAAAATGTTGCCGTCCCTTTCTCATAAACTGAAACTACAAAGACAGCTTTAATTCTAGCGCTGTCAGATTAGGTTAGTTTAGAAAAATGAAACAACATCGACACCATTGTTAACTTTTTTACTTGTGTTTTGATTAGTAAATATTTTGTCAAAATAACGTAAGTAAATAAACATTTTCTGTTTTTTTTATTTAAAGCCGTTTACTTGCAAATAACTAGACGGTTAGAGGTTGCTCACATAGGTACTCTCCTTACCTATCTTATCTACCATGCCATAATGAAAAAAAATGAAAAAAATCTTTATTTCTAGCAAAACATACATACAGTAGGTAGGCAAGGGTAGGAAAGGTACATAGGTACAAACCCAGCAGGTAGGTACAGTGAGAAACAACAGACAGATAAATTACCTAAACATCAGGGGTACCTACTAATGAGCGCTGAACAATTCGGACATACGATCAAACAGCTGTCATTTGTTGTTATAAAAGGATGGAAATGATTTAGGCAACTGATCCGATTTATGCAGCGATCACAAGCATAGCGATTAATCTTATTTTTAATTGCTAGATGACTATGGCCAGCCTAAAATAAAAAATTAAATAGATATCTTTTTACTAGGCTTACATAGATAAAAACTTCGAAAAAAA
This sequence comes from Gandaritis pyraliata, assembly GCA_947859175.1. NCBI lineage: Eukaryota > Metazoa > Arthropoda > Insecta > Lepidoptera > Geometridae > Gandaritis > Gandaritis pyraliata. The sequence goes on from OX401879.1 coordinate 3,656,228, forward strand.
AAACTGCCAGGATGCTGTAATAATTTAAAGATTTATGCTCCAAAGTGACCAAACTCCCCAATGACACATTAAAAAAACTTAAAGAAGGGTTGATTTTTGCCGAGGGTTGTAAGTTGTAAACTCCACTCACACATTATTCACTGGTAGTAAGATAACAAACTTTCTTGTATAAAATAATTATTCATTCTTTGCTTGTTATGCTTTTTGTAAGGTAGATGTTCTTTGGTTGTGTTTTTTTTATTTATGTAAATAAATAAATAAATATTCTTGGACTTTACACACAACACCCTCTAGTCCCAAACTAAGCATAGTTTGTGATATGGAAACTAGATGGCTGATAGAATACTTATATACTTTTTTTTTGTAAATACATACTTATAATACATAGTAACACCCAGACATAGAACAAACATCTATGTTTGGCACACACAAATGTTTGTTCTCAGTGGGGATCGAACCCACGACCCACAACACGGAAAGCAGAGCTATTACCGACTGAGCTGAGCTGAGCTGAGCTGTAACGCCTGTCAATTTGTATTTGTAAAATCCAGTCTCTGAAGCACTTTTCCTCGCGCCAGTATCTCTTGTCAGTAAAATATTATGAGCATAGCTTATCTGCTAACTCTTCATACCATAATACGATTACAGAATGGTATGAGTACGGTCTGGATTATATTGGTCACGCTGACGAAATGCAAGGCTTATTTATCATACCTAAGGTCGTGGGTTCAAAACCCACTCGCATAACCTACTTAGTATTTCACCTTGACATCCCCAAAAACTCCCGAAAAATCGGGAGAGTTGAGTAAGGATTGTATCTCGTCTATTTTTTTATGGTTCGTTTTTAAGCAAAGGTATGAAGGTTGCATTCTACCACGTGAAGAGGCAAGGTCGACACTATATTTTACAAAAGTGTCATTTTATTGCAAATTTATACTTACTGGATAACTTAATTTATCATTGATTTTGAATATTGCATGTATCAATGTTGCTGTCCAAGTTGTAATACAGCTAGTCATTTTTACACTTCACCATCTTCACATCCCATCCGACTAATATTAGAAACTAGTTACCTACCCGCGACATTGTCCACGGAAAAAGAAAAAAATATACCTAACCTAAAAAAGCGGGAAAAGTAGCATAAACTATAATATATTCCAAGTTTCATCCAAATCGGACCAGTAGTTACAGCGTGATTGAAACAAAAACATCTACAACTACTGCTACTTCGTTATTCATCTTTTTAACCGACTTCTAAACAGGAGGAGGTATTCAATACGGTTGTATTTTTACTACTTATTCATGGGAAGTTGAAAAAATTTTTAAAAGAAACTTTTATGAGACTTTTTCCAATAATCATTTCCTTTTATGGTTCACTGTACCTATTAATGATAACTAGTCAAATATAATTTTACCAAAACACAATGAAACTGCGACATAGAATTCTATTGTTATCTGTGGTTATAGGGGAGGGGGGGGCATAACGGGGACGCGAGGCACGACGGGGCCACCCACACCTACAAGTAACTACGCACACTAGCCGTGTTTTGTTTTCGGCAATAAGAGGGTATTTCGCAACAAATTTTAGTGCGGTAGTGATCGGCGACCACAGTGCACGCGTTTATTTTTGACGACCAATTCTTTTTTCTGGCAACATTTCATCTAATTTTGAGTGGTTACCAAAACGCGTCTAAAAAGGTAAGTGTTAAGGGGATAGTCTATCTGTGCAAAACAGAAGAATCGAGTTGTCATGACATGCGCGGAAAGCAATTCGTAAATGTTATCGAATACTAAACTAAACTGAAAAATGCTTTACTGCGATCTTTATATTTATTTATTTAGTTAGTTACACCAATGGCATATTCACAATTGTTATTTAGGAGAAAAATATTACTTATAACATTCTACAGTGTGATATACCATTACAGGCATAAACAGATTTGATGTAGGTAAAATATGTCTTAAAAAATTTAGTACTTATTTTTTAAGGAAAAAAAAAGCAACAACTTATAACTAAGTGTGTGATTGGATTCCAATATACGAGTAATAAGTGCTCATGATAACATTCATGATAACAAAATTAAAGGAACGCTATTGTTTGTGTCAAATAGTCAGTTAATTGGATAAAATCTGCCAAGATTGGTTTTAAATCATACAGGAATTAAAGTATTTATTGGTTTTTTGTTACTTTTGACTAATCAACTTTTTTGAAATTATGTGTGGCAAATTTTTACCCTTTTAACATTTTTTGTATCATTACATTTATATCATACATTAATTATAATATCTAATGCAGGGTGATGAGGATCTAACTTACTGAGGGGTAGTTTATTTTCACACTCCGTTACACCACTAAAATTGCTTATCACTAAATCTACAGTTCTTTGAACAGTATTTTATAAACTACATAATATTTACTATTATTAGGGTTTGAATTTTTGTGTCCTTCACTAGAGGTAGACCGGTCAAAATTAAAATCTGCAACAAATTATAGTCTCTACTTATATCACTTGACTGTGTCACTTTATCTACTGATATTATCCATGACGAGAAACAAAGTCTGTATAGTCACTGGGGTTTGTTTGTATACTGCACATATCTAAATATTCTTGGCAGAGTATTATTGAGTTTTAGTGAGATCTATACTTCTTCATTTTTACTTCGCAGAGCCTGGTTTCATATCAGTATGGAGTTCATATCAGCCAGTGCCTCATAGTTTTTGACTTGCTTTGCAGGAGATTGTGTAATATATCTGCGTCTGCGTGTTTCCGAACGTTATGTAGAGACGCTAAGTAATGAGTAATGACACATGTATGTATGTTGGCTAGTACAGACGGCCTTGCAATAATCACTTGTAGAACAATGACATAGAACGCGGCGTGGTCATCATCGATTGTAACTTGCTAAATGTAAACACGCTAGATTGAAGTACTTAAATAATAAACTAATGTTGTTCCCCTAAAAAGTGCGTTTCCATTAACAATACAGATTGGTCATCTCTGCGGATGAATATGCGACCATTCCTAGTCCACACATATTTTTGCGACGAGAAGACTTGACGGAGTTTCCCAAACGCAGCCCAGCCCAGCTGGATTCTCCGGTTTAGCTCTTTCTCAAAGTTGTGTCTACCCAAACGCAGGGTCTGCCCGAGGTAGACATACTCCTGCACAACTTCGAGAGGCATTCCGGCGACAGTGATTGGCTCTGGGGTTATACGATCATTGATCATAATTTTCGACATAGCTCAGAGGATTAGCAGGCTGAAGTGGCAGTGGGCCGGCCATGTTTGCCGTAGAACCGACAATCGTTGGAGCAAACTAATACTCGAGTGGAGACCACGTTTAGGCAAGCGTAGTGTAGGACGCCCTCCGGCGAGATGGAGCGACGATCTGCGAAATGTAGCTGGCAGACACTGGATGAGAAGAGCCGAAGACCGAGCTCAATGGCGCGTCTTGGGAGAGACCTACGTCCAGCAGTGGACGAGTATAGGTTGATGATGATGATGATGATGGTTGTTAGACTCATCCATCTTTCTGACTCTGGAGCATGAAAGTATGTCCGCATTATCAATAGGGAGTTATATGACTGTGTCTAGTTGTTTAATTGTGTTCAGTAGATTTTCGGTCTCGTTTTCTGACACTCCATTTATCTCCAAATTGTATCAAATTTAAATTTATTTATCAAATTGTATCTTCAAATTATATCCCGTCTTGTGAATCCAAAGTAGCTGGGCGTAGACATAAGTACATTAAGTGGGTATGTTTGTTAATATTTAGGTCATAATAAATTCTACGGAAACTCTCAAATCGATAAATAGTAGATAAGCTTAAAAACTAAAACCTTAGGTACTACTGAAAAATAACTCTCTAAATAATATGAAAAAGGATAGGGAGGGTACTGCTCCAAACTCATCTTTAACATTAACATATTGCGGAGAGTTTAACACAAATTGTGAGAGACAGATACAGATCATTGATACAGAATTGGATGTAAGTAGGTAATTTCAGAAGAAATAAGTATTCCAAAATATACGTGCAATAAAAACCAGCAGTATTTATTTTAGTTTTTTTGCATAAATATTGTTAACTGGCAGTTACCCGCGACTCCGTAAGCGGGTACAGTTTCCATGTACATTGTATTATCTGTGTTGTATTATTATATGTGCGTGTACCGCGCGGATACTTTGTGAAACTTGACATTACACCGAACCCGTACTTGAATGTCAAACGCTAGTCGTTAGACCAAAGAGGTAGTATTACGCCCGGTCAAACTGACGTGACATGACATGACAATGAAATCCTCTTGCCAATTGGCGCTGCTAATCTTGTTCGTTCATTTTATCCTGTAGATCCTGATAATTATTCGGGATAAAAAGTAGCCTATGTGCCTACTGGATTGGATTGAGTTTTAGGAAACTTGGCATATATGCCAAATTTCATCCAAGTTGGTTCAGTAGTTTAGACGTGATTGAAACACCTAAACATCTAAACTTTCGCATTTATAATATTAGTAGGATAGGATAGGATGTGGTTCTTTGCGTTCTGGCAAGATAAAATGGTAGATTTTGTCTTGCCAGAAGGCAATGTCTCTCTCTATGTATTCTACTTTCATCAAATGTTCCTCTCCGGTCCATGTTAGATCCTTCTTTAGAATAAATAAGGTTGTTCACAAAAAGGTTTTTACAAAAGCAATAAAATAGGTTGAATTAAATGCAATACAAGTATGAGCAGTAGCAAGATAATAATTAGGTACTTACTTATCCTAATTTAATTGGAATTAGGATAGAAAAATCTATTTTCCGTGTAAACAAATAACAGCTACTGACTGATTGGCGGAGTTGACTTAAAAGAAATAAAAACTAAGTTTACATTGGTATGGTTATTGTTGGATATTGTCATGTATACAAGAGAAAAAAGTAAAGCCACTTTCAATGCGTATTAATTGGCAAACCAGGAGTTCTACTCGATAAAATTTTATTGTGACTGTTCGTAAATGTCAAATGAGCTTATTACGCGGTCTGCTTACGCGTTACGCGCAGCCGCGAGAAAAACTGCCATGTTGCTACGTAGTGTACTCAAATGATACAATAGAACCATGATTTGTAGACTTTTGTCGAGTAGACGTTTGCGTGTTCTTCATTTAAAAATCCTGAGAAATTTGGCGTGGGCCTGACGTCCGAACGTTTCGGCCGCCTAGAGGCCACTGAAGAATTTTCTTGCGATATTTGGTTAAAAACTAGTCTCAGCAATTATTAAATATTAAAAAAAATAAGACTATTTAAGTAAAGATTTTACACTTTTTATATACTTAAATATTTGGCCTATACGTAAGTTTAGTTGTTTTGTAGATAAAACAAGGGAATATTGTGGAATAGACCATTTAAAATCCAAAATTTCGAAGATCTTCTGCCACCTGGATTAAGGAAATGAAAACAAAATCGCAAAATGTATTCAGGGCGTTTTGGAGACAAGGATATGTACATCAAGACGCGCTGAGTACTTTTTGCGATTTTGTTTTCATTTCCTTAATCCGAGTGCACAAACTTGACTCGAAACGGTTTGGGCGCGAGAGAGCTGTGTTTGATCCCAGATTTATCTATTATAAACCAGCTAAATGAAGCTAAATTAAATATGTAATTGTTACACATATCTTGAATATTGATTTGCAACCAAAATAAATGAAGTTACTATCTTACTTTTCTTTTAAACACACTTTGAACTTCGCTAGTTTTGGCAATTTGGCAGATCCCCAGCCTTAAGATTACTACTACAGTTTTTTTAATGTGTATTACTACCAACATCAACTATTGATATGTTTTGAGCAAAATCACTCTGACCGGTAATTCAATTTTTTGTTTGATATTTAAAATTCTGTTAGACATGGGGGCATAATGGGGACATGGCTATGGGGCATAATGGGGTACCCCGTTGTGCCCCGTCCCCATTATGCCCCTGAATGCCCTGTTCATTTGATAAATTATTTATTTTGTTTTAGGTTTTTAAAAATGGTACGTACTTATAAAAAGAAGACATGGAGAGGCAGTTGGTCTGTAGAAAGCATGAAACACGCAATTGAAGGTTTCAGAAAAGCAGCTCAATTGCACGGAAAAACGGTTGTTCTCACTTCAACTCCCTACAAAAACGAACTAGAAGAACGCGAACAACTTAAACGGACGAAGAAGTGTACAAATCCGAATAATCCCCGGTTGAAAACAAACTCAAAAAACAGAAGACTCAGACAGATGGAGAAAATATTAAGGAGGATGTCTTATGCATCTACTGTGTTGACTCAAACCACACTTATTTGAAGTCTTCGGAGTGTTGGGTGGCCTGCCAGCTATGTGGACAGTGGGCCCATACCGCCTGTGCAGGAGTTGGTGACGCAGATTTAGAAGAAATCGAGAAAAACAAATAAAATAGTGTACCCCGTACTGCCCCGCACTGGGTACCCCATACTGCCCCTACCCCGGGGCACGATGGAGTTTTCATGAAAGTTTTGTCAAATTAAAATTAAAAATATTATTTGATATCTTACTTCACCAAATTCGGTGCCAAATGATTAATTAATGAGTAACCAAAGAGTTGTCATTAGTTTTGATTAAAAAATATTTTATCTTTATTGTTTTATTCTTTATTTCCCTTAGCGTCCCCGTTATGCCCCCCCCTCCCCTACTTCACTAAAAATGGCGATGAATTTTCGTAAGCGATCGACATTGAATCAGATTATTGTTTTAATATTTTAATTTAGAAAAATGCCGTTTAGTTTACGCAATTTGTTTTTTTATACTAAGTAGCTTCTGTTATAAAACTTTGATGGAATTTGTCGCAGAACTAAACGATTTTTATGGTTTTCAATATGGTTTTTGATTGATCATTCTTTTATTTTCATTCACCCTTTTAGCAACATCTAGTTGAATGTACTACCTACATACCAGTTCACAGAAAAGGTGGTAAGGCAGAACTTTTGCTGATGGTACTATCAGCAAAAGTTCTCTGTAAACCGACTAGCCGGTAAATTTTGGAATACTTAATAAAAGCAAACTATTTCGGGTGCAAAAGTTATGAAAACAATGGGCCGTCATAAAAATAAATAGATGTTTAGGTCTCTGGTTGGTCAAAATAAGAAGACAAAAGAAAAAGGCGGGGTCAGGTAGCAAACTGCTTGCAAGAAAACAGTTTCAAAAGTGGTAAGGCGGAAATTTTGCCGATAGTACATGTAAATTTTTTCAGCGTGACTTTACAAATAAATGTTTCTTTCATTCTTCCATCGGCTTGTTCCATCAAGTTATATAAAAAAAGTAAGACTGTATTTGTTTTAGTACACAAATGAGCAGTGACTATTTGTAAGATGACGTCACAATACCCTTAAAAGTACCGCTTTATTGAATCCGGTTCAATTTAAATGGATTAAGGATTATAAAGTCAAGCAAGAGGCGTCAAAACAATCAGTGTGTTTCATAGATAACCGACCTCAAAAAATGAGGAGATTCTCAATTCTGTTTTTTTTTAATGTTTGTTACCTCAGAACTCTGTCATTTATAAACCGATTTAAAGAATTCTTTTTTTATCTGAACGCATATACTTCCAGGTTGATCCGATTTAATTTTCATCAAAATCGGTTCAGTAGTTTGGGTTATAAATAGAAATAACTACAGAAAAAACCTGCCAACCACGTGCACGAAATAGCGTATTTTGCTTTCCTGTGACTTTTTAGTGGTGTTTATAGTCACTAAAACATTCCCAATGAACTGCCATCATTATCTGATGATGAGAAGTCGGTTTTTCTAGTTTTTATACTTGTAAAATTATTTAGACCCATTTTTACACCCTTGGCTTAGTCAGCTGGGCACGTATTGACCTTGTGTTTCCTGTGGATTGTGGGGACTAGGCTGAGAGGATGGTATAGGTGCTACAAGCCTACTCCATCTAAATCATGTCCCAGGCACTGCAGCCTCCCGTACATCGGCCCATGGGGACCCTTGGCTTAGTCAGCTGGGCACGTATTGAGCTTGTGTTTCCTGTGGATTGTGGGGACTAGGCTGAGAGGATGGTATAGGTGTTACAAGCCTACTGCATCTAAATCATGTCCCAGGCACTGCAGCCTCCCGTACATCGGCCCATGGGGACCCTTGGCTTAGTCAGCTGGGCACGTATTGAGCTTGTGTTTCCTGTGGATTGTGGGGACTAGGCTGAGAGGATGGTATAGGTGCTACAAGCCTACTCCATCTAAATCATGTCCCAGGCACTGCAGCCTCCCGTACATCGGCCCATGGGGACCCTTGGCTTAGTCAGCTGGGCACGTATTGAGCTTGTGTTTCCTGTGGATTGTGGGGACTAGGCTGAGAGGATGGTATAGGTGCTACAAGCCTACTCCATCTAAATCATGTCCCAGGCACTGCAGCCTCTCGTACATCGGCCCATGGGGACCAAGTGGCGTCTGACGCTGGATAAATCATCTATTATCGTGGAACAGTATGTAGTATGGTTTCTATCACCGCCCCACAGAACTCTGTTTTCCAAACAATAGTTAATAAATTGACTAAAATATATCAGAATTATAGTGACCTTCGGTAAATACACCGCCTACGGGGTTTTTGCCTCTTTCCTCGCATAGAAACAAGTTTTATGGCGAATTCCTACCATCAAAAAAACGTAGGCTTGTTTATATAGGTAGGTATTTAGTTTCCGCCCGCGACCCGTACTTGATCCTATTGAGTTTCGGGGATAAAAAGTAGTCTATGTGTTAATCCAGGCTTCGAACTATATGTGTTCCAAGTTTCAACCTAATCGGACCAGCAGGGGTATTCCAATCTCAGTTGAACTGCAAAGTTTTAAATCATGGTCAGTTCATACTAACTCATAGTTATTCTGTGACTAAATAGTGACATTATAATGTCATTTAATTTGTTTTCGCGCATATTTTTCTGTCAAGTGTCTAAAAAGAATGATCATGTGGTACAAAATTGTAACACGTGACCTGAAGAAATTACACTGGGCAGTGAAATATAACTTGACAGCAAAAGATTGGAATACGGGGGCTGTAGTTTTTGCGTGAAAGAGTAACGAACATCCATACTCACAAACTTTCGCGATTGTAATATTATTAGGATAGGATTTATTAGTTTAAAAAACTAGGAAACCTGACTTCAATTTGACTTCATCATTGGATGATGATGGCAGTTCATTGTGAATGTTCATCCAATCCAAAAATATACACCCAATAAATAATAGTAACACCCAGTCATAGAATAAACATCTATGTTTGTCACACACACATATTAGTTCTCAGTGGGGATCGAACCCACGACCCACAGCACGGAAGCCAGAGCTACCGAGGTACCTGCAGCTAAGAGACAGGCACAGTTCAGTCGGTATAGCTCTGCCTTCCGTGCTGTGGGTCGTGGGTTCGATCCCCACTGAGAACTAACATTTGTGTGTCCAAACATAGATGTTTGTTCTATATTTGGGTGTATAAGTATGTATTTACAAAAATGTATATAAGTATTCTATCAGCATCAAGTTCCTATATTACAAGCTTTGCTTAGTTTGGAACTAGAGGGCGTTGTGTGAAATGTCCATGAATATTAGATAGAGATCGAACGTGACTATTGTAGAACTTTATCTGAAGATTTCGGATTACCTTGACATACCGACGACTGCTCGATTTACATAATATTTGCGCATAAATGTGATCTTTTATTTACCTACCTTATGTATTGATACATACTGCAGGGGTATTCCAATCTCAGTTGAACTGCAAAGTTTTAAATCATGGTCAGTTCATACTAACTCATAGTTATTCTGTGACTAAATAGTGACATTATGATGTCATTTCATTTGTTTTCGCGCATATTTTGCTGTCAAGTGTCTCAAAAGAGTGATCACGTGGTACAAAATTGTACCACGTGACCTGAAGAAATTACACTGGGCAGTGAAATATAACTTGACAGCAAAAGATTGGAATACGGGGGCAGTTCGCAGACAATCTATTTATTTACCTACTCATGTAAAAAAAATGGCAGAAATTAAGTACCTTATGATTCTAAAAACGCTTAAACATCTAGGTAAATGTCAAATTAGAGTTATTTCTGCAAATCTTGACCAAAGTTTGTGGTTAGATCATGACCATTTGGAAAAGTTACGGTGTGTGCAGAGTTACAGCGATTTTTTCGCAACAATTTTTAACAACTAGTTTCCGCCCGCGACTCCGTTCTAGTCCCGTTTTATCCGGGATAAAAAGTAGCCTATGTATCCAGGCTACGAACTATATTATGTATTCCAAGTTTCATCCAAATTAGACCAGTAGTTACAGCGTTTACAAACATCAAAAAAATATAAACTTTGACTGTCAAAAAATCATGTGCAGTATTTTTTAGGCCTACCTGATGTTAAGCGGTTACCTCTCCCTATAACAATGCATTGTCAAAACATAGTAGATGCGAGAACTATTCGTTTTATCAAATTCGTAGCGCCATACCCAAAATATCGACATTTTTTAGAGATTAGTGTAATCATGAGTCAGAAAAACTTAGTTCTTCCTCATCCGTGATCCGTGATCGCAAATATGTACTTTGTCTATATATTAGGCGTCACAGCTCTCAGTGACAGGCCTCAGTCGGTACTAGCTCTGCCTTCCGTGCTGTGGGTCGTGGGTTCAATTCTCACCAAGAACAAACATTGAACTAAAAGGGATTATCATTTCATGCCAAAAACGCCAGAATTATGGCACTTTAGAAATGTCAGGTTTTGATGCTACAATAGTATGTTGGTTGTACATTGCTGATTGGCACTCAAACCCTTCTAAGTGTTCGCTAATCTAGCCGTTAATGTATAACTAAGAAATGAGCTCACACGCTCGTCTGAGCACAATTGTATCGTTCCATTTTCAGAGCACCAATGCATAGTCCATTGTATAAAATGTCGTTAGTGACAAACTTAGAATTTTGTTCTATGTTTGGGTGTTACGACAAAGAGGTAAATAAAGAAGAAGAGATGTTCTATGTGCAGCTGCAAACTATAACTACCATAATACAAGTGGACTATTAAAATCTACATTATAAAATCCGTAGAGAATTGCATGAAATTGTTGCAAAGTTCAACTCAATGATAAATTCATGCTGATGTCAGTCATATTTCAATTTGACACGACGATGGCTAGATAGCATGAAATAGAGCTAGGTAGGTATATATAATTACTAAACTAAAAGTATGGTAATATAAAAGTTTAACAAGATATATCTAAAATAAGTTTAAAAAACTAGAAAAACCGACTTCAATTCGACTACCTACAGCGGTTGTAAATTCTAGAATGTGAATCAATTAAAAAAAAACATATTCTTCCAAAATGTCTTCCGGTTTACCAACAATTGATTTTTTCCGATGAATCAACAAAATATTTAGACAAAATTAACATTCTTTTGAAATGTCAGGGATGTACGACGACCATTGCTGCCCTTGACCACAGAACGGATAATAGTAGGTACCTAATGACGTCAGTGTATTACAATACAGGCTTCCCAGCCAATGAAGGAAAACATCGTGAGGAAACCTTTGGCTTAGTCAGCTGGGCACGTATTGAGCTTGTGTTTCCTGTGGATTGTGGGGACTAGGCTGAGAGGATTGTATTGGTGCTACAAGCCTACTCCATCTAAATCTTGTCCCAGACACTGCAGCCTTCCGTACATCGGCCCATGGGGACCCTTGGCTTAGTCAGCTGGGCACGTATTGAGCTTGTGTTTCCTGTGGATTGTGGGGACTAGGCTGAGAGGATTGTATTGGTGCTACAAGCCTACTCCATCTAAATCTTGTCCCAGACACTGCAGCCTTCCGTACATCGGCCCATGGGGACCCTTGGCTTAGTCAGCTGGGCACGTATTGAGCTTGTGTTTCCTGTGGATTGTGGGGACTAGGCTGAGAGGATTGTATTGGTGCTACAAGCCTACTCCATCTAAATCATGTCCCAGGCACTGCAGCCTCCCGTATATCGGCCCATGGGGACCAAGTGGCGTCTGACGCTGGATAAATCATATTAGATGCAAAGGCCTGATTCAATGTGTCATACAAATCTAGTCCTACCTAGTTTTTTTTAAATAAGGTATGGTGTTTATTGAAGCAATTATATTTGACTTTGACATTTGTTAATTATTTATCCTAAAGGTGAGTGCACGCTATGTAGCTGTCATGCTCCAATCTATGATTTAGCGTTTATGCAAATATGACATTGTTACTCAAAGGTCGTGAAGTGTACGATGTACAGTCGCTTCGATCAGTACTTAATCTACTTATCAGTACTTATCCGTGTAGTGAGGGACTAGTACGAGTTTGTTGTATATAAAACTTGTGTAAGTAAACAAAGCCTGTTAAGCTTCTCAAAGAATACCTGGGAGTAATTATTGACGCGAAACTCAATTTCGATACACACATTTTAAATATGGTGACTAAATGTTATAGGCTGTTAGGCTTTGTGACACGAAACAGCAAAGAATTCAAACACCCTACGACCAGAATAAAACTATTCACTACCTTGGTCCGTCCTATTCTAGAATATTGTTCTGTTGTTTGGAACCCCCAGTATGAGGTATATTCAAAACGGATTGAAAGTGTACAGCGTCGATTCATGTACCATTTGTCTTATCGAGATAATCTAGCAAAGAAAGTACCTGGCTATGCAGAAAGACTCAAGCACTACAGTATGATCTCACTATCTGACCGTCGAAAACAAATGGATCTTGTTTTCCTGCATAGAATTTTCAATGGGAACGTAAATTGCGTGGATCTGACTGACGCTTTATGTATTTCCGCCCCATCTCGTTTACCCAGAATTAAAGCGTTTAATCTGTTTAGCTTGCCTTACTCTAGAACAAACTTGGGTAAGCACTCCGTTGTATCAAGAATCTGTAAGCACTATAATAGCATTTCTAAAAGTGGTGAATTGGACATAACTGATTCTTTGACTGAGTTCAAGAAAGACTTGAAGGAATTATGTACCAAGCTGTAGCTTGGTAAAAATAAATGCATTCAGGTTACGGTCCATTTTTAATCCGCTAGGAAACAAATTGTATCCAAGTACCTACCTAAGCAATATACTCGTACACTTGATAAACTCATCTTAATTTACTTCGATATAACTTACCTTTGAATACCAATTGTACTTTATTATTTTTAGATGTATAATTTTATATAAATAGTATTTTGTTTTTTTTTTTTCTCTTAGTTGTTGTTATCCTCTGGTTTTTATGTTTTGTTATCTACCTATTTGATAAGTCTTATATAATGCATGCTGTGGCATCCTATAATTGAAGGAACACAATAGTTTTAAGCCCATTGCCATGACATTTCTGTTGTTATCGTGCCACCTTTGTTGGATGTCCTATGAATAAAAATAAAAAATAAAAATAAATAAAAAAGAATCCGTATAAAAAAGTCAGAAACATGTTTTTTGATACGGTTTGTCTAAAAAAAACACAAAATTTTGAAGACGACTGTACCTACTAGTACACACGGCCACAGGTCAGGTTATACACCCAATACAACCATAACTACGCTACATAGGTACAATGCAGAGAATCGTTGGAAAGGGAGCGAAATAGGTTAGGGCGCGCGCCGCGCTCGCAGCTCGTGCCACACAAACACACTGTCATCTCTCACTCGATTCGCAACGTTCAACTTCTAGTTCAAAGTCCAAACAGTATAGGTGGACGTGTCTTCGACTGTACAAACAAGCTTAATTCACACGATATGTGTGTTTGTGTGAGTTGGTAGGTCGCAATAATGTCAGTTCGCAAGATTCAAGGCATGATATTATGATTTCCGCCTAAAATATTAAGTAAATTGGCATACGACTATTATTTTCAGCCCCCGTATGCCAATCTTTTGCTGTCAAATTATATTTCACTGCCTAGTGTAATTTCTTCAGGTCACGTGGTGCAATTTTGTACCACTTGATCATTATTTTTAGACACTTGACAGCAAAATATGCGCGAAAACACATCAAATGACGTCATAGTGTCACTATTTAGTCACAGAATAACTATGAGTTAGTATGAACTGACCATGATTTAAAACTTTGCAGTTCAACTTTGATTGGCATACCCCTGCTGGCAAATAGTGTTACCACGAAAAATGTAGAGCTTCTTATGAAAGAGCTTTTCCGGGTTTAGTACTAGCACCTATTTCGTGCTTGGCACAGTGATGCTCGCATTGCTGTGTTCCGTTTTGAAGAGTATGGATGCCGGTGCTATTACACGCACATGACACTTAACATCACGTCTCAGAGTGATAGACGCAGTTTAATGCAGGGCAAATTCTCGGAGGACGTGGTCAATGAAGGTATTGGTTACCATTTAACATTAGGTGGGCCATCAGCTTACATATCCGAGATACACTGCGCGGTGACGCGCAATATGACTCGAATACGTAACACGACGACTGTCACATTTGTTAGTGATTAGCTGGTCTATGAAGTTGTGAAAAATCCAGTGAAAGTGTAAAGCAAGGTAGTAGGTACCTTTATTTCTAGTAGGCACTACTATCGCCTTCAAGATCAGCCCCCGTATGCCAATCTTTTGCTGTCAAGTTATATTTCACTGCCCAGTGTAATTTCTTCAGGTCACGTGGTACAATTTTGTACCACGTGATCATTCTTTTTAGACACTTGACAGCAAAATATGCGCAAAAACAAATCAAATGACATCATAATGTCACTATTCAGTCACAGAATAACTATGAGTTAGTATGAACTGACCATGATTTAAAACTTTGCAGTTCAACTTTGATTGGCATACCCCTGCTGGAAAATAGTGTTACCACGAAAAATGTAGAGCTTCTTATGAAAGAGCTTGTCCGGGTTCAGTACTAGCACCTATTTCGTGTGCACAGTGATGCTCGCATTGCTGTGTTCCGGTTTGAAGGGTATGGATGCCGGTGCTATTACACGCACATGACACTTAACATCACGTCTCAGAGTGATAGACGCAGTTTAATGCAGGGCAAATTCTCGGAGGACGTGGTCAATGAAGGTATTGGTTACCATTTAACATTAGGTGGGCCATCAGCTTACATATCCGAGATACACTGCGCGGTGACGCGCAATATGACTCGAATACGTAACACGACGACTGTCACATTTGTTAGTGATTAGCTGGTCTATGAAGTTGTGAAAAATCCAGTGAAAGTGTAAAGCAAGGTAGTAGGTACCTTTATTTCTAGTAGGCACTACTATCGCCTTCAAGATCAGCCCCCGTATGCCAATCTTTTGCTGTCAAGTTATATTTCACTGCCCAGTGTAATTTCTTCAGGTCACGTGGTACAATTTTGTACCACGTGATCATTCTTTTTAGACACTTGACAGCAAAATATGCGCAAAAACAAATTAAATGACATCATAATGTCACTATTCAGTCACAGAATAACTATGAGTTAGTATGAACTGACCATGATTTAAAACTTTGCAGTTCAACTTTGATTGGCATACCCCTGCTGGCAAATAGTGTTACCACGAAAAATGTAGAGCTTCTTATGAAAGAGCTCGTCCGGGTTTAGTACTAGCACCTATTTCGTGTGCACAGTGATGCTCGTATTGCTGTGTTCCGGTTTGAAGGGTATGGGTGCCGGTGCTATTACACGCACATGAGACTTAACATCACGTCTCAGAGTGATAGACGCAGTTTAATGCAGGGCAAATTCTCGGAGGACGTGGTCAATGAAGGCATTGGTTACCATTTAACATTAGTTGGGCCATCAGCTCACATATCCGAGATACACTGCGCGGTGACGCGCAATATGTCTCGAATACGTAACACGGCGACTGTCACATTTGTTCGTGATTAGCTGCAGGGGTATGCCAATCAAAGTTGAACTGCAAAGTTTTAAATCATGGTCAGTTCATACTAACTCATAGTTATTCTGTGACTAAATATTGACATTATGACGTCATTTGATGTGTTTTCGCGCATATTTTGCTGTCAAGTGTCTAAAAAGAATGATCACGTGGTACAAAATTGTACCACGTGACCTGAAGAAATTACACTGGGCAGTGAAATATAACTTGACAGCAAAAGATTGGAATACGAGGGCTGGTCTGTGAAGTTGTGAAAATCCAGTGAAAGTGTGAAGCAAGGTAGTAGGTACCTTTATTTCTAGTAGATACTACTATCGCCTTCAACTGTGAGAGATCAGAGGTAGGTAATTACCACCTACGCAGAATCTAAGATTTGGTACTGAGTCAGTCTATCCTCCATTTCAAGGTAAAAGAAATAAATATATATTCATGTAAATTTCAGACGACGCCCTCTAGTCCCAAACTAAGCAAAGCTTGTAATATGGGAACTAGATGCTGATAGAATTATACATTTTTCTTTTATAAATACATACTTATAATACATAGTATTAATACCCAGACATAGAACAAACATCTATCTATGTCTACACACAAATGATAGTTCTCAGTGGGGATCGAACCCACGACCCACAGCAGGGAAGAAAACAAGTAATTAAATTAAAAATTTAAAAAACCCCCAAACCATGGACCGATTTTCATCAAACATAGCTAAGAGCACGCCCGACTAATTCACCTTTCAAACAAAAAAAAACAAAATCAAAATTGGTTCATCCGTTCAGGAGCTACGTTGCCTCAGACAGACACACACACACAGACACGTCAAACTTATAACACCCCGTCGTTTTTGCGTCGGGGGTTAAAAATAAATAAAAAATAAAGCCCTTTTCGCTTATTAGTACACTCTGTATAAGACTAGTGTCAAATCCTACCAGTGTAATAGCACTTGACATTTAGCTGTAATTATATTTTGTAAATAGTAAAAAATACGGGTATATAGGTACCACTTGCGGTCAGAAGCAGAAGGCGGTAGTTGCCCAAATTAAACAGACATTATAATGTTTTGACAATATGAACACCGTTCTTTTGACGCACGCACGTCAAGCACGTCAGGCACGTCAAGCACGTCAGGCATAGCAAGTAAATTTCACTCAAAAACTTGTCAACCGCTTGTTTTTTAACCGCCTTCACAAAAAAGGAGGAGGTTCTCAATTCGGGTGTAATTTTTTAGGTTTGTTACCTCAGAACTCCGTCATTTATAAACCGATTTCAAAAATTCTTTTTTTTCTGAAAGGATTTAGTTCCAGATTGGTCCCATTTAATTTTCATCAAAATCGGTTCAGTAGTTTGGAATAGAAATAACTGAAAAAAATATGCCAACCACGTGCACGAAATTGCGTAATTGGCTTTCCTGTGACTTTTAAGTGGTGTTTACAGTCACTAGAACATTCCCAATGAATTGTCATCATCATCGCCGGTGGTCGAATTGAAGTCGGTTTTTCTAGTTTTTTAAACTTATATAAATTATATACAACCAAATGATGAAATAAATAAATAAATATTCATGGACTTTACACACAACGCCCTCTAGTCCCAAACTAAGCAAAGCTTCTAATATGGGAACTAGATGCTGATAGAATACTTAAATACTTTTTTTTTGTAAATACATACTTATAATACATAGTAACACCCAGACATAGAACAAACATCTATGTTTTCCACGCACAAATGTTTGTTCTCAGTGGGGATCGAACCCACGACCCACAGCACGGAAGGCAGAGCCATTACCGACTGAGCTGTGACGCCTGTCACAACAACAAGTCTATAACTTTAATCAATTTTAATAAATAAAGAAATTTACTGTTGGACAAACACTTTCAGGCCATCACTTCTCCGGACAAGCTCTTTCAAAAGAAGCTCTACCTACACTACCTACCTACTAGAACTCTACTTACTCTATGAATCTTTAGAGCGAAATATTGGCCAAGAGTTTTTTAACAATGCTGTCGATTCTGTTGTTGCATTTTTCTAAACTAACCTTATTTGCGAAATGTGCGAAATTAAACAAAAATTACACAAAAAAACAAAAAAAAATTTTTTTTTTTTGTTAAAAATGCTATTTTCTTAAGTATTTGTATATAGTTATTGTTTTGAAACAAATAAAATAAATTCAACGTTTAAAAAAATTAAACAAAATGTGCGAATATAATAATACTGAATTAACACAAGAAATTGACTAATTGAAAAATTGAAGTGAATAAAACCTCAGTCTGCCTACTTTCCTGTTGCAATACCCCTGAACAGGGTTCATGTGTGATACCTACCTACAATGTAACAACTATAATACCATGTGAGAGCAATCAATGTATTGAGTATTGAGTAATTTGAATTTGATTCTAAAGTGAATTTGAAGCGCTAAAATTATAACTGTCTTTGTCGTTTCAGTTCACAAGAAATGGACGGCAACATTTTAGTACTGTCAAATTAGGTTAGTTTTGAAAAATGCAACAGCAGAATCGACAGTATTGGCTTTAGTATCAAGTGATCGATGCCATGTAACGGCACCGTTTTTTTGAAAGCCCCCAAAGCTGACAGTAACCTTTACCAACGCCCAAGGTCATCCCATAGAAAATCTCATACTCTATGTATTGAATAGCTCAAAGGTTAAGATAAGTTCAGGATAAAAAAAACATTTATTTAATTTCACTAGCTAATTAATTGTTTTTTATTAGCACCTTTTTAGGGTTCTGTAAAAGTCATAATCAAACTGGCAAAACGCTTGCATCTATCTAGATAATTTATCCAGCGTCAGACGCCACTTGGTCCCCATGGGCCGATGTACGGGAGGCTGCAGTGCCTGGGACATGATTTAGATGGAGTAGGCTTGTAGCACCTATACCATCCTCTCAGCCTAGTCTCCACAATCCACAGGAAACACAAGCTCAATACGTGCCCAGCTGACTAAGCCAAGGGTCCCCATGGGCCGATGTACGGGAGGCTGCAGTGCCTGGGACATGATTTAGATGGAGTAGGCTTGTAGCACCTATACCATCCTCTCAGCCTAGTCCCCACAATCCACAGGAAACACAAGCTCAATACGTGCCCAGCTGACTAAGCCAAGGGTCCCCATGGGTCGATGTACGGGAGGCTGCAGTGCCTGGGACATGATTTAGATGGAGTAGGCTTGTAGCACCTATACCATCCTCTCAGCCTAGTCCTCACAATCCACAGGAAACACAAGCTCAATACGTGCCCAGCTGACTAAGCCAAGGGTCCCCATGGGCCGATGTACGGGAGGCTGCAGTGCCTGGGACATGATTTAGATGGAGTAGGCTTGTAGCACCTATACCATCCTCTCAGCCTAGTCCCCACAATCCACAGGAAACACAAGCTCAATACGTGCCCAGCTGACTAAGCCAAGGGTCCCCATGGGCCGATGTACGGGAGGCTGCAGTGCCTGGGACATGATTTAGATGGAGTAGGCTTGTAGCACCTATACCATCCTCTCAGCCTAGTCCGCACAATCCACAGGAAACACAAGCTCAATACGTGCCCAGCTGACTAAGCCAAGGGTCCCCATGGGCCGATGTACGGGAGGCTGCAGTGCCTGGGACATGATTTAGATGGAGTAGGCTTGTAGCACCTATACCATCCTCTCAGCTTAGTCCGCACAATCCACAGGAAACACAAGCTCAATACGTGCCCAGCTGACTAAGCCAAGGGTCCCCATGGGCCGATGTACGGGAGGCTGCAGTGCCTGGGACATGATTTAGATGGAGTAGGCTTGTAGCACCTATACCATCCTCTCAGCCTAGTCCCCACAATCCACAGGAAACACAAGCTCAATACGTGCTGACTAAGCCAAGAGTTTCCTCACGATGTTTTTCTTCACCGTTCGACAGCACTAGCATTTTGCACATTTTTCTGAATAGAAAATCCATTAGTGCGCGACCGGGTTTGAACCCACGACTTTAGGATCGGAAGGCAGGGTTGCTACCACTAGACCACTAGAGCTCAATTTTATTACACTCTGTATATCTCGGGTATTTGAGCCTCTGAATTGATAACCTCATTTTATTGTAAGTTGGTTAAAAATGCGTGTCAATGGATGCTTGTAATGGAGTTTTGTTTGTCAAACAAACTTCTAAATTACGCACGATGTGTGAAATTAGTGAACGACATATAAAAGGTGTACAAAAACTACAGCCGAAAACCTTAATCCAACAGCTACATACAGTACGCACAACGGATCTTTATCACTCTGAAGTTAAGTGCGACAACGATTGCGGATGTACTGTTGTGCGCCAAATTCGCTTATTAATTCGACCCAATAATGTGTTCTGCGCAGATACTTCAGAGGGGCAAAGATCCGTTGTGTCTACTAGGTACTTATACATAGTGCATTTTGAATATAATGACAAGATGTCAGCGTTCCTTGACAACTAAAAATGAAGTTTTTTTAAAGTGATAGACACCTCATAGATAGGATAGTCTACCTCATGCTAAGCGGTGCCCATGGACGTGTCGTGTGAGGCAAGGCACTGCGTCCATCACTCTGAGAAGTCTGTTTTTTATATACAGTATGATGACTATGATGAGACATGCCGAAATATAGGTAGTGGTCATTTTCACCCTGTATTATTATATAACATCTGACATTTTGAACAAGTTAAAACATAATGACAGAACTATCTGTATCCACCATTTTTGGAAGCAATATTAGTTTTTTAACTTTAGTTTTTTGAGTACATAGTTCAAGTACTTACTTATTAATCCGGTTTAGTATCAAAATCCTCATGATTTTGTAAAAGAATCATGGGAATTTTGAGACAAAAAGTCACAAAATCGATTGGCCAATATAACTATTAGTAGGAAACAGCAGGGGTATGCCAATCAAAGTTGAACTGCAAAGTTGAACTGCAAAGTTTTAAATCATGGTCAGTTCATACTAACTCATAGTTATTCTGTGACTAAATAGTGACATTATGACGTCATTTGATGTGTTTTCGCGCATATTTTGCTGTCAAGTGTCTAAAAAGAATGATCACGTGGTACAAAATGAAGAAATTACACTGGGCAGTGAAATATAACTTGACAGAAAAAGATTGGCATACGGGGGCAGAAATATATCTAAAAACATAATAAAAATAACTTTAAAAAACATCTTTTTGCCTTAGATTATAGACTTTTTGCACGCCCAGTAAGACTGGTAGACAATGCTATTAGCATTAAGTCCTCCTAGCACTCCTGGTTTGTGTGAAATTTTGAAATAAATAAATATTACTTTCATCATCATCTTCTCATTATAACGACTTGTTGTGTATCAAACTCATCAACTCAACTCATCAAATATAAAAATATATATATAAATCAAATATTATAAATATAGAAAATAAATTACTAAATTATTTCGTGGTAAAGGTTAAATTGTGGTGTACCTACTTAAGGCTCTCATCCGGATATCACGCGAGCAAAATCTTACAATATGATTCACCATTTCAAGGATTCAAAGGAAACCATTTTAACGGTCGCAATTTGTAACGGTTGCGAAAAAATGATTCAGATTATTACAAATAAATATTACAATGCATTGCTAAAATGATCAGCCCCCGTATGCCAATCTTTAGCTGTCAAGTTATAATTCACTGCCCAGTGTAATTTCTTCAGGTCACGTGGTACAATTTTGTACCACGTGATCATTCTTTTTAGACACTTGACAGCAAAATATGCGTGAAAACACATCAAATGACATCATAATGTCACTATTTAGTCAGAGAATAACTATGAGTTAGTATGAACTGAACATGATTTAAAACTTTGCAGTTCAACTTTGCAATTCAACTTTGATTGGCATACCCCTGCTGAGTGGCGACCGTTTTTGTAGTCACGTAGTCAATTTAATATTAAGCCAACTTATATTGTAATTATTTAGTGATACGAAATAAAGTTTTTCTTTCTTTTCTTTATTATTTTTTATGATATAATTTTGTAAATTATTATTAGCCTAAAATACTTAGATTTTATTTTGTGTCATATAATGGTTTTTCCTATTCGATTCTAAATGATCCTTGTGATTTTATTGAATAAAGAAATTATGACACCTTCCTTAAAACACCGTTTTAATTCGTATACAGTTAGATCATTTTGAAGTAAATATATGCAATTAAGTTTAATAGAACAAATGGAAAGAAACTGTTTTTATAAATGTTTTTTATTGCTTTCTATTAATTTTAAACGTTTTGACAATCAAAAATATATAAACTCCAATTTATGTATTTTAGCCAACTATTAAATACAGTAAGTTAATTGCCACCAATAAAATAATTTGAGAAGGAAAAACATCCTACTCTGTGGCTTGGTTAAACTATATGTTGCATTCTTTTTAAAAACCTTTGGTTCTCAATAAAAAGTAGAATAAAACCTTTTTAACATGAGTTTATGAATAAAAATGTTACCTACAGCCACGACAAAACAAAGAGGATATAACCTCTACGTTATAAGAAGCAGGAATTGCATTCTACAAAAAAATTCGTTCTATATCAGTCACAATGGATCTTTGTCCCTCTGAAGTATCTGCGCAGAACCCATTTTTGGCTCGAATTGGAGATGCGAATTTTTCCGCACAACAGTACATGCGCAATCGTTTGTTGCACCTAACTTCAGAGGGATAAAGATCCGTTGTGCGTACTGTACCTATCTTTGTATCAAACGCATTTCGATGTTGGTTCTCAGTGGGGATCGAACCCACGACCCACAGCACGGCAGGCAGAGCTATACCGACTGAGCTGTGACGATCGCTTAGTGGTCAGCGGTCATCTATATTACTGTTTCTGTTTTTATTTCCGGATCTTCATGACAAATGGGACAGACAGTCAGACATTTTATGAGCATACTAAGGTATGCTACGACATTGTATTGAATATAAAATCCGGGTTATGGCATGTTTTTTGTAGAGGAGTGAAATACTACTCGAACTGTCCCGTAGAACTATAATAATAATACATGTACCTACCATAGAAATAAGCGAAAATATTTTTTTGAAAATTGCTAAAAATATTTTAGACCTTCAAAACAAATGACAGCCGTCATGAGGAATGAATGACTCAACTAAATCTTCTTCTTTTCTATATGGCCTCTGTCCGTCATTTCGACAGACAATTTTGCCAGTGTCAAGTGGATTATTTGAAATAAGTTTAGTCAAGTCGAGTCATACGTCAAGTCGTTTGTTTTGAAGACAAAATGGTGGATTTTCCCTTCAAAACTTGGAAACGAATTCCATCAAATAATAAAAACACATAATACACATTTATTCCAATGGCTCACACTTTATGCTATGACTGCAAGTATTATTGGTTAAAATTCCACCAAAATTAAAGAACAATACTCACTATAACACCAAGAAAAACAATTTAAATAAATGTGATTGGTTGCTTTTATAAATAAATATAATAATAATAAATAAATATTCATGGACATTACACACAACGCCCTCCAGTCCCAAACTAAGCAAAGCTTGTAATATGGGAACTAGATGCTGATACAATACTTAAATACTTTTTTTTTTGTAAATACATACTTATAATACATAGTAACACCCAGACATAGAACAAACATCTATGTTTGTCACACACAAATGTTTGTTCTTGGTGGGGATCGAACCCACGACCCACAGCACGGAAGGCAGAGCTAATACCGACTGAGCTGTGACGCCTGTCAAATGACAGAACTCGAATATGCGTAGCATCTATTCGTTTGTGACTCGAATCCAACTCGATTTGTCAATCGACTATGTCGCTGAGTGTATCTAATCTAAACGTGAAGAATGTCAAGTTGACAGATGACGTAATGTCAACATTGACATTGTAAGATCTTAGCTAAATTAAAAACAAGAGCCTACTTGTGTTTTTTATTTATCTACTAGAAGGGCGGTGCAACATTACCCTTGAACTTTTAACCGACTTCAAAAAGGAGAAGGTTATCAATGCGGGTGTACTTTTTTTAATGTTTGTTACCTGAACCGATTTCAAAAATTCTTTTTTATCTGAAAGGATATACTTACTTCCAGTTTGGTCTCATTCAATTTTCATCAAAATTGGTTGAGTTTTTTAGGTTATAAATAGAAAAAACTGAAATAAAATATGCCATCCACATGCACTAAATTGCGTATTTTGCTTTCCTGAGCCTTTTAAGTGGTGTTTATAGTCACTAGAACATTCCCATGAACTGACATCATCATTATCATCTGATGATGAAGCTGGTAGTCGAATTGGAATCGGTTTTTCTAGTTTTTTACACATACAAATTATTCTAGACATATTTTTTTAATTATTAGATGGATTTTTATTTTATTTTATGATTTTTTTTAATCAATGTGTAGGTACTAATAGATAATACTTATACCCTTTATATATTCATAATTTTCTTCTGTCTATCCTGTTGAGTTTCCGGGATAAAAAGTAGCCTATGTGTTAATTCAGGCTACGAACTATGAGTATTCCAAGTTTCATCCAAATCGGACCAGTAATTCATTAGTCCATATTTACAAACTTTCGCATTTATATTAATAGCAAATCTAAAGAAAAACATATTTTTTATTTATCGATCTTTGTCATTTTTTTAATGAGAAAAAAATAATAGAACAAACCACCTGATGTTAAGCGGTCACCTCTACCACTCGAATGCACTCACAGAACATATTCTCAAAGACGTGTTCTGTGAAGCAATGCATTAGGTCCATCACTCTCAAACGCAAAGGTTAAGATACTCTCATCTATTTTTAGCTTTAAATAGAATTCCCCATGACGAGAGGAAAACACATCCTCATCTTAACCGGATGTTAAGATAATCTGAAGGATCACATAATTGATGTAACAATATGTACTGTCAGCGTCATCATTCTCTTATTCAACAAAATCACAAGGATCATTTAGAATCGTCATAATTTTATTATTCTAGGCGATTAAACGAACTCGACTAAATTATTCAATTGATGTAACGATATGTACTGTCAGCGTCATCATTATCATCATCATATTATCATCATTAGGTTGCCTGGAAGAGATCGCTCTCAGCGATAAGGCCGCCCATTGTGATACCCTATAAGCTTTCTTTGTTTTTTTTGTAATGTTTTCATGTACTATCAGCAAAATTTCCGCCTTACCACCTTAAGGGTACATTTTCTGTGAACTGACCAGCCGTTACCCCCGCCGTGATGGTTTTTGCCTACCAATAGCAGCACAGTATTTCGGGGCCCTGTCGTAAAGTTTTTTTGTGCAACTTGATGACGGCAGTACTACAAAAAATTAGTTATACCAATAAGAATACAAGTGGAATATTTAGTGGAATATATTTAATTGAATACTTAACTCAAAACTTAACTAAAAATAGAAATAGAAAAAATATTTAAAAGAAGAGAAATAAAAAAGAAAGCATGAGTAGGCAAATTAAAATAACAAAAACATAACATAAAACGCACGAGGCAATAAACATAATTAAAAATAGGATACCTAATCACTAAAACTAAAACTATTCTAACCTGGTGCTGTAAATAAAATGGATCCTAATCTCAGCATGTTGCGGGTTGAAAACAACCCACACAACATTTATATGAAATTCTATGCAAAAACTTATAAGAGGTCAATAGTTATAACGCTAATTTAGTAATGCTTAGTTATTTATTATATATAAGACTCATTTCCCAGGAAATAAAATAAATAAATGTTTAAGTAGGTATTCCATATAAGTAACCGTCTCTTTATTCTATCAGTTATTCTCATAAATAAAATACCTATTGTCATACGAAGAAATATAAAGTGTTATAATAATAATGTCTAATAATATGATGATGATGAATATAAGCAGTGTTCAGGTAGCCGGCGCGCGGCGTGGCGATTCCGATGGGTGTCCATACCGTATGACCGGATAGTTGTTGGTATGGCCGTCCCTAAATTCAGACCTTATTTTGTGAATGTTAGAGTTTGAGATCTATTAACTATTTCCTGGGAATGAAAATAACGGTATACTGTATACTAACGGCATGGTATCTCATCCCGCAATAATACTAAAAATCGGTTAAACCCGGAAGTCCGGATGTCCAGTTAAGCGAGACGTAAGAAACCTGCATGTGAGAGTTATGAATAAGAAATAGATATCATTTATTCAGCAACATGACACTGGCAGTTAGTAATAACACAAAGAACAAATATAATAAATCTAGAACTAAACTAGTCTACTTAATACATTGATAGGTATAGTTATATTTTTCATCGGCACATGTGTTTGCGTGCTAAAAAGGTAACCAGCTTCGCATTAATGTTGGGCGTGTTAACACTCAATGCTGATTTTTAGCTGTCACGAAAGAGATAGAGATAACATTGGTGCACGTGCACAAATAATTTAATAGAAACGAAAAAAACTGTTATTTATAAAATTATAAACCTTGTTTATGTAAGTAGAGTGTTCTCTATTTATGATTAAGGCTACTCATTACAAAGGGACCCGACCCTATAGGGTCCCTTTGTTTCTCCGATAAACAAATGTGTTTGAGAGGATGGCTCCCAGTTCTAAGATCCCCAAAGTAAACATTATAAAACAAGTATGTCAGCATTTTTGAACGTAGACACTGTTTCTTTATTATGAAAGTCTACACCTGAGTCTTCGGGGCTATTGAAATAGTTCATTTATCTATTATTTGATGCGGCATCTTTCAATTTAAATATTAGGATCTAGTTGCCTGGTCTGAATTTTGTTTTATAAACAGACTATGGAAGATATCATTGTTGTCATCCATCATACATATAAAAGCTTATTAACTGTAGCGGGCTTTCATAACGCTTTTGTAAATTGAGGGACGTGCTACTTCGGTCCAAACTCGTTAGTCCTCACTCGTTATGGGAATATCGTGCGTTAAGTTACGTGGATGCGTGGACGCGGACGACGTGGCCGGGCCAGCCAGACCGGCAGCGGCGGCTCCGGCCGCGACGGCGGCGACGGCGGCGGCGATGACGGCGGTGACGGCGGCGGTGACGGCGGCGACGGCGGCGGCGGCAGCGGCAGCAGCGGCAGCGCCGGCCGCGAGAGCGGCGGCGGCGGCGGCGGCGGCGGCGGCGCCGGCTGCGAGGGCGGCGGCGGCGGCGGCGGCAGCGCCGGCTGCGAGGGCGGCGCCGTCCACCCTTACACCAGCGGCGGCGTCAGCACCTTCGGCTGTAAAGAAACTATATAATAGAAAAACCACCCCGATAGGTTGCTACAAACCAGAGTTTCGTGAAATGTGTAGTTACCGGGCCCGTCTTTTAACTTTTGATGGTGGCTGGTCGGGTGAGCGACCGCCGGCCGAAGACATGGCCGAGGCGGGTTTTTTTTATGTAGGGGAATATGACAGGGTCAAATGTTTTCATTGTGGCGGAGGCATTGATTCCTGGGAGCCCAATAACGTGCCATGGGAGGAGCATGCCATCTGGTTTAGCGGGTGTGCGTTCCTGCACTCGGCGATTGGGACGGAGATGGTTGAATCAATCGTACGAATGGCCAAGAGGGCAGGATTTTACGAGCAGAAAATTTAGACACTATCTTTCTGTCCGTAAAATTCTGCCTGTATGGCCTCAACCGCCGGGGGCAGAACCCACACCCGCCGCACCATCGTCGTCGGCTGCTCCCTGCATTACCTACACTCGGCGCCTCTTACAGTGCTACACAATAAATAACCAGCAAAAAACATTGTGTGACGGATGAGGAGAAGTGGCGAGGAAGTGTTACATTGTCAAGTGTTGAGTGAATCGATTTGCGTTACGGAGTTTTTTTTAGCTGTGCTTGTTATATTTTGTATTTTTATGTTTTTATCTACACAGAGTGTAACCATTAGACTGCACTCAATAACTTCGGAGGGCGAAATACATATCAAATGGTTTTCGAGTTTTCACATACTTAGAATGGTTCCATAGAAAAAGTATTTTGTACTTATTAATGAATATATTATTGTTCATTTTATATACGCGTGGCAAAACCACAACTGATATTTGGATCAGTAAAGCTATCTGCAGATCGACGGTCTACAGACATCTCACTGTTTTCGTGTGTATTTTGTAATAAGTTAACTGTAATCATAATTTTCTTTGTTTAGGTTAATTTATAATACTTACTTGATATATATAATAATGTCCAATTAATTAAATTACATTTAGCTTAAGTAAGATTTTTATTCTACCCAGCATCCCTCCCATTTTTTCCTAATTAGGTAGATACCATAGCTATGTAGGTATTTATTATAGCAGAATCAATAAAGTTACATTTAGCCACAGATATTATAAACTATAGAAATTTACCTTAAGTAAGATCTTTGATCTCCCCAGTATCCCTCACATTTTTTCCTAATTAGGTAGATACCGTAGCTATGTAGGTATTTATCATAGCCTAGATTCACTTAGCTAAGCCCACTAGAGAACCCACTAGGAATCTTCTTAAAAACTCCCAAGATTATCGAAGGGTGGACCAGAATTGGTCAGGGAAAACCCTAAGTAACTGGGTCAAGCCCCACCTCCCCCGAACCGAAATACTGCGTCCGCCACTGGCTAAGCCCACAATAATATTGTTTAACAAATAACACATTCCATTCTAAATTTAAAAATAATGGGTAAAAACTAAAACCATACCGTAGGGCCTGGCCCCAACACCACGTCAAGGCGACGTAACGTGAAAAATCCACGGCACGTCAACGTGAAAAAACGTGTATACTGTTGCAAAGACAAACAGACATACAGAGCAAAAAAAAATGTGGGTTCCTTGTAGGACTTCGGAACCCTAAAAAAGGCTTGGTAGTTCTTCCGAAAAACGAAAAAAAATCATTCGCCAACGCGAATTTTCACGTTACGTCGCCGCATGTCCGCGTGGGCGCAACGAGCTTATTACTTGAAGTATATACTTACGTGCTGCTGTTCTGTGAAATAAATTCAGGTATTGTAGAAACAAATACTAATTACTTACATGTCAGTTAGATGCTGATGCTGGCCTCAAAGCAATGATCACACTCGTCCGGCTGTTGGTGATCATAGAAACACGCCCCGCACATACACCAAACCGTGTCTTTATGATAAAAGTTAATTATTTCACTAATAATTTGAAAGTTTATAGTCATGTGACTCGGAACTAGTTGAGAGGGTGAGGTGAGACCGCACGCGCACCAATCTCGCTTTACAAAATGCGTAAGGCCAACCCAGGGCCACAAAGCTTCTTTAGCGATTAATATTACTATGTTGTTTTTCGTCAAAACGCAATCAACGTCAAAAATGACCGTCATTGTAATGAAAAGAAAGAAAGTGGGTTGTTCAAGGTTGAAAGCTGAAACGACACTGAGATATCTAGTGTAGAAATCTGAAAAGTAAGTTTTTTTCATAACTTATGGTTTTGACAAAATTATTACCCACTTATCGGGACTTAGGCAAACACTTGCCGTATCAGCTTAACAAAAAAATGGATAAGTTTAAACTCGCTCAGGCACAAACTTTCATATTAATAATATAACTAGCGCCCGCGGCTTTATTCGCGTGGTATGTTGATGTAGGCATTTTAAATGGGTAATTTGCGCTAGGACATGTTATTGAACATAATTATATCTTCTTCTTTTTAACCCCCAACCAAAAAACGGAAGGGGCTATAAACTGTATCGGACGTCATTATATTATGTTTGACGACGTTGTGTCTGGCTTTTGTTTGTTTGTCGACCCTCGGAGCTGGAGCTCTGAAAGCAGGACTCCGATTTGAGTACGGTTTTTTGTAGGAAAGCTGATTTATCTGGAATGGTTCTTAGCCATGTTTCGTTTAAATCAGTGAAGCCGTTTCCAAGTTATAAAAATATTCATCAGCTCTAAAACCAGTTTTGTGGAATCTCTTTCAGGCATAATTGCAGTTTGAAATATATAAGTAGGTATTGAGATTTGATGAACTGGAGTCCATACTCTCATGACACCCAACAATGATGAAAAGGATTTTCATGGCCCCCAACCATGAAAATCTCCTTAAATTTTAAATTTTCGGCCTTTATTTGTCATATTGACAGACAATTTCGATTCCAAATGCATTACCTCTACAAAGAATACGATATAGTTGCTCACTAAGTAATGTTTTCACAGTTAGGGTTGCCCTATTGTTTATTGCTTGTTCTTGGCAGGCAAGAAAGGTATAAAAAAAGAGGAGAAATGTGTGAGAATTCAAGTGTATTGTTAGTTTAAGTGAGTAAGCTAGTTATTTAAACTATTACAGTTTCTGCATTTTTTACATTTACTTATCAACAATAAATGATAAGCTTACCATTTACCATTACCATATTACCTATTTATTAAATAATAATATCTTACTTACTTAGTTACACAATATATATTTTTAATTATTGACATTTCATAAAATTAAATTCATAACAAAAATAAAGTGGACATGGCCCAAGTTTTATTTGCGCATGCTAGTGTTCCGAAAGATTCGCTTTATTACCAGCTCTCCACTTTACCAATGTAATGTAATACCAAAACAAACCAATGTAACAAGAGATCCCATTTGTAGGATTTTTAATTACGATACGGATCAGGATAGGCTGGACAAGTAATAATTGTAGTTTTTATTTAATTTCTCGAATTCAGTTAATTTTTAGAAGTTGCCTATAGTTTTACTTTCATGAGACCATTATGGCACAAATTTTCTGAAAAAATCACCCATTTTTGCCGGGTACTTCACGAGAAACCCGTCAATGGAATGAAATATTTCGCATTAAATAATTTCTTTTCTTCAACCAAGTTTTTAATAAAAAATCTAAATATGAGGTTCTTTTAGTTAAGTTCTAAGCTTTCATTAGATACCCCACTTTGTCACAAAAAATACTTTACGCTACCTACTACAGTATAATATCAAGGAACATATTAATAATAACAAAACTACGAAAACAAAAATAATAAACGAACCACAAAAAGACTGGATAAACTAAGACATAATAACTGAGATAAACCAAAAAAACTAACTGTGGACAGACACAAGAGCAATCCTGACGAAAAAGCCATAGAAACCGAATTTACAACGAAAAGAAACTACACAAGAAAGCTCATTCAGGATACTAAAAACGCTTAAGTATTACTACAAAGAATTTACAAAGTGTGATAAAAAATATGTGATAAAAGTAGGTGTTAAAGGAAATGCATTAAAATTATTTACGTCTTATCTAACCAATAGATCTCAAGTAGTCAAAATCGAAAAAACAAAAAGCAGAATCACTTAAGTAACCTGCGGAGTCCCACAAGGTTAGATAGATAGATAAATAATTTATTTAGGTTCTATATTGGAACCAGTACTCTTCTCAATCTATATAAATAATATCCACGAAATAGGCTTGCAGAGTGACCTAACGCTATATGCTGACGATACTTGTTTGTTCTACTTTGGATCCTCATTACCTGACTTTATTTTACAAGCACAAGCAGACTTAAATATATATTACATTCTTGGTTAACTACATTACATAAGCCTCACGATCCTCTGTTGATTAGCAATGTGCCCATACAACCAAAAACTACCGAAAAATATCTTGGTCTCAGAATGGATAGTTGCTTGTCGTGGAACGCGCATATCGACCACATTAAAACCAAATTATCTTCACTTGTTGGGTCACTTCGTAACAACGTTCGGTGTGTTCCGCGCCAAGTGCGCTATATTATTGACCGAGCGAGCGAAGCGAGCGAAGCATCTCAGTTTCGACATTGGCCCAAAATGCTTTTGTCCGGCTGTCTGTCTGTCAGTAATCGCCTACAGGCCGCATTTATCAATTTTGGACGAAAATCAGCAAACAAGTTCCTTGATTTATTAAAAAAAAATTGTCGACCGCAATTTTGATTGGGGGAAAATAGGGGAGAAAAGGGGAAAAGTTTGCTGTAGTGTTGTTTATCGACGCATTTCAATAAAATTTGAGAAGCACACTAAAGATTTCATTCTACACAAGATGGTGTAAAAATATTTCCAAAAAGGGGGAGTAGAAGGGGGATAAGAGGGGAAATTAAGTTTTAATTTTTTTTCCCGAAAATTTACTCCTTCCAATATCAATGAGACTACACATTCCTCTTCGCCTTTACGAGACAAATCTGTAGACACCAGATTCGACCTCCTAGGACCAAGGGAACGCGAGTAATCGCTAAAACTTATTTTGCCCCTTGAATCCCTACTTTGCTCAAAAGTCTACATAGTTTATAACTCCTTAGTAAAATCACATTTGCAATATTTAATAGAGATCTGGGGCAGTGCCACAAAAACTAAACCAGCGGAACTTCAAACTATTCAAAATAAAAATTATTAAATTACTTTTTCAATATCTAACCTAACCTAACATCTAGAGTTAAAATCTATAAAGAAACAAAGCTCATGACTATTAAACAATTACACATCTATAACATATGCATCCTTGTCCGAAAAATATTAAAAAGCTCTCTCCTCCATACAACCCTAACGCTTATTACAAAGCGACAGATAGTGAAACGCTGCACTCGTCGTGCCAGTTTTCTGGTTCTGCCGAGGGTACGCACTAACTATGGTAAAAAAATGATCACTTTGAAGGTGCACAGCTATATAACAAAATACCTACAATTATAAAAGATGTAAACTTGTTTAATGCATTCAAATCAAAACTACAACACGTTGAAACTACTTCTAGCGAATTGTGGAACCTAATGCATTAGGCGAGTACCTACCTACTTATAACAAATATTTTCGACCAATCAACCTATGTATTTAAATTACTAACCTACTTTAAAAGAACGACCTACTAACCTATCTACTGTTATATTATTTTCTCATGTAAGTGACACCCTGTCTTTATGAGAATAAATGTCTTTAAACCGAAGAACACTCCCGAATAATTCACCTTTCAAACAAAAAAAATAAAATCAACAAAAAAAGACAGAAAGACACACACACGCACACACACACACGTCTAACTTATAACATCCCGTCGTTTTTGCGTGGAAGGTTAAAAATGATATTACTTACTTTTATAACAAAATTCACAAATAAAATACCTACTTACTACCTAACTAAACAGAAAAAAACTTAATTCGTTATTTTTCTGTTGACATGACAAAATATTAAGGCTGAAAAGCGTACTTATGCTTTTCATCCTTAATATTTTGTCATGTTTCCGTTTGCGTCAATAACGGCATCGCATCTACTTCGCATGGAATTTACGAGGCTTTCGCAAAGATCTGAGCCCCTAAACGAATCCCAAATCTGGTCAACATGTGCGACCAAAGCGTCTTTTGTTCTCTCAGACCTGTTATCCCAGCGTTGAACAATTATGCCCCATAAATTTTCGATGGGATTCAGATCTGGAGAACGTGAAGGCCACTGGACGGTTTTGATGTCGGGTTGCTGTTGGATCCACTGCTGAACCAAGTGAGCGCGGTGTATCGGACAATTATCGTGGATGAACATGAACTCCGGAACTTCGTTCTGTGGATACACCACTCTCACTGTGGGCAGCATTGTATCCTCCAACAACTCCAAATACGAGGCCCCGTTGGCCCTCCCGGGTATATACACTAATTCTCCGGGGCCACTCGCCGACATCCAGGCCCACATGTTGACCACGACTCGCCCTGAATCGGTGTTAGCGATTACGTTTTGGGGCTCGTATCTCGTTTTATTCACACGCCATAAATGCCGACGGCCATGTTGGCTGGATTTAAAAGTTTTTTCGTCAGAAAATATGGCGTGCGAAAAGTCGAAGTCTCGGAAATCCCTTGCAAAGCGGACACGGGCCGCTTTGTGAGCATCCGTTAGAAGAATTTTAACGGCTGGCTTTCTATTATGAATGCCAGCCCGACGCAATGAATTCCTAACTGTTTGTAGAGTACAGTTATTCTCCTCAGCAAAAAGTCTGGTTGGGGTGAATGGCTGTTGCGCGTAGGTAGCAACCATATCGCGCAAACCTTCATTGTTAATTATCGTGGGGCGCGAAGTGCGCGCCCTGTCATCCGTATGCCCCTCTTCTTCAAACCGCCGTATCCACATGCGAACGGTTTGTCTCTGGAAATAAAATAATCGATAAGCATCAAGAATATTGCGAGATGAGAGCACTGGTAGTCTAGTGGTACCGGTAGGTAGGTAATAATAATTAAAAAGTCGTCTCCATGGTAATAAAAAAAAATTTAAACACTTTCTACGACGTCATTTTAATAATATCAATACATATCAATACAATACACCTCAATGTTCGTTTACATCAAACGAAAAAGTTGTCTTGTGACACTAAAATTAGCTAAAAATACAAAAAAATAAAACAGTAACGACATTGGGCTTAAGTAGACAATAACGAACTTGTATACAAGTTATAATTTTATTTACTTACCGATAAAAACAGTTCTTCAGATATTTGGGAGATGTTTCTTCCATTGTTCCTTAGCAAAACAATTTCGCTACGTTGCAGTTGCGTAAGGTTGTTGAAGGCACTCATACTCTTAGCTGATCAAACGTAATTTCGCTAGCACAGTTCGTCTACAACTGACTGCTGTCAACTATAACTTAATTGTAAAAGTCATAAAAACAAAGGGCTTTCACAAAAATAAACAGATGTTTACCGACTTGGTCTACGATTGGTCAAAATAAGAGGACAAAAGACAAGGGCGGGGTCAGCTAGCTAACTGCGTGCAAGCGAAACGGTTTCAAAAGTGGTAAGGCGGAAATTTTGCTGATAGTACCAATAAAGAGTTATCTATCTATCTATCTATCGTTCTCTTATTCAATAAAATCACAAGGATTATTTAGAATCGTCATAATTACTCTATGCGATAAAACTCATAGTTCGGTATCTACTCGAAATAAAAGAAATATTTGATTGCAAAAACATCTTGTTGGTACACGCGGCCACAGGTCAGGTTATACACCCAATACAAGCATAACTAGGCTACATACAATGCAGAGGTACGTTGGAAAAGGAGCGCAATAGGATAGGGCGCGAGCTCGACCCACACAAACACACTGTCGTCCCTCTCGCACGATTCGCAACGTTCAACTTCATAGTTCAAAGTCCAAACAGTATAGGTGGACGTGACTTCATTAAATAATAAACAAATAATACATAGTTTATTTACCAAAACACCAGTTAGGAACAAAACATAGGAAGCAACAAATAAATCTTACATAGGTTTCCCGGTGAAGGCCAAACTAAGCGTTGAGCTTGTATTTTGGACTTCTAGAGTAAAATTACCAGCAGGGGTATTCCAATCTCAGTTGAACTGCAAAGTTTTAAATCATGGTCAGTTCATCATAGTTATTCTGTGACTAAATAGTGACATTATGATGTCATTTAATTAGTTTTCGCGCATATTTTGCTGTCAAGTGTCTAAAAAGAATGATCACGTGGTACAAAATTGTACCACGTGACCTGAAGAAATTACACTGGGCAGTGAAATATAACTTGACAGCAAAAAATTGGAATACGGGGGCTGGTATGAAGTTCCTGACAAGAGAGCAAGGGGAGAAAGTGCAAGTTGCTTGTTTTAACAATACAATTATAGATCTTTTAATAAAATTTAACTATGGACCTACTTAAAACTAAAGACTAATTATATTTATTCACAAATAAAATTATGACTAATACAGTATTTATAATATATACAAAATAAACATGAAGCAGTTGAGCTATCTACACACCGTTGCAAACGATTTATAGATAGCTCAACTGATCCAAATCAGTACCAACTAAAGCAATCATTAGTACTTAATGCAATAATCCGTTCTGTGGGGGCATGGGTGTATGTGTACTTCGATTGTACCTTTTTGATACCTACTTTGCATTGTCGTCTATTTTTAAAGCTGACTGTACAAATAGATAATAGAAGTGATGTAGTGATGATAATAAGGTATGCTAAAAAGCAAGGTTTTCAGCTCTCGTATCGCGTTTCCGTAAAACAGTGATGAAAAACACCATGATCTATTTCCTATCCTAGTTGTACCGCAGTCTAAAAGATATTTCCACACAAGCCTACAGTACGCACAACGGATTTTCATCCTTCTGAAGATAATAACAAAAGATTGCGCATGTACTGTTGTGCGGAAAATTAGCTTACCTACAATTCGACCCAAAAATCGGTTCTGCGCAGATACTATAGAGGGACAAAGATCCGTTGTGACTACTATATTCAGCTAGTTAAATGTCAGTGGCTTGAATAAAAGCCTTATTACACTATGCAATCTCAAGTCAGGCTTACTGATAGTGATGTAACGTAACGAGTTGAGTTATTTGAAACTATAGCTGCAAGATATTTTATGAACTTGAGAATGAATCCGGGTTCATCTACACGGTGTAAAAAACGCATGTCCCAGGGCAGCGCGGCAATGCAGCCAGGGTCTTGGGCACGCTTCCAATTGATACCGATTTGGATAAGGGGTCCAATCGTGCTAATCTTCAACAGTTCAACCGTTACTGAACCACATACATTATGAGCGTTTTGTGACGATTTCGAGTCAGTTTTTAATTAAATAAATAAATAAATATTCATGGACTTTACACACAACACCCTCTAGTCCCAAACTAAGCAAAGCTTGTAATATGGGAACCAGATGGCTGATAGAATACTTATATACTTTTTTTTTTGTAAATACATACTTATAATACATAGTAACACCCAGACATAGAACAAACATCTATGTTTTCCACGCAAAATGTTTGTTCTCAGTGGGGATCGAACCCTCGACCCACAGCACGGAAGGCAGAGCTATTACCGACTGGCTGTGACGCCTGTCAATTTGAGTTATTTGAGCTCGAAAAATTCCAACTCGACCCATCGTTATTCTGTTAGAATAAATAGATAGATAGATAGAAAATACTTTATTGCACACCTTAACCTAGGGACTACTATAACATACAAAACAAAATTTAACTAATAAAGAATATTATAGCGATTCGCCATAACTTTCTGACAATAGCGAGGGATTTTTCGAACTCAAGTAACACAAATTAAAAAGTCTATTGACTCGAAATGGTCACAAAACGCTCATAAGGTATGTGTTAAGGCTAAAGATTAACTGTTTCATGTGTATTTTGTAAATATCCTACAAATTTTTTGGTAAATAAATTAATTGTATTTGTAATATTGCCATACAAAGAGGTAACGTTGCCAGCCTTTTGGGCACCCTGCCTGCAGTCGGTGATTTGAACTCTGTTTTCTATCTCTAGCATTTAGAATTCAGAGTTCATTTTAATAATTTTTTTTTGTTAAAAATGCTATTTTCTTATCAGTATTTGTATATAGTTATTGTTTTGATCAATAAAATTTTCTATATTTGTAATATTATAAATGTGAAAGTTTCGTTTGAACCCAGATAAAAACATGGCTGAAAAATAATACCTCACTCTATTTAAGATAAGATAAGATACAATTTTATTTGTCACCAAAAGATACAGTAGCAAGTAGTAGTAGTAGTTGTAGAAGTAGTAGTAGCTATTTGGCAATTTCACTCTTCTCTCTCCTCACTCTTCAGCTATTTGATAAAATCAATCAGATACCTATCGTGATTAAAAAAATGCCAACTATTTTTTTTAATTGACACAAGTCAAATTCTGGCAGTATTCTTTTTACACCGTGTACAAGCTGTATCTTTAAACAATAACTTTTTATGCTCATTTTACGTATAATTTTATTATCACAAGCACAATAAGAAAGCAATGAAAAGGATTCCAAGACCTACGTCAAGGTGACATAAGGGTACATAAAGTACTTCACATTGCCACATCCAAATCATCATCATCAACCTATATTGGACCACTGCTGGACGTAGGTCTCTACCGCGACGCGCCATTGATCCTGGACTTCGGCTTTTCTCATCCAGTGTTTGCGCTATTTTGCAAATCGTCGCTCCATCTCGTCGGAGGGCGTACACATGGCCACAGGTCAGGTTATACACCCAACACAAGCATAACTATGCTACATACAATGCAGAGAATCGTTGGAAAGAGAGCGCTATAGGCGTAGGCGCGAGCCGCGCTCGCAGCGCGTCCTACACGTCGTCTCTCTCGCACGATTCGCAACGTTCAACTTTTAATAGTTCAAAGTCTAAACAGTATAGGCTGACGTGTCTTCGATTGTACAACATTACGCTTGCCTAAACGCGGTTCGTCATATTGGTCCTTAACATCTTTGAGTGTGATTGCAAATCAAACGAACTTAATAACATTATTCCAATCGATACAAGGTAATTATAACAGTAAAATTATGAAATGATTGACCATTCTTTGTTACATTATAACTATGAGAATTACTCTTAGAGCGGCTTGCACCAGAATCGCTAAACGTGTTTAACAGCTAAATAGATTTAAATCTGACGTATTTATATGACTTGACAACTCGCTAAATACTATTTAATAGATACGCGTTTTGCGATTCTGGTGCAAGCCGCTCTTAATCACTAATTAAAGTACATGATCAATCAGGAAGCCACCATCTTGCAGCAGCGATGAGCTTGCCAACCGTCACGGGTTTGAAAGGGCACATGACATACACCTTTATGTCTCACTAGCTTGCGCCCGCGACTTCGTTCGCGTCTCGTTTGATCCTGTTGATTTTCCAGGATAAAAAGTTGCAAAAAGTACTGGTCCGATTTGCATGAAACTTGGAATAATATATATTCTAAGTTCGTAACCTGGATTAACACATAGACTACTTTTTATTTTGGAAAATCAACAGGGTAAAAAAGGATGCCGACGAAGTCGCGAGCAGAAGCTAGTAGTGTATGTATTTACAATAAAAATATAAGTATTGTATCAGCCATCTAGTTCCCATATCACAAGCTTTGCTTAGTTTGGGACTAGAGGGCGTCGTGTGAAATGTACATGAATATTTATTATTTACTAGCAGCCCGTGAGATCGTCCACCAAAAAAAAACAAAAAAATAACCTAAAAAATCGGGATAAGTAGTCTTTGTGTTAATCCAGGTTACGAACTGTAACATATTCCAAAATTCATCCAAATCGGACCAGTAGTTACAGCGTGATTGAAACACAAATATCTAAAGAAAGAAAATAAATTTAATTAACCCAGATTCTTACCATAAACGACAGTAAAACTTAAACAATAACTATGGGTTAATTAAGTCCAAACATATAGGTCTAAACATCCAAACATCTCAAAGTCAAAGTCAAAATTTATTTATTCAATAAAATCACAAGGATCATTTAGAATCTAAACATCCAAACATCTAAACTTTGACATTTATACAACGTGTAACATATTGTCCCTATATGCCGAAAAGGGGCTTATTCAGACCAAACACGCGAATAGATTGGCTTGTGCAAAAGTTGAATGCAACATGTTGGAAATTTCCATTTTTTTTTAACTTTCTTTGTCTTAGATATTTGCGACCACTTTTTAGTGTTTTATTTACTTTGCGTATGTATCCAGCCTGTTAGTACACATGCTCACGCACCCTTCTATCACATCGCACCCACACATAGACACATTAACACGTGTGCAATGTTTTTTTTAAGGAAACTATCATTAATGAAAAATTTCGAAATATTAAAAGTCGTAGAACAAATGTTGTTCGCCATGACGTGTAGAATAACCCCCTTTCGGACTTATAGGGACATTATGTTACACCCTGTAATAGTATTGGGATTTATGAAACATTCTTTGCGACGGAAATCTAGAAGATTCAAGACCCTGAATGAATTGAGGGTCTTAAGTCTCAACAGGGAAATTGCCGATACTAAGATGAATCAGTCAGTGTCCCATACGACGAGGTCAAGTATTACACAAACTGATGTATATATAGATCTTCTGTCGAGACAAACAGCTTGATAATCTTGGGTTGTAGTAGAGAGTGGCCGCTGTTGCCGCGAAAAAAAATTAAAAATAAAAGTGACGTTTAATAAGGACGGTGCAGGATAAACGTAGCAGTGTGTGCTTGGTTTTTGTGACAAGTGGTTGTTCATAATAATGTGAGTTTTTTAATTTAATTTTTGGTGGTGGAGCTTTTAAAATACTGAAAACTTGGGTTTTAGATGGCGTGTTTATATTCAATTTTTTTTTATGAAATTTAATATTAAATTCGATTAAATTTTTAATGAAAAAGATTTGGTAATCTGAAAAACAATTTTTTTTTAATAAATAGGTTTTTTATGACTGTTTTTTATTTTTTGTATAATGTAGAGTAGAATTTATTCGCAAAGAAAATTACGACTATTGTATTTATAATATTTATAGTATTTTTAATTGTTTTTGTTGTGAATAAAGAAGAAATGTAAATGACTTTTCAAATTATTACGCAATAATAATTTAATATTTTAAAAACATTCTGTTTATTTTGGTAAATAGATAAATACCTTTTCTTTTTATTAGTATTAAAGTTAATTCAATTTGATTTCTTTTTAAAGCATTTTGAGTAATGTTTAAATTTACATAGCTACTACATTTTCAGTACGAGATTTTTGTTTATACAACATGATGAAACAATTCGATGGCCCGCCTGATTTTAAGTGGTAATTACTGCCTATAACAATGCATTGCCTCACTGAGCACGTCCACAGAAGACGTGCTCTGATAAAATATTTTGGCTTCACTTTATTTTCTTATATTATTTAAGGTTTTATGTACTTTAGTAATTAGGCATTCAGGATTTATAAAAAAAATCTAGACAGTTTAATTTCGTAGGTAGAACGCGTTTATGTCTTTTGTATGAAAACAAAGCAGTTAAAAAAAAAACAATTATTTTTGTCACTTAGTTTAAGTTTCACAATGTATTATTGTTATTAGACATTACAATAAAAAAACATTGAAAAATAAACACAAATTGCAAAAAAAATTAACTGAAAAGTTTCAAATAATAATTTTAAAAAACCTGCATTATTTTTTTTGCAATTACTTTAGTAATCAGTAAATTTTATGTGATAAAAAAGTGGCAGATTAAGCTGATGGCCCACCCACCTACCTATGCTTTTTTAGCTTAGCTAAAACTGGGTCAAAGTCAATTTACACATTTTTTACATAGGTACCTATTATATTTACATACAAAGCATACATACTAACATGCGGTCGACGATGTACTCTACCATATTTGCTTAGAAGAAACCTATTCACTCTTCTTTTGAAAACATCTAAATTGTAAATGTTCGGAAACACAGATGCAGGATAGATGTTGCAAAGCGCTTGATAAAATAAAAGAATAAATACTTGCACAGATAATGACATCTATTCTGTTGTTGCATTTTTCTAAACTAACCTAATTTGACAGCGCTAAAAATGTTGCCGTCCCTTTCTCATAAACTGAAACGACAAAGACAGCTATAATTTTAGCGCTGTCAAATTAGGTTAGTTTAGAAAAACGCAACAACAGAATCGATACCAATATAAACTATAGATACTATCTATGAACCGATTTTGATTTAGTTTTTTTTGTGAATTAGTCGGGAGTGTTCTTAGCTATGTTTGATGAAAATCGGTCCAAGATTCGGGGTTTTTTTTTAATTTTACTTGCAAATATTTATTCACAAAGAAAATTACGACTAATACAGTATTTACAATGTTTATAATATATACAAAATACACATGAAGCAGTTGAGCTATCGACACACAGTAATTTAATTACTTGTACCTTGTGATTATAATGAATAAAGAAATTATTATTAAGTAATGATGCGTCAGTATTTACTGTCGGCTTCCCAACCGCTAAACCAAGGTCGACAACCAAAATTCTACAATCTAAGTGCGTGTATGACTAATTTTCAACTATTCCGGCAATACCTAAAACCGCTTAGTATGCAAAGTTGATCAATTTGAATTGGGAATTTCCGATATAACGTCTCTTCTTAAATACGTACAACAAGTTACATTTGTTGTTTAACTGCCACACTCAAGGATGTACGTTAAAAGATAATCAACGTTTAGAGCCTGTTTCACCATCTCTGAGTAACGATATCCATAAAATTATATAAATATTCATGCACATTTCACA
Organism: Gandaritis pyraliata; assembly: GCA_947859175.1. Taxonomy (NCBI): domain Eukaryota; kingdom Metazoa; phylum Arthropoda; class Insecta; order Lepidoptera; family Geometridae; genus Gandaritis; species Gandaritis pyraliata. Next base: position 3,698,030 of record OX401879.1, read on the forward strand.
CAACGCCCTCTAGTCCCAAACTAAGCAAAGCTTGTGATATGGGAACTAGATGCTGATAGAATACTTATATACTTTTTTTAAATACATACTTTATAATACAAAAAAAACACCCAGATCAACCAACATCAACCAACATCAACCAACATCTATCCATATTTCATCCAGACTTGTCTTACAAACTTTCGTATGATAGAAGATAGATAGAAGTCGCAATCGTTCCAAATATCAGAATGCTAAACCAAAAATGTATAACAAAAAAGTTTGTAACTTTCCAAATACGTGAAGATGACTCTGTTGCAAGAATTGGCACATCTGCGTTGAATTTAATCTGTCAATATTCACACTTATGCAATGAACAAATTTTACATCGATTCGTGAAATTTTTACTCATTCAAGTTTACTTTGGAATTACGCACGAATGATGCTGAAGGTAATATACTTTTTGAAGGTTTTAAAAATATTTAAAAAAATCATCATATTATCTTTATTCAATAAATTTCAGGTGTGTCACAGGATCTTAAAAAATAGCATATGTTTCACTAAAACCTGCCTTTACAGGCGTATGAATAAGTAAAATAAGTACATTAATAAATCATTCTCGTTATAAATTAGTCCTACCTATATTTTATAGTCAAAGAATTCATTTATGCTATAAAAGCATTTTTCAGCAAGCCATTGAGTCAAATTGGATTTAAATCTAATCTGTTGTATTCATCTTTGCCAAGTGGTTTTGTAGTCACAATAGATCTTTGTCCCTCTGAATCTGCGCAGAACCCATTTTGGATCGAATTGGAGGCAAGCTAATTTTTCCGCACAATAGTTCAGTCGGCTACACATCAACCTATCAACGGTTCGAACTTTGAACTATTATAATTTGAATGTTGCGAATCATGCGAGAGGGACGATATGTTTTTATGTGAGACTCGCTGCTCGCGCGCCACGCGCCTACACCTATTGCGATCCCTGATTCGCAACATTCAAATTATAATAGTTCAATGTTCAAACAGTGTATAGGTTGATGTGTAGCCGACTGTACATGCGCAATCGTTTATTACAACTAACTTCAGAGGGATAAAGATCCGTTGTGCGTACTGTACCTACTTATATAATTTTTTAACTATAATGTTCACCGGAAATATGACATGTACCTATCATGAGTAAGCTATCCGTTTTTATTATTTATTTTTTATTATTTATTTGTTATTTATTTCTCGATGTCAAGGGCTAAGGTCATATTACTAAATATTCATATAATTAGACATAATAATTTATTAAAGACATGTTTTATTGAAATTCTAATGTAATTATAAATATTTTATTTAAATAACATGTTTTAATGTAAATAATTGTGTAATTATGTTGACATTGCGTTTTAAAAGCGTTATAATTTACCTATTAATGAACAAAGCATTCCTATATTGACCACTCCTGCGCCAAGAGTACCTACACGTCATTCTTAGTACTTCAGTCCTCATTACAAGTATTTTCAATTCCTGACATTAAACATCTTATAAGGATTATTAATTTATAAGTTTAAAAAACTAGGAAAACCGACTTCAATTCGATCACCGGCTTCATCATCAGATGATGATGATGGCAGTTCATTGGGAATTTTCTAGTGACCGTAAACATCACTAAAAAGTTACAGAAAAGCAAAATACGCAATTTCGCGCACGTGGTTGAGATATTTTTTCCAGTTATTTTTATTTATAAGCCAAACTACTGAACCGATTTTAAAGAAAATTGAATGAAACTAACCAGCCCCCGTATTCCAATCTTTTGCTGTCAAGTTATATTTCACTGCCCAGTGTAATTTCTTCAGGTCACGTGGTACAATTTTGTACCACGTGATAATTCTTTTTAGACACTTGTCAGCAAAATATGCGCGAAAACACATCAAATGACGTCATAATGTCACTATTTAGTCACAGAATAACTATGAGTTAGTATGAACTGACCATGATTTAAAACTTTGCAGTTCAACTTTGATTGGCATACCCCTGCTGGAAGTACATCCTTTTAGATAAAAAAAGAATTTTTCAAATCGGTTCATAAATGACCGAGTTCTGAGGTAACAAACAGAAAAATACATACAACCGAATTGAGAACTTCCTCCTTTTTACGGACTTCAAAGGAGTTCTCAATTCGGTTGTATTTTTTTTAACTCGTTTAAAAATGAGGTTACCTGTAATGAAACTCTTTGCCCTAAGCACGTTGTATTGTAAAAACAATGACAATTAAATCACGAGAGCAAACTCACGTGGGCAATACAAACTAGATGAGACACGCGACCATTCATGATATAATTGCAATTTTTTTTCATTTTTTCTTTACTAGAACTATTTATCGACAGAAGAATTATGTCTGTCGTCATTCGGCATTCCCGGATGTCAAATAATTATTGATAACATTGGCCCCAGTCGTTTTCACTTTGCTTTTTACCGACTTCAAAAAAGAGGAGGTCCGATATTCGGTTGTACGTTTTTTTTTTAATGTGTGTTACGTCAGAACTCCATCATTTATGAACCGATATCAAATATTCTTTTTTTATCTGAAAGGATGTACTTTGAGGTTAGTTTTATTCAATTTTCATCAAAATCGGTACATTAATTTGGCTTATAAATAAAAATAACTGAAAAAAAATATAATATGCCATCCAAGTGCACGAAGATTTATATTTTGCTTTTCTGTGACTTTTTAGTGATGTTTATAGTCATAGGAACATTCCCAATGAACTGCCATCATCATCATCTGATGATAAAGCTGGTAGCCAAATTGAAGTCGGTTTTCCTAGTTTTTTTCATCAGTCATGTTCAGAAGGTAGGCCATAAATATTATCTGTGGCCATAAGTAGCTTAAAATACGGGCCGAAAGTAAAAAAAATACAATTACAGTGTTATAGTGGTTACAACGGATTTTTACCCCTCTGAAGTTAGGTGCAACAAACGATTGCGCATGTACTGTTGCGCGGAAAAATTTACTTACCTCCAATTCGACACAAAAATGGGTTTTGCGCAGATACTTCAGAGAGACAAAGATCCGTTGTGACTACTATACCGTCATTTAATTATTCGCTGGATAAGATATTTAAAGCCTATATTAAAATTAAAATGATGGTTCATTAGAACTTAATTTTACTTACCTTAATTAAAAAATCAGAAATCGATTAAAATTCTCATCCCAATGCTAATGTCATTGATAATCATCACTAATATTATATTTTCAATGTTTTTTTGTGAAAGGAATTGTAAAATAATAGTTTAAATAAATTGTTTCTGGTTTCAGAAAAGAATTTAAGTATTAAGACCTTGTTTAATGTTATCTTCGTTTTAACGACAAAATTTTTGAGTGTTTGTTTCATTTTTTTTTGATGAGTAAGTGATGGGACGTTTTGACCGTTGAATCTTGCATCAACGTTGTAGGAAGGGGCAATTGCGGCTGATATCGATGAAATTTTTTATGATTTCTAGTGCGGGGACTAAAGGGCTAGGATTTATCGATATTCGAAGCATAGTCAAAGTCAAAGTCAAAATTTCTTTATTCAATAAAATCACAAGGATCATTTAGAATCGTCAAATATAACTAGGTGATTCTAGGTGTCAGTTCAACGCGACCAGCGCCTAGAAGAACGGGCAAGAAACTACGGCCTGTTTCCTAGCGTTTTTTGTATGATCCTTTTTACAAAGAAACATATTATAATTTTTAAATCCAATCCATTAATTATCTGTCACTAACATAGAAAGCTGAAATACAAAAGTTAAAACCATAATCTAGTAAATCCTTGAGCTAAAATAGATTTAGTCGCCAGTGACACATAGGTCGTTAGGTTATAGACAATATCGCTAATCCTCAGCTTGTTAGCAATCTTCGTAAATATTACAAAACTACGATTTCGATAATCTGATTGGCTTGACCTGGGTATTGCGATGAATAGTTAAATATTTAACTCCATACTTAAATTTTATAGAAGCTAGGTATAGAAAATCTTGTCCCTGACGTTACTATCATATGAATCATTTTGAATAGGATGTAGGCTTGAAACGCGCTAATTATAAAAGATGATGTCAAATTTCATGGATAAGAACGTTTGGCTCGCGTTTCCATGGTAACGTATATTCCGCTGTCAAAATTTACAATCAAAACAATTCGAGTTCTATCAAATTGTAGAAGCAACATAGGACATTTATTTCAATTGTTTTTCTTAGTGTTATTGTGAGTGTTATTATTTAATTTTGGTCGAATTTTAACCAATAATACTTGAAGTCGTAGCATAAAGTGTGAGCCATTGGAATAAATGTGTATTATGTGATTTTATTATGAGATGGGATTCGTTTCCAAGTTTTGAAGGAAAAATCCACCATTTTACTTTCAAAATAAATGACAGCCGACTTGACGTATGACTCTACTTGACTAATTATTTCAAATAATTCACTCGACACAGACAAAAAACAAAGCGTTGCATTTGAATTTCAAAACATTAATTATTTACTATGATTGAATAAAATTTGATATCTAAAATCAGAGTGGTAAAGATGATTTTGCATTGAAATTAAATGAGTAACACAGCCTCAATTTAGTAGTAAAAAGTATTAGATAATTATAATTGATGTCTGAAAGTAGTATCATAAAATCATAAGTCGAAATATGATTAGTTTTTACACAACGTAATGGATTATATTTATGTAACATATTTTTTAATTATTTTTATGACCAAGAACAGGTCATAAAGTAGGTGAGTTTTTTTAGAAGTCTCATATGCGTGTAATATGCAAACATACACTTCAAACCGGAACACAGCAATGCGAGCATCACTGTGCACACGAAATAGGTGCTAGTACTGAACCCGGACGAGCTCTTTCATAAGAAGCTCTACTACTACTTAGTACCTACTTAATATACTTACCATGTGATTTTATTACTTAAATTCGTTTCCAAGTTTTCAAGGGAAAATCCACCATTTTGTCTTCAAAACAAATGACAGCCGACTTGACGTATAACTCGACTTGACTAAACTTATTTAAATAACTCACTGGCAAAGTTGTTTGTCGAAATGACGGACAGAGGCCATAAATAAAAGAAGAAGAACCTGTTATTAATCAACTCGATGTAAGTTTGGAATAGCTAAAAGTTGTAAAAAATAAAAAAATTCGAGCAAATTTAATAGCGGCAAAAATTTGCAGTTATCACGAATATTATGCTCATTATAAATTTATTATTGCTAATAACGATAGCCGCCAACCTTATTGGATGATTATTTAGCATATAACCTCACGTATAATATAATAAACATTATTTTCATTGTTAAATTTTGTCCTTTCGAAATCACGATAGACCAGTTTTTTTTTCGTCGAACAGAACAAGTTTTCAGTTTTATAAAAACAGAAAAAAAAATTAACCTTTGATAGGTAGAATGCAAAGTAAAAATCATTGCCAATTATTGAAAATAAATCGATAATTTTTAAGTTTCTATGACCTTTTCACTAAAATAAAATTTATGTTAGATTTTTTTTTTGTATGAGATCACGCGTTTATAAATTATATACATTTAGGTACCTATACTTAAATATATTATATATAAGAAATCTATTCTTTATTTCTTATATTAATTAAGATTTTTCAGACAATTTACTTTAAAGTATTTGAGAATATTGGAACCGTGAAGATTTTTTTTAAACTTTAATATGTATGTAAATAAGGTACATGAACAGTAAATACAGGTCAATCCATTTAAATAGCATCTTTACATATTTAATTCATATTTGTCAAGATTCATGCAAACATCTCCGCGAATCCGCATTCAAAAATAAAGTATTTACAATCGTCTAGAAAACGGTAGCCGTAAGCCGACCGCTATATTACCAACACAGACAATTAATTAAATTGATAAAAAACCCCCGAATCTTGGACCGATTTTCATCAAACATAGCTAAGAACACTCCCGACTAATTCACCTTTCAAACAAACAAAAAAATCAAAATCGGTTCATCCGTTCGGAAACTACGTTGCCTTAGACACACACACAGACACGTCAAAATTATAACACACGGTCGTTTTTGCGTTGAGGGTTAAAATATAAATAAAAAAATTGTTGATCTGTGATTATCAACAAGCATAATTAATTTTTTTACAAATTGTATTCATATTCACACTGTTTTTTGTTCGCCTTGTTAATTTTTGGGGATAAGAAAAATTTGGGAGTCATACGATCAAAAACAAATAAATATTCATGAACATTTCACACGACGCCCTCTAATCCCAAACTACTTAAGCAAAGCTTGTAATATGAGAACTAAATGCTGATAGAATACTTATAATTTTGTAAATACATACCTACTTAAAATACACAGTAACACCCAGACATAGAACAAACATCTATGTTTGGCACACACAAATGTTAGTTCTCAGTGGGGATCGAACCCACGACCCACAGCACGGAAGGCACCGCTATACCGACTGAGCTGTGACGCCTGTCATAGTGGATGTGCATAATTACTTTCTCCATATCAGTAATTTTAATTTTTGGCTTTTTTCACTTTTACAATAGTTTAGATAGATCAAAGATATTCAGAAAAATATTAATATACATATATTCTTAAAGATATTTATCTCCGTTTTTATATAACTGTCACGTTTTTTAGGAAATAATAGTTATGTTAATCAAGACCTTGAAATACATAGACATCTTGATTATAGACCAAACACAACGAAATTTATATTAACAAAAAATAAAGTGTTTGTCTGTAATTTTCTATGTAGGTAATCTCCCCTGGTGGTAAATATTTACAAGTTCTACTAACCTATTTGTTAATTTGACTAAAGAGGACCACATATCACATAGTACCACTTCCTTAAAATTTAATTTAATTTCATAATGTTTTTTTTATATAACTAAATGATAGAACAAGCCGGTGGACCACCTGATGTTAAGCGGTTAGCTCTGCCTATAACAATGCATTACCTAACTGAATATGTCCACGGAGAACGTGCTTTGAGATGTATTGCACTGCGTATACCACTTTGAGACATAAATTATTTAAGTTTTTTTTTCTGTTATTATTTATACAATTTATGAATATACTTTTAATATTATTTCTTATGTGTAGGTATGTAATTATTGGGATGTTGTAAAACTTATTAAAAATAAGAAATTATGAAAATATACTTCAAAATATACCTATGTGTATTTGTAAAGTGAAAATAGGTTATTTTTTTCTTGAATTCTTTTGTTTGATAGTATACTTAATTTTAGTCACTTTTATAAGCTAAATAGCTTGTAATTAGCAAGCATTACTTAATTTAAATTCATACTGAACGAAAAGTTCCTGTTGCAATACCCCTGAACAGGGTTCATGTGTGATACCTACCTACAATGTAACAACTATAATACCATGTGAAAGCAATAAATGTATTGAGTATTGAGTAAAGTATTTTTTATTTTTATATTTTTCCAAACAAAGTCGCAGATTATGTTTAGTTATATCAAGACAGAATATTGATTTGGTAACAATAGAACGATATGTAGATCAACTTTTTGTTGAATTTTTGAACCAAATTAATGTTGTAATAGATGTATTTATATCTAATTTATGATTTCCTGTGTGATTTAAATTAGTTTTTTAAATGACTAAATCACTTTGCATCGTAAAAAATTCAATCATGGTAGACCACCTTAGGCCTTCAAGATGATCTGGGGGGGGGGGGGGGGCGATTCTAATCTCAAAGTTGAACTGCAAAGTTTTAAATCATGGTCAGTTCATACTAACTCATAGTTATTCTGTGACTAAATAGTGACATTATGATGTCATTTAATTTGTTTTCGCGCATATTTTGCTGTCAAGTGTCTAAAAAGAATAATCACGTGGTACAAAATTGAACCACGTGACCTGAAGAAATTACACTGGGCAGTGAAATATAACTTGACAGCAAAAGATTGGAATATGGGGGCTGATAAAATGAGGGGCAACTTTTACCGAACCTTAATTAGAGACACTATTTTGGATGGACTAGGTTTTTAGCGCATACCGTCTTGCTATCCTTGACGGCTGGCTTTAGCCATAAAAATATTGCAACATTGTTTACTACTAATATTATAAATGTGAAAGTTTAGATGTTTGGATGTTTGTGTTTCAATCACGTCTAAACTACTGAACCAACTTGGATGGAACTTGGCATATATATAGTTCGTAACCTGGATTGACACATAGGCTACTTTTTATTTCGAATAACTAACAGGATCTACAGGATAAAATGAACGAAAAGGATTAGCAGCGCCAATTGGCGAGAGGATTTCATTGTCATGTCATGTCACGTCAGTTTGACAGGGCGTAGTACTACCTCTTTGGTCTAACGACTAGCGTTTGACATTCCAGTAGGTACGAGTTCGGTGTAATGAGGTGTAATGTCAAGTTTCTCAAAGTATCCGCTCGGTACACGCACAGATAATATAATGTACACGGAAACTGTAGACGCGTACGAAGTCGCGGGTAACTACTAGTTGTTTATATTTGTCAAAAAAAAAGTATAGCTTTTTCCATGCTTTTTTTGAGTTCTGTCATTTGAGCACATTTATTTTAATTGTTTTTTCTTGGTGTTTCTATGAGTGTTGTTTAATTTTGGTGGTATTTTAACCAATAATACTTGAGGTCGGAGCATAAAGTGTGAGCCATTGCAATAAATGTGTTTTTATTATTTGATGGAATTCGTTTTCAAGTTTTGAAGGGAAAATTCACCATTTAAGTAGTCTTCAAAACAAACGACAGCCAACTTGACGAGTGACTCGACTTGACTAAACATATTTCGAATAATTCACTTGACACTGGCGAAATTATCTGTCGAAATGACGGACAAAGGCCATAATTAAAAAAAGAAGTGAAATAAGCGAAAACTAGCGGGTTTTTTTACAATGAGTGTGAACTTTCAAAAGCCCTGCGTTTATTTTAATGTAACCTTTCCATAATACACAAAATAATAAAATAGATTTGGCAAGTCCACCTTTACCCGATGGAACGATGACTTAACATGACCTAGAGGTCATGCAACTGACCCATGACCCGATCAGCGACTTATTAACAAAATCTGATGACAATTTCGATATTATCAGAGGTCAAGTAGATAAAGTAATTATTATAAATAGGAAAATTTTATAACCAAAAAATTTTTATCATTTTATTTTAAAAACAATTTTGCTAATTTCTAAAGTATATAGTTATAATAAATATACTTCTAAAAAAAAAGTAAACTTTGTAAAAAAAAAATTTAAAACAATAATATATTTATTTTATTCTTTTTGCTGATAACATAACTAAATTCTCTACATATTTAAAAAGTATTATTTTTGATTACAAAGTCGTGATTTTTAGAATAAGTTTTAAAACTTTTAGGTCAAAGTACTCTAATATTGATTTATCTAACTTGATGAATGATGGGTTTATACAATTCAATGTAAAAAAAAAATCACATCCGTGAATATCTCATTCATCATTTTTATAGTCTGTTTTAATAGATGAGCAAAAAAACTATTGTTGTTCTTCTACACTGGCATTTAGCTACTAAGTATGAAACTTTAAATATCAGATAAAACTATAGATCTTTTTATAATAACTATATAAATATATATATTTACATATTTTTTATTTATAAATAAAATGTTGAAATGATTAATATCAATTATAAGTATCATAATAGTTGGGTATAATAAATCAAATTCTTTTAAATTATTTATTAGTTAGTAGCAAAGCTGATTTTATGCTGATTTAAGCTGATTTTTAAGCCGATTTTTTTTTAATGATTTATTTTAATTGTAGAGTTAACATTGGCCCATTTCAGTGAATGTTATCTCAGTAAATGGGGCAAAGTAAGCCTAATGGGACAATGTAAAATAGAAAAAAATAGGAGGTTCTCAATTCGGTTGTATGGTTTTTTAAATTTTTGTTACCTCAAAACTCCGTCATTTATTAACCAATTTGAAGAACTATTTTTTTATCTGAAAAGATGTAATCAAGATAGTCGTATTAAATTTTTATCAGAATCGGTTAATTAGTTTGGCTTTTAAATAAAAATAACTAAAAAAAAATACTAATTGCGTATTTTGCTTTCTTGTGACTTGTTAGTGGTGTTTATGGTCACTAAAACATTCACAATAAACTGCCATCATCATCATCATCTGATTATAACGCCGGAAGTCAAATTGAAGTCTGTTTTCCTAGTTTATTTAACTTATAAATTATTAATTTTCACAATAATTACATAATAATAAATGTTTTAAATTTTATCGACCGCATGAACGTCATTTAACTTGCGTAAACTCAAAGGTAAGCAAGTTTCGTCCATTTTAAAACAAGTTTCACATCATCAAATTCCGATGCTGCTGATAAACATAATCTTGATGCCTCTCCTGAGAATAAAGATACGAACGAGATACTCTGTAATGTATTTTTAGTAACCACATTTTCTTTTTAAAAAGGATCATACAAAAAAACGCTAGGAAGCAGGCCGTAGTTTGTTGCCCGTTCTGGTTGTCTCTGCAGGGGTATTCCAATCTCAGTTGAACTGCAAAGTAAACTAAAGTAAAGTAAAGTAGTAAAGTAAACTCATAGTTATTCTGTGACTAAATAGTGACATTATGATGTCATTTGATTTGTTTTCGCGCATATTTTGCTGTCAAGTGTCTAAATAGAATAATCACGTGGTACAAAATTGTACCACATGACCTGATGAAATTACACTGGGCAGTGAAATATAACTTGACAGCAAAAGATTGGAATACGGGGGCTGAAGGGAATTCAACAGTAGGTAAATTTAAAAAAATCACAGAATATAAAAAACAAATTCATCTAAGTAAACAAAAAATTAGCAAATATGATTACCGTATTATTAATCCGTGCATTTCATATCTATTCAAATGACATCATTTTTTGCTAGAGAAAGTTGACCTTGACATAAATACCTACTTACGTAAGTATTACAAAAAAGTATTAAAAGAAAGTTATGTGTTTTCGATCTGTGTATTGTGGAAAAACTGGTTAAATTGCTGTTGCTGCTTACTAAAGACTTGTCACGTGGTGATTTTAAATGCATTTACATAATAATGTATGTCTGCCGTGCTGTGGGTCGTGGGTTCGATCCCCACTGAGAAAAAACATTTGTGTGTAGCAAACATAGATGTCTGTTCTATGTCTCGGTGTTACTATGTATTATAAGTATGTATTTACAAAAAAAAAGTATATAAGTATTCTATCAGCATCTAGTTCCCATATTACAAGCTTTGCTTAGTTTGGGACTAGAGGGCGTCGTGTGAAATTTCCATGAATATTTATTTACTTAATTATGGAAATAAAACAATATTATTTGAAGAAGTGCAGCTTTACAACTAATTAGCTACCTAACAATATTTAAGCGCTCGTGGTTTGCTTAGTCAATCACTATTTGGATGGGTGACCGCTAATGAAAATGAAAAAAATTATTTTGGCACAAAAAGTTAGATAATACATAGATACACAAAGAAAAATAAAATAAGAAAACAAAAAATAGGTACAGGCAAGATACTAATGGCATTTACATCTGAGCGCTTCCGTGCTTCGTAGGGCACGTTAAACTGTCCCGGTCCTAGCAGTCGTTAAGCCACGACTGAGGCCTTAAAGAGGCCTTAAAGAGGCCTTAAAATTCCGTCACCATCAGAGTTGGCCACGAACTTATTTAATTCCTCAATCAGGAAATCGACACACCTGTTACTAATAGCAAATATATTACAACTTAGAATAATATAATAATAATTTTAATGCAAAAATCAATCCGGTTTCATCATTATATATTTTATCTTGTATACAATATATTGATGAATAACTGGTTTTTAGCATTAATATTATTTTAATGCTAAATTTATTTTAACGACTAAACCCTTTGATTTTATTGCTTATGCAGTCACGTGACTTATTATAGCTATTATTATTTAGGAATTATTATTTTAGGTCTACAACGTGTAACATATTGTCCCTATAAGCCGAAAAGGGGCTTATTCAGACCAAACACGTGAATAGATTGGCATGTGCAAAAGTTGAATACAACATGTTTGAAATTTCGTTTTTTTTTTATCTTAGATATTTGCGACAACCCTAAGTGTTTATTTACTTTGCGTATGTATCCAGCCTGTTAGTACACATGCACAAACATCCTCCTATCACGTCGCACCCACACATAGACACTTTAATGTGTGTGCAATGCAATAGCATTTGAATAGCAATGAGACATTTGAAGGGTTAAATTTTCCTTAAAATATTTAGTAAAATTTAACCCTTCAAATGCCTCATCATCACGCATAGATGACAAAAAGGTTTAAATAGTAAAATTGCGCGTACGCCCATTTGCAAAACGCAATATGCACACTTCAAATATTTGTATATATGTAGGTATGTTAATGATAAATTAACCTCAACACAACGCAACACAATGGCAATGTCAAATCCTACGCAAATGACGTTTTGTGCTACTGAGTCATAGGTACCATAATTTAGATATCCAGATGGCTGAGAAGTATTTACAAAGCAATGAGGCCAAATCCAAGATTAGCATAATTATAAGTTTAAAAAACTAGAAAAACCGACTTCAATTCGACTACCGGCTTCATCATCAGATGATGATGATGATGGCAGTTCATTGGAAATGTTCTAGTGACCATAAACACCACTAAAGTCACAGAAAAGCAAAATACGCAATTTTGTGCACGTGGATGGCATATTTTTTTCAGTTATTTCTATTTATAACCCAAACTACTGAACCGATTTTGATGAAAATTAAATAGGACTAACCTAGAAGTATATCCTTTTACGTAAAAAAAATGATTTTTGAAATCGGTTCATAAATGACAGAGTTCTGAGGTAACAAACATTTAACAAAAAAATATAACCCAATTTAGAGTCTCCTCCTTTCAAAAAAGGATTCAATAATGAGGTTTCATTTTTAACCGAATCCAAAGATCCGTTTAAAAATGAAACCTCATTTACTTACTTAAACCTTAAACCTTACTTTTCTGTTCTGTGGTTTTGACACTGCCACTATGTGCAATGCAATTGACCGTAGTGTGCAAATACTTTATAAAAGGAATTTATAAAATCTTAGCAAACATATTTTCACAGCGAGATATCTAGTTATTTAGGTATTTGTGATTCTGTCAGTACTTTAGACCACTTTATAACACCTTAGAAGGCTAAGTTTTATTTATTTAAGAAATCAAATATTGTCTATGACATGGCCTTGAGACAAAATATGGAACCATAGATTTGTAGATGAACTCTGACATTTTATTTTTTTAGCTTATTTAAAATGGACGATTCGCTAACTTAAAAAAAAAGCAACAGCTTTTGTAACTAAATTCCAAGCAAATATACTCGATACTCAATACATTGATTGCTTTCACATGGTATTATAGTTGTTACATTGTAGGTAGGTATCACACATGAACCCTGTTCAGGGGTATTGCAACAGGAAAGTAGGCAGACCGAGGTTTTATTCACGTCAATTTTTCAATTCAGTCAATTTCTTGTGTTAATTCAGTATTATTATTATATTCGCACATTTTGTCATTCATATAATCATTTAATTCATAATAACATTTTTTTCGAGGAACGATTTTAGCAATTTTAGCAAATATGAGTGAAGTGAACAAAGATCTTAATGTTACGAGTAACTTGGGCAAAAATGCTTTGTATGTCAGAATATAACTTTCGAACCGCTTATCCGATCTTCAGAATTTAGTAGGTCTACGGATACTAATCTAAGTTTTACTGGTTATAATAATGAGGTGTATCGGCTAAGGGGTTGAAAATTTATAAGGGTACATAATGAAAAAAAAACTACAAGTAATAATTTAAAAATTAAAAAACTGGAAAAACCGACTTCAATTCGACTACCAGCTTCATCATCAGATGATGATGATGACAGTTCATTGGGAATGTTCTAGTCACTATAAACACCACTTAAAAGTCACAGGAAAATACGCAATTTCGTGCAAAGGTGTGCACAGCACAAAGGGTCCGAAAGTAATGCATTAGCCAATTGAACACGCGAGCATCGTTGCTAGCAGTAAAATAGTAGGCGCTGCGACGCGCCGGGCATATTTTTTTCAGTTATTTCTATTTATAACAGAAACTACTGAACCGATTTTGATGAAAATTAAATGGGACTAATCTGGAAGTATGTCCTTTTTGATAAAAAAAGAATTTTTGAAATCGGTTCATAAATGACAGAGTGCTGAGGTAACAAACATTAAAAAAAAATAAAAAAATACATACAATCTAATTGAGAACCTCCTCCTTTTTTGAAGTCGGTTATAAAGTAGGCGGGTATAGCGTAGTCACAATGGATCTTTGTCTCTCTGAAGTATCTGCTCGAACTGATTTTTGGGTTGAATTGGTGTTGCAAATTTTTCCGCACAACACGCACACGCAATCGTTGTTGCACCTAACTTCAGAGGGATAAAGATCCGTTGTGCGTACTGTACTGGCGTCATGCCTAATTGCTTAGCTTAGGTAGTGCATAGTAGGTGGGTCAATCGCTGTTTAAGGGTACCTATACGATAGCGTAGGAGGCAAGGCTGACACGAAAGCCATCTTGTGAAACAACACAAAACCAGCTAGATTTTAGCTTACGTACATAGACGTACTTTAAAATATAAATGAACAAGTCTATTTAGTAGAAATCTTAAATTGACGTAACTTTATTTGTTAAAAATAATAACTATATGCAAATACTTTAGAAAATAGCATTTTAAACAACAAAAAAATTATTAAAATGAACTCTGAATTCTAAATGATCAGCAAAAGATTGGAATAGGGGGGCTGGTAAGAATATTTTGATTCCAATTAGGTATACCTAATTGGAAATACATCATAAAATACATCGTTAATCTCAAGTAGGTAATATTTATGTGACGCTTCATGGCTTTCCCTTTTAACCATGCCACAAAACCGACGGGGTGTTATAAGTTTAACGTGTACCTAAGTTTTCATAATCAATTCGATTAAAATCGATTCTTATTACAAAAAACTTCAATCTCTATTAAATAAGGTATAAAATTGATCTTCACCGATTTCAAAATGTCACGACGAATTTTTTTAATCGTCTGCAAATAATAATGTTTCCACAAAAGAATTTGAACTTTGCTCCGTCTACATAAGAGTCATTGGCAATCTGCAAAAGAGTTTCGTTCATTACTATGCAACCTTGACATTTAGTTTTTCGTTCAAAAATATATATCATTGTTTATATTTATTTAAGTCAGGTGTTCGGAGATTTATTTAAGACATGTACTTTTACAAATCGTGTTATTATGTTGTTCGTCTTGTCTATTCACAGGAAAGACAAGGTCAATACGTGCGGAGCTGACTAAGCCAAGGGTTTCCTCACGATGTTTTCCTTCACCGTAAAGCTCGTGTTAATGCGCATATAAATTTTCCGAACGAAAAATGCATTGATGCACGGTCGGGATTTGAACCCACGGCTGACTAGGCTGAGAGGATGGTATAGGTGCTGGGCAAGCCTACTCCATCTAAAACATTGTCCCAGGCACTACAGCGTCCCGTTAAGTGTAGGCATAGGTTGCCTCCTGACGCTGCATAAATCATCTTCAATAGATGTAAAGGCCTTGTCTATTACATTTTGATTTTAATCGCGGAAGACCTTAGTAAATAAGGTCGCATCGAAATCTTAGACCACACCTTATATCGCATTTGTACCTATTACAAACCAATTTTTATTGTAAATACTGTATTAGTCGTAATTTTCTTCGTTACTTAATAAACATAATGTTTTCATAAAAAAAAATTTATTACTTTTTAAAAGTAATAATAGCTTGTTTTTTTTTTAAACCATAATAAAAAGTATGTCATAAAAACGTCGAGATGTCAAAAAATGTATCACCTTGCAATGTTTCATAATTCAGCATTCGCTTGTTTTCGTTCGTTATTCAAATTAGTTGTCCGTTGAATTTGTCTATGGTTTTCATTTTATATCTTTTTTTTCCTCAGCCTATCGCATATATTGTGGACTATTGTTGTTGCTATATATTTTACAGTATACTCTGGCAAAACTTTAACGTTTTTTCTATTGTTACAGAAAAATGAAGCCGCTATTTCCAATAGTGGTTGCCATACTGGTATTATCAGCAAATGCTCACCCAGAGAATATTGAGGAAGTAAAAGACTTGCCTCAGAGCAAAGAACCCATCGTCGAAGCTGAGGAAAGCAAGCCTCAGGCCAGGATAGAGAGATGCACCAACTGTCCAGGTCCTAAACTGAACTTCAAGTCTCACAAAGACGTTCTATCAGCCCTCACACAGCTGCCTCCTGGCGCTGAAGTCCATACTCAGCAGTCCTTCGAAGGATGCTCGAGTGACAAGGGCTGCGCAGGCATTAAGGTTAAAGACGGACAGGTTCTCCAGCGATTCGGAAACCTAGACGACTTCAGACAAGCAGCCGCTCAAAACTCAGGCAACGAATTCACCTTCCACGCAGCAGGAAGTTTAGGAAACAACCTTCTAGAAGGAGGTCTGAACGGAGACGCGCCGTTCTGGTGGATGAACCAAAACTCACCGTTCAAGAATGCCGGAGCAGCTGGTGGTAACTTTGAGAAGTTCAGTAAAAGCTCGTCTTCGAGCTTCAGCACCACTGGAAACTCTGGTGGTGGTGCGAACTTCGAGTTAAACGGTAATCCCTTCCTTAACGGCGACTTCTCAAAACTCGCTGGAGGTTTCACCAGTGGTGGAGCTAACTTCGGCGCCAGCGCAAGTGGAGCTGAATCCAAACCCTCGTCTTACCAATCGTCTTCCTTCGAATCCTCATCCTTCAGCACTTCTAACAAGGACGGCGCAGGTTTAAACAACGGTGGTTTCCAAGCGCAGGGATCTTTCGGAGCAAACCAGTTTGCTGGAAACTCAGCCAGTCAGTTTGGAGCTGGTGGCGCAGCCGGGCAATTCGGAGCTGGCAGCGGCAACTCAGCCAGTCAATTTGGAGCCAGCAGCGGCAACTCAGCCAGTCAATTTGGAGCCAGTAGCGGCAACTCAGCCAGTCAATTTGGAGCCAGTAGCGGCAACTCAGGCAGTCAATTTGGAGCCAGCAGGGGCAACTCAGCCAGCCAGTTCGGGGCCAGCAGCGGCAACTCAGGCAGTCAATTTGGAGCCAGCAGCGGCAACTCAGTCAGCCAGTTCGGCACTGGTAGTTCAGCGAGCCAATTCGGAGCCGGCCAGTCAGGCTCCGCTGGTCAATTCGGCTCAGGCCAGTTCGGGCAACAATTCGCACAGTCAGGACAGAACTTCGGGCAATCCAGCACCAAATTCAGCGCATCTGGAGCTGGTTATGCTGGTTCTACCCCCAGCCCTTTCACCGCTACCACGGGTTCGAACGTAAACTTAGTTCAAAACACGCAGAAGGCTAGTGAGTTCGACTTCACCCAACAGCAAACCCAGCAGAATATTGATGAAGCTTTCCAGCACACTGGGAATGTGAATGCCCATGAGCATTCTGGAGGGGATCTTCAGCAGACCTGCGCTGGACAAGGATACGTGTGCGTGCACAAGGCCCAGTGCAACAATGGTGTGGTCAACACTAATGGCAGGAACCTTCTTCAGGCGAATACTCAGGTGAGTTAACTTTCATCATGATGTGTTCGTAAATGAAACCACTTTTATGACAACAGCCATTTTTATTACCCGACTTCAAAAAAGGGAGAAGTTCTCATTTCGGCTTTTTTTCTCACTAGAACATTCCCAATGAACTGCTATCATTCGTGGGTCGTGGGTTCGATCCCCACTGAGAACAAACATTTGTGTGTGGAAAACATAGATGTTTGTTCTATGTCTGGGTGTTCTATGTATTATAAAAGAATGTATTTACAAAACAAAAAAAAAGTAATATTTATGTATTCTATCAGCCATCTAGTTCCCATATCACAAGCTTTGCTTAGTTTGGGACTAGAGGGCGTTGTGTGTAAAGTCCATGAATATTTATTTATTTATTATCATTATCATCTGATGATGAAGCCGGTGGTCGAATTGAAGTCGGTTTTTCTAGATTTTTGAACCTATAAATTATTTATGACTAGCAGTTACCCGCGACTTCGTACGCGTGTACCGTTTTTGTGTACCGAGCATTCTTTGAGAAGCTTGAGATTACACCGAACCCGTACTCGCGTGTAACCCGTACTAACGTCTATCGACGGCTACACCAAAACTCGTACTCAGAAGGAGCTGATGTGACGTTGTCAATTGGCGCTCCTAATCCCGTCGTTCATTTTATCCTATGGGCCTTGATTATTCAGAATAAAAATAAGCCTTTGTGTTACACCAGGTTACGAACGATATATACTTCAAGTTTCATTTATGTTAATTCAGTAGTTTCGACATGATTGAAACACAAACATCTAAACTTTTGCATATTTATAATATTAGTTTTGTTAATTATGTAATTGAAGGTAAGCGAATTTTTCCGCACAACAGTACATGCTCAATCGTTTGTTGCACCTGACTTCAGAGGCATAAAGATCCGTTGTGCGTACTGTATGTGACTGTTGAGATTAGGTGTTCTATCTGAGAATAACTAATTTTTAAATTATTCACAACATCATTGTCACATCGATGAGTTTATTAACTTGACTCATAAATACATAAAATACAATATTTTAAACACTTTGTAACATCCTTGTTGTTAATTAAAATTGCTATAAAATTATAATTTATGACAAACGACTATTAAAGAAACGTTGAGGAATATTTTTGGTGACGCAGTTTTGTGAAATCGTTTCTTCCTCTTTCATTGACTTCAAATCCTATCCTATCCTACTAATATTATAAATGCGAAAGTTTAGATGTTTGGTTTGTGTTTCAATCACGTCTAAACTACTGAACCAACTTGAATGAAAGTTGGCATATATATAGTTCGTAACCTGGATTGACACATAGGCTACATTTTATCCTGAATAATTAACAGGATCTACAGGATAAAATGAACGAAAAGGATTAGCAGCGCCAATTAGCAAGAGGATTTCATTGTCATGTCATGTCACGTCAGTTTGACAGGGCGTAGTACTACCTCTTTTGTCTAACAACTAGCGTTTGACATTCGAGTAGGTACGAGTTCGGTGTAATGAGGTGTAATGTCAAGTTTCTCAAAGTATCCGCTCGGTACACGCACAGATAATATAATGTACACGGAAACTGTAGACGAGTATGAAGTCGCGGGTAACTGCTAGTAATTTATAAGTTTAAAAAACTAGAAAAACCGACTTCTATTTGACTACCAGCTTTATCATCAGATGATGATGATGATGGCACTTCATTGGGAATGTTCTAGTGAACAAAAAAGTCACAGAAAAACAAAATACGCAATTTCGTGCACTTGGTTGGCATATTTTGTCAGTTATTTCTATTTCTAACCCAAACTACTGAAAATATTTTAATGAAATGAAAATTAAATGAGACCAAACTGGAAGTATATCTTTTTTTGAAATCGGTTCATAAATGACGGAGTTCCGAGATAACAAACATTAAAAAAAACATACAACTGAATTGAGAACCTCCTCTTTTGAAATCGGTTAAAAAATAGGATTCATCTACTCTGATTAGTAACTGCAGAAAATAAAGATCATCTTCATTCCAATCTTTTGCTGTCAAGTTATATTTTACTGCCCAGTGTAATTTCTTCAGGTCACGTGGTACAATTTTGTACCACGTGATCATTCTATTAGACACTTGAAGCAAAATATGCGCGAAAACAAAATAAATGACATCATAATGTCACTATTTAGTCACAGAATAACTATGAGTTAGAATGAACTGACCATGATTTAAAACTTTGCAGTTCAACTTAGTTCAACTGAGATTGGAATACCCTTGCATATCATAAAGAGAGATCTCTTTCAGACAACCAGTTTCAGCTACAACAATGTTTAAAAACTTACTAAAATATTTTACAATCTAGACAACCAGTCGAGATCGTACTGATAAATCGTTATAAGTCACAATGTGATATTTCAGTCTCGACGTAATCTATGTTATAAATCAATGACTTTCGCTGACCGTTGAAATACCTAAAAACATTGATTTTAGGTCAAAGTTTAATAATTTATTTAGCCATCCGAACCTATAAAATGGCCTACATAATCATTATCGCGATTATTTGTAACAAAATTATAAGAATTAAAACAATTATTAAAAAGATTTTTTATTATTATCACAATACTTATTACTGACCATAAATTTTCTGTTTTTTTTTTATACATCATAGTCAAACGCTGCGTCACATTTGCCCAGAAAAAACCTATCTATTCACTCTCCTTTTGAAAATAATAAATAAATATTCATGGACATTTCACACGACGCCCTCTAGTCCCAAACTAAGCAAAGCTTGTAATATGGGAACTAGATGCTGATAGAATACTTATATACTTTTTTTTTGTAAATACATACTTATAATACATAGAAACACCCAGACATAGAACAAACACCTATGTTTTCCACGCACAAATGTTTGTTCTTGGTGGGGATCGAACCCACGACCCACAGCACGGAAGGGAAAGGTATTACCGACTGAGCTGTGACGCCCGAAAAGTTTCTGTAACTACCTAAAAAACTTAATTATCCTTCCAGTTTTATAGTTTTACCTTAATAATCTCATAAAAACCGGTTGCATCTTAAAACTACCGGTAAAACCCAAGATAACTTTATGATAAAGGAGCTTATATACCTAGTGGTGTAAATTATTATAATTTAAGCATGAAAAATTACAGTTTAATGAATCACACTGACTGCGGTCAGTGATTTGAACTCAGTTTTATCTGTAACACAAACAGGTAGAAATCAGAGTTCATTTTAATAAAATTAAGTTTAAAATTTTTATTTTCTTGGGTAATTGTTTAAATAATTATCACAAACCTAATTAAACCGTTTTAATACCGTCTGAAAAACAAAAAGGTGGCGTTGGAGAAACCCTAATAAGTAAGTTTGTTAGGGTTAAAATGATATTTTTTGCTGAGCATTTGCATTGTTATTCTATAGTGAAGTTTTGCGATTTTGCATAATTACATTCAGTGAGTTTATATCTTCGAAAATATTGAAATGTGCGAGCGAGAAGGTGGTTTGACCTTCTCTGTTCTGTGACTTTACCCATCGTTTTAAAACAAACGCAGTACGTACTAAGCCGGAAAAGATAGACAACAATTGATTAGTTTAAAAAACTAGAAAAACCGACTGCAATACGACTACCAGCTTCATCATGATGATGATGATGATGATAGTTCATTGGGAATGTTCTAATGACCATAAACACCACGTAAAAGTCACAGGAAAGCAAAATACGCAATTTCGTGCACGTGCATTGCATATTTTTTTCAGTTATTTCTATTTCTAACCCAAACTACTGAACCGATTTTGATGAAAATGAAATGGGACCAACCTGGAAGTATATCCTCTCAGATAAAAAAAGAAGTTGAAATCGGTTCATAAATGACGGAGTTCTGATGTAACAAATTGAGAACATCCTCTTTTTTTGAAGTCAGTTAAGAAAATACCAATGTTTATGTATTATTATATTCAGCTGTTTATTGAACTTACAGTATTAACAAATGCGCGCGCAGCCAATATAGTAATAATAATAGTAATAGTTTATTTACCAAAACACTAGTTAGAAATAAAACATAGGTAGCAACAAAGGTAGGTACAAATAAATCTTACTTAGGTTTACCGGCGAAGGCCAAACTAAGCGTTGAGCTTGTATTTTGGACTTGTAGAGTACAATTACCAAGTGTGAAGTTTCTGACAAGAGAACAAGAGGAGAAAGTGCACGTTGCTTGCTTATAGATTTTTTAATAAAATTTTGTAACATATTAAACTAAGAAACTACTTAAAACTAAAGCAATCATTAGTAATGCAATATTCCGTTCTGTGGGGGCATGTGTGTGTGAATATGATTAAGCTATTCAATTCCTCTTCAAAAATTCACAATGAAACAGCGAATCAATATTTCGTGACTCATTTATCAACCTTTACATACTTAGAAAAGGTTAACTGACAAAGGCCGAGCGCCCACAATAGGACAAAAAGTGAATAGTTTTTGAGTTATGCGGTTTCGGCAACAGAGTGACGATGGGCGCTTAGAAATTATATCGCTTGGTTCTTATTAACCGACTTCAAAAAAGGAGGAGGTTCTCAATTTGGTTGTATTTTTAACCGACTTCAAAAAAGGAGGTTCGGTTGTGTTTTTTTATGTTTGTTACCTCAGAACTCCGTCATTTATGAACCAATTTCAAAACTTCTTTTTTTATCTGAAAGGATATACTTCCAGGTTGATCCGATTTAATTTTCATCAAAATCGGTTCTGTAGTTTGGGTTATAGATAGAAATAACTACAGAAAAAACCTGCCAACCACGTGCACGAAATTGCGTATTTTGCTTTCCTGTGACTTTTAAGTGGTGTTTATAGTCACTAGAACATTCCCAATGAACTGCCATCATCATCATCTGACGATGAAGCCGGTAGTCGAATTGAAGTCGGTTTTCCTAGTTTTTTAAACTTATACATTATTTGCATTACGTGCGAATAGCAAAGGATAGGTTATATTTTGATGCGTAGGTTTTTAATAATAAGCATTCCTAATTAAGATGACCTTAGTAAGACTTGTAGAACAAAATCCTAACAATCCTAAGTACTACCTATTATTTCCTTTAGATAATACTAAGTATTCTCATTACCGAGCACCTTGAAGGTAAAACCCCTCGAGATATCTCGGTTAATAATGTTTAATAGAATGATTTGTTTTATAAACGTATGGGAGGTTAACTTTACGATGAATCTTGATATAAGTATGTTGTAAATTGTGATTTTCATCTAAATATTAACCATATATTTTATTCACAAAGAAAATTATGACTAATACAGTATTTACAATATTTATAATATGTACAAAATACACATGAAGCAGTTGAGCTATCTACACACCGTTGCAAACGATTTATAGATAGCTCAACTGATCCAAATCAGTAGCAATCGGAAGCGTGTCCAAGACACTGGCTGCATTGCCGCGCTGAATAGCAATGCTGATTCGCTGGCCCAGATAATCACCAGCCCTCGGGTCACGCGTCGCATACACTAGACGCCCTGCCATATTAACCATATTATTTAAAAATTACTACTTAACATCAGGTCATCAGCTTGTTCTTAAATCTGCAGTCATCTTTGACGTGAAACTGACAGTATTTGTCTATCTTGATCACAGATAATAAATGTCTCAGAAGTAGGTATTGAGTAGTAGTCACATCGGATATTTGTCTCTCTGAAGTATCTGCGCAGAAACCATTTTTGGGTCGAATTGGAGGTAAGCGAATTCCGCACAACAGTACATGCGCAATCGTTGTTGCACCTAACTTCAGAGGGATAAACACCCGCTGTACATAAGGTGGTGAACTTATTAAAATCCTACTAATATTATAAATGCGAAAGTTTAGATGTTTGGATGTTTAGATGTTTGGATGTTTGGATGTTTTTGTTTCAATCACGTCTAAACTAATGAACCAACTTGGATGAAAATTGGCATATATATTGTTCGTAACCTAGATTAACACATAGGCTACTTTTTATCCCGAATAATTAACAGGATCTACAGGATAAAATGAACGAAAATGATTAGCAGCGCCAATTGGCAAGAGGATTTCAGATAATAATAATACACAGATAATATAATGTACAAAGAAACTGTAGACGCGTACGAAGTTGCCGGTAACTACTAGTATATACTAAAATACCTTTAAAATACATATTAATTTACCTTAATTGCAAAATGACATTACAAAGTCTCAAATTGTTCATTTTGACATTTAACAAGAGTGACATGACAACATGCCCTTAGCGCCTCTGGCGTTAAATATTGATTTATTTAATGTCACAAATGTCACAATGACAGCTCGGTACAGTGTAACTTCGCTATAAATTGCGTACGTATTACCAATTACTTTAGTTTTGCTGTTAATTTATCAAACTAATATGGTTTTGTGGAGACAACACGATAAATTGAAGTGAATTATGGAGTCAGAATAGGTACGATTAAAATGTTTTAATATTAGTCCAAATGTGGTATTTATTTTTATTTAACAACTACTGGGATGTTAAAGTTTAGATGTTCGTATGTTTGTATTTCAATCACATCGAAACTACTGAACCAACTTGGATGAAACTTGGCATATGTAGTTCGTAACCTGGATTGACATATAGGTTACTTATTATCCAGAACTGGAGCTACAACATATAATGAACGAACGGGATTAGCCGCGCCAATAGACAACAGAACGACGTCACTTCAGTTGCTTCAAAGTACGAATTTTGACGTCAGTCTATAGTCTGACACGCGACGCATCTGTCACCCTGCTACAAAAACAGCGACAGATTGGACATTTTTGTCCAATCTGTCGCTTAGGGTGACAGATGGGAATAATCCGTGAGTACGGGTTCGGTGTAATATAAAGCTTTGCAAAGAATCCGCTCGTTACACGGGAAAGTACATGCGTACCAAGTCGCGGGTAACCGCTAGTTTACACTAAGTATGCTACAAAAACACAGTAAAATAAATAAATATTCAGGGACATTTCACACAATGCCCTCTAGTCCCAAACTAAGCAAAGCTTGTGATATGGGAACTAGATGCTGATAGAATATTTATAATTTTGTAATTACATACATATAATACATAGTAACACCCAATAGAACAAACATCTATGTTTTCCACGCACAAATGTTTGTTTTTGGTGGGGATCGAACCCACGACCCACAGCACGGAAGGCAGAGCTAATACCGACTGAGCTGTGAAGCCTGTCACCTATACTGTGTACTGCAGGGGTATGCCAATCAAAGTTGAACTGCAAAGTTTAAAATCATGGTCAGTTCATACTAACTCATAGTTATTCTGTGACTAAATAGTGACATTATGACGTCATTTGATGTGTTTTCGCGCATATTTTGCTGTCAAGTGTCTAAAAAGAATGATCACGTGGTACAATTTCGTACCACGTGACCTGAAGAAATTACCTACACTGGGCAGTGAAATATAACTTGACAGCAAAAGATTGGAATACGGAGGCAGTACCTATATTTGGTGTAGTTTGCAGACCGTACATAGTAATGTTCTCTCCACAGTGTTCAATTACACCATAGTACCCTTTGACCCGTGTTTTGACTTCAAATAACCAACAGCTTTACCGTATTGTGAAATAAGGAATATGATGACAAAACTTATAACAAAATATATAAGCTACTAGCAGTTACCCGCGACTTGGTACGCATGTACTTTTCCCGTGTAGGTACATTATATTATCTGTGCGTGTACCGAGCGGATACTTCTTTGAGAAACTTGACATTACACCGAACCCGTACTCGAATGTCAAACGTTAGTCGTTAGACCAAAGAGTATTAGTATTTAACAGCTAAATCGATTTAAATCTGACGAATTTGTATGACTTGACAACTCGCTAAATACTATTTAAGAGTTAAACGCGTTTAGTGATTCTGGTGCAAGCCACCCTTAGACGTTTTAGTTGCGTTTACGCATGTTCTAAGTAAAATGTCAAATTCAAGTAGGTACTCACAATCGAGTAGGTATTTAGGATGCAAATACGGATCTTAAAGGCCTTACATAAATGGAACTCCAAAATATTTCGCAATGACTTTAACTTGTAAAATCTGAATAATTTTTGAATTTAAACGCTGATTTTCATCAAAACATTTACCTGTTTAAAACTAGTCGGCTGACGTGGTCATACGTTCATAGTCGACGCCGTGAGTTTCCACACAATATTCCGTTTTCAACTACGTGTAACATATTGTCCCTATAAGCTGAAAAGGGGCTTTCAGACCAAACACGTGAATAGATTGGCATGTGCAAAAGTTGAATACATTGAAATTTCCATTTTTTTTTAGTTGGCTATTTGCAATTATACTGGGTAGTTTATACAAAAAAACTGTTTTTTTTATAAAAAAGTTCAATTAAGTAAAAATATATAAATGTTCAACACAATGATGTTACGTTTATGTAACCACTGTTACTATGTGTAAAGTAGTGAAAAAAAAAATCAATTTAAAACGAACAATCTGTCAAAATGTTATGAAAACAAGTTCAGCCGGTTTTACCGTCTGAGTAGTTTTAGAGACATTGTTTTATGGTTAATCAATAAAACTAAACATTTTTACGACAATTCAGATGGATAGAAGATATTATAGTGCAAAATACCTATATATTTTTTCTGAGAATATTATTGAAAAAAAAGGAACAATTTTTAAGTTTAAAAAACTAGAAAAACCGACTTCAATTCGACTACCGGCTTCATCATCAGATGATGATGATGATGGCAGTTCATTAGGAATGTTCTAGTAACCCTAAAAACCAATAAAAAGTCACAGAAAAGCAAAATACGCAATTTCATGCACGTGGATGGCATATTTTTTTCAGTTATTTTTATTTATAAGTCAAACTAATGAACCGATTTTGATGAAAATTAAATAGGACCAACCTGGAAGTACATTCTTTCAGATAAAAAATAAATTTTTCAAATCGATTCATAAATGACGGATTTCTGAGGTAACACACATTAAAAAAACTACAACCGAATTAAGAACCTCCTCCTTCTTTGAAGTCGGTTAAAAACGACAGCCCACCTACTGTTAAGCGGTTACACTGTATAATACTGTTTTTAACAGTATGGTTGGCAACCCTAGCTCCAGGCTGTACCTACCTATAGATACTTAGATGTACTCTCATCTTGTCTGGTCGTAAATAGATAATATGACTGAATTTTTTCATTTCCCAGGAAATAGACCCAGTAATTGCATCTATTCAATCCATGAGAACTTATTTAACACGTGAACTTGTAAATAGTTATTAAAACGTGCTCACAAAGCAGAGATACCTACCTCTTTTTACTGCTATTAAGAGCACATTTTTCGATACTAACATAAATAATCCAAGGACATTTCACACGACGCCCTCTAGTCCCCAACTAAGCAAAGCTTGTAATATGGGAACTAGATTGCTGATACAATACTTATATATTTTTTTGTTAAATAGTAACACCCAGACATAGAAAAAACATGTATGTTTGCCACACACAATAGTTATCAGCGGGGATCGAACCCACGACCCACAGCACGGAAGGCAGAGCTATACCGATTGAGCTGTGACGCCTGTCAAACCATAATCTCAACTTTCAGGTTGCACAGGGGGGCGATTCCAATCTCAAAGTTGAACTGCAAAGTTTTAAATCATGGTCAGTTCATACTAACTCATAGTTATTCTGTGACTAAATTGTGACATTAAGATGTCATTTAATTTGTTTTCGCGCATATTTTGCTGTCAAGTGTCTAAAAAGAATGATCACGTGGTACAAAACTGTACCACGTGACCTGAGGAAATTACACTGGGCAGTGAAATATAACTTGACAGCAAAAGATTGGAATACGGGGGCAGGCCTCGATACCTACATGCGACAAGGCTACTAAATTCATAGAATCAATACAATTGCGTAAGAAATCATGGAATTCTGATTACTATGAGTCAATTTTAATCAAAACATTGCAATATCTTTTAAACTTAATTGATTTTAACATATAACATGACCTCTGTAAGGACATCTTTACATCTTAAAGTGGCGATTAGTCCAATGCCGTACAGATCACGTCTTTCAATAGTGCAGTAGCAGATAGCCAAGCTGATTTTGTAGCGGCTACCATCTGCGTAGATAATAATTAAACTTACTTATCCCACAGAGAATGTCTTTACTCAACTGAAGAATATTTTGATAAAGAATAATAATATTATATGTACCTACTTAAGATAAGTTTAAGCGCCCAAATATAACATTTTTGCGATACCTGAAAAGGGTGAATAAGTTTTAAAGTGTCTCCGACTTTAGCATAAGACCAAATTGTAACACTTATTTCGGCAAATAAAATGTATCTTGTATGTTCTTAAAGAACGTACAGTAGCTACAACGGATCTTTGCCCCTCTGAAGTTCGGTGCAACAACGATTGCGCTTGTACCGTTGTGCGGAAAAATTCGCTTACCTGTTATTCGATCTGAAAATCGGTTCTACGCAGATACTTCAGAGGGACTACATTGTTTGGTCATAACTCTGAAACATTCTTTGACAGGCGTCACAGCTCAGTCGGTATAGCTCTGCCTTCCGTGCTGTGGGTCGTGGGTTCGATCCCCACTGAAAACAAACATTTGTGCGTGCAAAACATAGATGTTTGTTCTATATCTGGGTGTTACTATGTATTATAAGTATGTATTTACAAAAAAAAAGTATATAAGTATTCTATCAGCCATCTAGTTCTCATATCACAAGCTTTGCTTAGTTTGGGACTAGAGGGCGTTGTTTGTAAAAGTCCATGAATATTTATTTATTTTGTTTAGTCGTGATAAGTGTCATGTGCGTGTAATAGAACCGGCACCGTCAAATCCATCAAACCGGAACACAGCAATGCGAGCATCACTGTGCCAAGCACGAAATAGGTAATTCCACGGACAAGCTGTTTCACAAAAAGCTTAAGTATGCTCTTATGTTCATATGTTTAGACAGGGGTCTTGAGAAACATGGAGGTTGGGTTGTTTAATGTTATCAATACCATCAAATAAAATGTCAACTGGTATACCTACCGCAGTGTCAAAGTTCAGTCTTGTCAGTTTAAGTCCATCAGCTGTCAATGTTAAAGATAAGAAACTCCTTGGAAGCCATTAAATCAAGAAGTTGAAGTTTTTTAACAGACGTCAAAAAAGGAGGTTCTTAATTCGGTTGTATTTTTTTTAAATGTTTGTTACCTCAGAACTCCGTCATTTATGTACCGATTTGAAAAAAATATTTTTTATCTGAAAGAATGTACTTCCAGGTTGGTCCCATTCAATTTTCATCAAAATTGGTTAAGTAGTTTGGCTTAAAAAGATAACTGAAAAAAATATGCCATCCAAACTCAAGCATATATTTTAGGGCTTAGGCATTAGATACGGCTTATTCCTGACAGATAATGAAGACCAGCCCCCGTATGCCAATCTTTTGCTGTCAAGTTATATTTCACTGCCCAGTGTAATTTCTTCAGGTCACGTGGTACAATTTTGTACCACGTGACATTCTTTTTTTTTTAGACACTTGACAGCAAAATATGCGCGAAAACACATCAAATGACGTCATAATGTCACCATTTAGTCACAGAATAACTATGAGTTAGTATGAACTGACCATGATTTAAAACTTTGCAGTTCAACTTTGATTGGCATACCAATGCTGATAACTGGTTACCTCAGAGGATTTTTTTTCCTCGTATGGGGCTCATTGAATGCGGGTTGGGCGTTGTGTAAAATGTCTATGAATTTATCTGAATATATTTATTGGGAATGTCAGGTTTTCCTCTGTAGTCAATTGAAGACTTGTGTCAATGACTGTCATGTCATGTCATATTAAGATGTCCATTTCCCCTTCTGTATAATTATCTAATAGAATAAATTAAATGCAGTTTTTTCTATGCGCTAGTTCTATTGTTGTTATAATAGTAATTATCTTCAGATCAATTATTATTATAATGACGTTTGAATATTTCCGGCTGTCATTCTCATTACATACACGGATATGACGTCATCTTTTCTTTTCAATAATAGTTTGCTAAAATTCATTATTTTTCTACAGTGACTAGATACAATAAAAATAAAATAAAAACTAAGTAGTTTTGACAAATTTGGATCACTGTAAGAGGTTTTTAACCGATTTCAAAAAAAGAGGAGGTTCTCAAGTCAGCTGTATATTTTTTTATTACTATTTTTTTTTTTAATATTTGTTACCTCAGAACTCCGTCATTTATGAACCGATTTCAAAAATTCTTTTTTCATCTGAAAGGATACATTCCAGGTTGGTCCCATTTCATTTTCATTAAAATCGGTTCAGTATTTTGGATTATAAATAGAAATAACTGAAAAAAATTGCCAACCACGTGCACGAAATTGCGTATTTTGCTTTCCTGTGACTTTTTTAGTGTTTATAGTCACTAGAACATTCCCAATGAACTGCTATCATCATCATCATCATCTGTTGATGACGCTGGCAGTCGAATTGAATATTGTTTACCTAAACCTTTGCATTGTTATTCTCATTCAGTGAGTTTAATATCTTCAAAAATGTTAAAATGTGCGCGCAAGCATTGTTATGTGAAATTACACTTCGTCTTAAATAATGATTTCTTTAAGATACATAATAGTTACTTTTACCGTTTAAAGTTTCACAATAGATGTAAAGGCATACTGATATATGATGGTTTATTTAAACATAATGTAACCAATGACCTACTGCGTACACGGATTTAAGTTTAGGTACATGTTTGTCTATGGTGTGTTTTTAAGACTCCTACGACGTAGAATTTGTGTTCCGTAATACCAAAAATGAAGAATGAAACCTTATTTTTTGCACATTGTGATGCTAAACTGCAATTCGATGTATGTTCCCAAAGTCAACGTCAAAATTTCTTTATTCAATAAAATCACAAGGATCATTTAGAATCATCTTATATAACTAGGTGATTCTAGGTCCCATGTCAATAAAACAAAAGATATCGGTGTTTTTCCGAAATTAGATGTGGGGCTGGTGTTCGCCCCGGACATTAAGGCTGGACTTTGGGGGGGCTAAATACTATTATAATACTTATAATTATAATACTACTAAGAAAATAGTAGTCTAATCATATTCCGAGACGAGATTAAAATGTCATTTGTGTGTAAAAATGCTCGAAATTCAATTTGCTTGAATTTTATTTTAAGGAAGGTAGGTTATTTAAAACGAAATAGTCAAATTTCATAAAACCGTAGTAGACATTCAAGGTTATGAGAAAATAACACCACATAAGCGAATTCGCTAAAGGTACCTATCTAGCACTAGTTTTGTAAAGGTTTGTTAGAATAAACATTGAAGGGTCCAAATTTTCAGTCTTCAAAGTCTTTTCTCTTGTTACAGAAGCAGTACTGCAACGTTAGAACTGAAATCTGCTGCAGAATTGAAGTATCCTCCATCGCTGGAGCTGGCAGCCTCCAAGGCTCCCTTGGAGTAGGCTCTGGCACCTTCCAGGGCTCGAACCAAGGCGCTGGTCTCTTCGTCAGCCAGACCGGTCAAAGCAGTCAAGCTGGTCAGACCACACAATCTGGAACCGGTTTCAGCCAAAGTGGACAAGGGTTCAGCCAGAATGGACAAAGACAGAACGGCCAGGGCTTCCAAGCTGGTTCTGGTTTTGGGTCCTTCAACAAGGGATCCTCCTCATCATTCGGAAGCCAAGGAACCTTCGGAGCTGGTGTAAACTTCGGAGCTAACGCTGGAGCAAACAGGGGTGTAGTCCAGGAATCTGGCTCATCATCTTTCGAAGCTAGCAGAGGAAACAGCAACAAATTTGGAGGTTTCGGCTCCACCGTCGCACCAACTACCAACCGCTACAACGGAAACGCTGGAAACTTCAACAACGAGGTCTACAAATCCACCAGTCAGTCGAACTTCGTCGAAACCGACTCCTTCTCCGCTGGGAGCGAGAACACCGGCATTTACCGGCCAGGATCAGGCCCTGGTCTTAAACCTGGTATCCCGTACCTGCCTCCAGTTGACAGCTCTACCAGCAGCTCCAACCAAGTCAGCTCAACCGCCTTCGTGACCACCCAACGACCATTCACAACTCCCCGACCAACTAGACCACCGACCCCGACCAGGCCGGTCTACGTCCCCTCCACCGCTGCCCCTGGATATCTTCCACCGCAAGGAGAGTCATCTAACAACAGGGAAACTCGCCTGCCAATCCCAACCCGTCCTACTTACACTGAAGGAGAGATCATTCTGGATGAGAACAGACAGCCTACCTTGAGGCCACCTACCTTCTCTCCTGGACCAGCACGTAAGTTACCTCCTCCATTTTCAGATCCAAAGACATGATATTTTCACTGTCTTGTGATGTTATGGGGATCCCATCGTGCACTAATGACGAGTGGTAAAAAAATGTTAGGACTTCAAATTGAAAACAACGTAATGCGCAATATGAAAGCTCTCAAAATGTGAAAGAAAACATGATGAGGAAACCCAGTTAGGATAGGCGTGCGACCTGATAAAAGGTCTCATAGGCATCGTGAGTTCCTCACGACCAACGCCTAGACCTAGAAGGACAGGAAACTGATAGATAGATAGATAGATAAACATATTTATTTGGTACCGAACACACACAAAATTAACAATAAAATGAAAGTAGATACTAAAACTAAACTAAAACAAACTGAGAATAAGGAAAAACAAGACTACTTACCTACATGTTCTCGTATGGTTCGTGCTCTGTGTGTTGCAGTACACAAAAAGGTAACAACTCAGTGTACATTGCTCGGAAGCAACACTCATTTTCAGTTGTTACCCTCCGAGGAAACAAGTTAAACGAGGCAACATTAACTGATGTGTTGTGCCTTTACATTTCCACTTCATGTTCATAGTCTAAAATCTAGGATACAGAGAACAAAAAGACCTGGATTCTAGATAAGCATCATGTATTTCACAGCTGACACCGTACCAGCTGGATGTGCCGCAGCCCTCAAGTGCACGCCCATTGAATTCTGTACTGCTGAAGGAGTCATCTCCACCTCATCTGTCATTCTTACCAGGGATCAGGAGGCTTACAGAGTTCCACTTACGGTAAGTACTTTCAACCATGTCGCTTTTCAAGGTTTTATACTAGGATGTCGAGTACCAGGCCAGAACCTATTCTCTGTCATCTAAATCAGTCTAAAAAACTGTCTAGTTTGATCATGAAACCTCTTGAAGATGAAAATGATGATGCTGATTTTAATCATCATCATCATCATTTTAATCCCCTTAAAGGGAAAAACTCAAAGGGGATTTTGTGACTAACCCGGTATCACCCACTGCTGGGTATAGGCCTCCTTCATGCAATGCCAGCCTCGTCTGTTTTGTGCGCCTCTTTAATAAATGATGATTTTAATAAATTTTAATAACCGGGTGTAGTTTTAAAACTTAACTATCTTCACAGGACTGCAAGGACGTAGCTTCAGGCCGCATTGGCAAGTGCTGCCGCGACCCCACTTACACCGACCCCTGGCCGTCCACCCAGCTCGGACAATGGGTGCCCGGCGTTTTCGGAGGCAACGATGGGAAATATGCTCCGGATAGCAGAGGAAGCAGCAACAACCCTCGTCCACAGGTCACTTTGAGGCCACCGGTTACTGGATCTGTGCTTCTGAACAACTTCATGTGAGTATTAAGACCTGGAGACTTTTGCAGCTGGATAATTTTACCTCGTAACCTCGAACAACTGATGGTTACCGGGAATGTTGATTACATTACATTCCCTCCTACTAATTACATTCCCCTTGGTTCGTGCAAAATCACCTGGTACTACTCAAATTAGAGTCTATCTTGCTGAACGTATTAATCAGTAAAGATTGCAAAGAGTTGATAGAGATTTATAGCAAAGGTATTTTGTCCACAGTCAACCCAAACCTACCACTCCAGCTTTCACCACCACCAGAGGTCAAGGTCAATTTGGAGTTGCTGGACAAGGTCAAGGTAAGGTGACTAACGATGACGGAAACCACGTGGCTTAGTCAGTTGTTATGTGACGTTCTGCGCAGTCACTATTTGGATGGGTGACCGCTAGTTGCATACATCTGAGCGCTTCCGTGCTTCGGAGGGCACGTTAAACAGTCCCGGCTCTAGCAGTCGTTAAGCCACGACGGAGGACTTAAGGCGGCCTAAATATGTGGTACGTTGTTACTCACTGTACAACTTCCATGCTGACATAACGGGTTTTTGATATGAATAAGGTAATGCTCTACATATTAGATTAATTAATATTTTGCGTAATAAAATTTACATTTTTGATTTAAGTTTACAATGTTGATGAGTTTATGACGCTTGTAAAATGTTAATTTACTGTGATTAGTTCAATATTTATGGTGTTTTTAAACATAATGTTGGAATTTACCTAAAATGACTCAATTTTGTGCCTATTAGCAAGATTGATTGAACATTAAATGGTGTCCAAACATATTTTCTTCTCAACATCTTAGGGAACGTGTCTATACTCCGTGAACCGTTCAGGGGGGGATGGGGGGGGGTGAAGGGGGGGCGAGGGACGTCTTTAAAGTACCACGCTTGGTCACAGGGAGGGAGGCGGGATCAGGTTTTCGTCGCGTAGTCAATATCCTCTAAAGAAATCTCGCTCTTTTTCTAGCTACGAGTATAAACTATAAAGACAAATATGAGTAGAATTTATTTTTTAAACTCGCTATTTGCCTAGTACCTACGTACTATGTGAAAACCTGAAAACTAGGGGGTGGAAGGGGGTCTTAGCACGGGTGGTCGCCGTGGGGGAAGGGTGTTAATCCGAGTAGAAAACCCATTGGTACAGGACCGGATTTGAATCCAAGACCACCACCGGTGCTCTCTATATTGTATGAAATAGTGTTAAGTATAATTTGTATAATGTTTTTAAGTTAAGTCACTAAACGCTTAAAAATACTTATAATCCGATGATGTTCCAACAGCTACCCAGTTCGGCCAAGGGTCACAGGTCTCGCAGACCAGCACATCCTTCGGCCAGGGCTCCAGAGGACAGGCTGCCATCGGTGGTGGTGGAAGCTACTCCCAAGGAGGCCGAGGTCAATATGAGGTTCAGGGACAGGTGAGTTTACCACCATCATCATTTCCCCACGCTAGGTGGGGTCGGCACAACATGGCTTCTTCCACTCGCTCCTATCATTCGTCAACTCTGAATCTACTCCTCTCACATTAATGGACAGGCGTCACAGCTCAGTCGGTATTAGCTCTGCCTTCCGTGCTGTGGGTCGTGGGTTCGATCCCCACCAAGAACAAACATTTGTGTGTGGCAAAACATAGCTGTTTGTTCTATGTCTGGGTGTTACTATGTATTATAAGTATGTATTTACAAAAAAAAAAGTATATAAGTATTTTATCAGCATCTAGTTCCCATATTACAAGCTTTGCTTAGTTTGGGACTAGAGGGCGTCGTGTGAAATGTCCATGAATATTTATTTATTTATTCATATCCTCTTTCACACAATCCAACCACTTCATCAGCCCTCCTCTACCTGCGTACCCAGTCATGCTTAAATTCATAACTTTTTAGTAACATGATTTTCATCCCCCCTCAAGTTTACCACCACATTCTTCAATATTCATGGACATGTAGTGCCATCTAGCACGCCACATAAGAACTACTAGAACTACCGATAGATGGCGCTGTCGCTAATCAACACAGATCAATCCTAGATCGCGCAAGCCAAGTTATCACGGAGTTTAAACTTAAAGTAATACTAACGAATACCATCCATCGGGGGTTGGATCCTGAGACAAAGATCCCTCAGCATGGAAGATCTTCATATTTCGTAGGAGGACATCCTACAATGTTGTCTTCAGACATTTCATACAACGCCATCTAGTACCAAACTAAGTAAAGCTTATGGGAGATAGCTTGCGATTTTTCTATAACAACGTTTTTTTTTCCATACAGGGTCAAGGTGTAATCCAAGGGTCAGGCCTTGGCGTGACCCAAGGGTCAGGCTTTGGCGTCTCTCAAGGGTCAGGCGTTGGCGTGACCCAAGGGTCAGGCTTTGGCGTCTCTCAAGGGTCAGGCGTTGGCGTGACCCAAGGGTCAGGCTTTGGCGTCTCTCAAGGGTCAGGCGTTGGCGTGACCCAAGGGTCAGGCTTTGGCGTCTCTCAAGGGTCAGGCCTTGGCGTGTTCAAAGGGTCAGGCTTTGGCGTCTCTCAAGGGTCAGGCTTTGGCGTGACCCAAGGGTCAGGCTTTGGCGTCTCTCAAGGGTCAGGCTTTGGCGTCTCAAAAGGTCAAGGTCAATACTCAGTGACGGGTCAAGGTCTGGAAGTGACCCAAGGAGGCGGTCAAACTGTGACCCAGGGTGAAGGTCAATACTCGTCTCAAGGAGGCGGATTTGGCATTTCTCAAGGAGGCGGATTTGGCATTTCTCAAGGCGGTGGTTTTGGAATCTCACAAGGACAAGGATTCGGGGTCTCCCAAAGTCAAGGGCAGAAGTTGATCCAAGGAGGTGGAAGCGTGGAGAATGATTACAGTGAATCTGTGCAAAGAGTTTTCCTGCAGCAATTCAGCGCTGGTGGCCAATGTGGATTGTTAAATGTAAGTATTTTAGTTTTTTATTTGTTGCTTTAAGAATCAATATAAATAGGTCTGATACCTACTTAATAATTGTTCTTTAGAAGTCAATCTTTCCTAATGTGGGTAGTTGATAATGTATTCTGAATCATCTTCTTTTTATTATTGACTGTCGTCTCGGATATCTTGCCAATTTCAAACTCATTCTGAATTCTTACCTTCAGTTTTGTTATGACTGGGTAAGGAAGTAAAAAAGTGTTGAAATAGAACTAAATCTCTTGTTCATTCATTTTCATAGACAAGAATGAACGTTTGCAAAGACAGTATCGCGTTTACAATTTTTATCATTTCTAAACTAATCAAAAAGTTCATTTTTAAACTATAATAATTTTCTCACCGAAAACTTGTCGAGTTCCGCCCATACAAGTGCTAAAATTAATGATCTTTCATTAATTAAATCGATGTTAAGAAACTAGATCGGTAGAATGGGCCGTATGCCCTTGCCTTGCTGAGGATGTTTCGACATGACGTCAAGAATGTCACTTGAATTGGCGCCAACTAAATATTTAAATTACGGATTCGA
Source organism: Gandaritis pyraliata (assembly GCA_947859175.1). NCBI lineage: Eukaryota > Metazoa > Arthropoda > Insecta > Lepidoptera > Geometridae > Gandaritis > Gandaritis pyraliata. The sequence continues at coordinate 3,734,799 of OX401879.1, forward strand.
GTTCTGTCATCTGTGTCATTAAAATTTGTAAAAGCAACATAGCACATTTATTTTAATTGTTTTTCATGGTTTTTAGTTAGTATTGGTCTTTAATTTTGGTGGAATTTTAACCAATAATACTTGCAGTCATAGCATAAAGTGTGAGCCATTGGAATAAATGGGTATTATGTGTTTTTATTATTTGATGGAATTCGTTTCCAAGCTTTGAAAGGAAAATCCACCATTTTGTCTTCAAAACAAACGACTTGACGTATGACTCGATTTAACTAGATACTTATTTCAATAATCCACTTGACATTGGCAAAATTGTCTGTTGAAATGACGGACAGAGGCCATATATAAAAGAAGAAGAAGAATTTAAATTAAGCACAGCCGACAGTCTTAAAGTTCTTACCTTACTTTGGGATTCACTTTAAGTAGGTATTATAATTTATATTATCTGTGTTATAAGGCTTATTTCTATAGACAAGCTTGTACAGTCGAAGAACGTCCACCTATACTGTTTGGACTTTTTAGAAGTTGAACGTTGCGAATCATGCGAAAGGGACGACAGGTCTGTGTTTGTGTAGGGGCTGCGAGCGCGGCGCCCGCCTATGCTTATTGCGTTCCCTTTTCAAAGATTCTCTGCATTGTATGTAGGTGTATAACCTGACCTGTGGCCGTGTGTACTACAACACCCTGACTTAAAACCACACGTTTAGATATGTCTAGATCTGTTGTGACTACTATCCATTTGAAATCGCTAATGAAAGACATTCGAATGGACCTGACAACATTAGCCCTCATCAACTTTTTCAATTTCCTCAAAGGTCATATTTCGTAAACATCTCAGAATGATAGATAGTTAGTGTCATCATCTAGAGTTCGAATCTTTCGTCATTTTGACATCGACCGCGAGCTTACAAGCTTATAAATAAATCATTAATCAATTATCTAACTTTGAGTGATGAACATCATGTTATTTATATAAGTACCTATTTCAAAGGCGCCACTTTGCGATGTTTTCATTTTATTTTGATAACCAGCCATTTTGTAATAAGCAACTCAGGGTTAGCAGCTTTGAAATTGAAGTTAACTAGATTTTGTCGTATCTAGGTAGGTACCTACTTGAAATTAATAATTAATGAAAATAAACGGGCCCTTGCATCTATAAGTTACTTTAAGTTAGGTAACTTTAAGTTATTCTCCATCCAAAGGTTGTCTGGACGAAATCGCTCTTTTAGCGATAAAACCATCCATTATAGGTACATTTATAATTATTAATTTCTTCTGTAATCTTTTTTCCTTTTTATTCGTTTGTAAAGTGTATCTACTTACAGCTTGACAAAAAGTCTTAAAATGGAACTAAATATCTCGTTCACTCATTTCCATACAAAAGAATGAACGAATTGATTTATTGCAAAGACAGTGGCGCCCTTAATTTTTTCAACTCTTTTTTGCCAGGCTGTACAATAAAGAGTTTATCATTCATTCATTCAACTGGTGTTTATTTACTTCAACTTCTAGCCCCAGAAACCGTACGGAAACCGCAACGACCTAGAAGCCGACTTCGCCGAGATTCCCTGGCAGGCGATGGTGCTACTGCAGACCAACAAGAGCCTTCTGTGCGGTGGTGTCATCACCCGTCCTGATGTTGTTATAACATCCGCTGCTTGTGTTGATGGGTAAGTTCGTTCATTCATTCGTTCATCCAAATTAGTGGCCAACTCTGATGATGGAGTTCTACCTACGATCAACTAATTCATTCGCACTGTATTCTTTCTGTATCGTTTCTATCCTACTTCAAACGCTTGTATTTCGACTTCCTCCATTAAATCACGTCTTTTTTTCTTGCTGTTTCCATATCATCGCCTACCGCTACCTAATATCTGTAAGGACTCAGGATCCTTCAGAGTTTTTACGCTGCCATAGGCCATTGTGGCGCCAGGACCGACAGTTTAACGTGCCCGAAGCACGGAAGTGCTCAGATGGAAATACTACTAGCGATCACCCATCGATACCTATCGATAGTGCCCGCCGTCGTCGTGTAGACATTGCTATCGATTCTGTTGTTGCATTTTTATAAACTAACCTAATTTGACAGCGCTAAAATTATAGCTGTCTTTGTCGTTTCAGTTTATGAGAAAGGGACGGCAACATTTTTAGTGCTGTCAAATTAGGTTAGTTTAGAAAAATCCAACAACAGAATCGACAGTATTGACTAACCAAGCTCCTCTTTCTCCCTCAGACTCGAAGCCAAAAACGTGCTGATCAAAGGAGGTGAATGGAAACTTGGAATCGATGATGAACCACTGCCATTCCAGATCGTTCAAGTCAAAACAATCCTACGTCATCCATTCTATCAACGCGGCAACTTGAAATACGACGCGGCCATCTTGGTTTTGTCAGAAAACTTGCGCTTCGCTAAGAATATCTACCCTATTTGCCTTCCTGGATCTAAGGATACATTAGATGCTTATTACAATGGTGCTGGAGAGTGTATTGTTACTGGCTGGGGCAAGAGTGTATTGCAAGGTAAGTCGCTTTAAAAAATATGACAGTTGAATTGAAAAAAAAAGTAATATTAATTATTCACAAAGAAAATTATAACTAATACAGAAAATTATGACTAATACAGTATCTACAATATTTATAATATGTACAAAATACGCATGAAGCAGTTGAGCTATCTACACACCGTTGCAAACGATTTATAGATAGCTCAACTGATCCAAATCAGTAGCAATCGGAAGCGTGTCCAAGACACTGGCTGCATTGCCGCGCTGAATAGCAATGCTGATTAGACGCCCTGCTAAAAAAAAGTCAATCCAAATCTCGGATTTTCGGTATTTTTCTTGATTGACGTGTACGATAGGGTAACCCTTGCCCTGTTAAAGTTTGGTGCCAAAATTGAGAGGGTAAATGTCGCAGACTTGGTGACCTTTGCTTTGACTACAAAAAAGAATGCAAAAACTATATTTGAAACTATTTTTCTGTGATTTTTTCTAAATTATTCCAAAAGTAGGTACCTAACGTACGATGAATTCAGACTTTTTTGTTTTGACTCTTTGGGGAGCCAAATAGCTAAAGCAAGACTATTCGCAGGTCGATATTAAAAATATTAAAATAGTGGACAACGTTGACGGCATAAAAAAAAAAGAAAAATTGGTGCCACAAAAATGTTTACAGTCAACACCTTACTTATAAAATTTTTAAAAGTCACATCTGCCACCCTGCTACAAAAACCGCGATAGAATTATATAAACGCTGTACCTATCTATTTTAACAATCAACTTTTTGGAGACTCCCTTCTTCACCGGTAATTTTTCATCACCTACTCAGATCTCCGCCTTTTGCTAAAAGATTAGTAAACTAGTAAACGCCAATAAACACTGACATTGGCAAATTCGTGGCAGCCCTAGCCACCGGACAGCCAGAATAAGAGAAGAAGAAGGGAATAATCCGGTCAATTGAAATGTTGGCGCCAAAAAACATTTTGATAAAGGTATCGCGTGGGTGAAAGGTGAAACCCGGTAAAAGTAACATCTATATTTGGCGATCTTAATTGTTTGATTCGAAAGTTTTTTACTGTGAAACCGCTGGCCACCCTTTTTACATACATTACCAGAATGATTTACAGGTTGTTGCAAAATGTGTTTGTATACAGGGTGTAAAACAACCGCTATTTCTTGGCTTTTTTAAACCCCGACGCAAAAACGGCGGGGTGTTATAAGTTTGACGTGTCTGTGTGTGTGTGAGGCAACGTAGCTCCTGAACGGATGAACCGATTTTAATTTAGTTTTTTATTTGTTTGATAGGTGAATTAGTCGGGAGTGTTCTTAGCTATGTTTGATAAAAATCGGTCCAAGATTCGGGGGTTTTTTAATTTTTAATTTAATTACTTGTGATTAGAAACCATTAAATCTCTTCTAGAATATCCTTATATTTTTTCAGAATAAAATTATCTTTGGCATTTTTGACATTTTTTTTTTTATTAGAAAAATTATAATAATCGTTAGTTTCTCATAGAACAAATACAATTACCTACAATACGCACAACGGATCTTTGTCCCTCTGAAGTTAGGTGCAACAAACGATTGCGCATGTAGGTACTATCGGCAAAATTTCCGCCGTACCACTTTTGAAACTGTTTCGCTTGCAAGCAGTTAGCTACCTGACCTCGCCTTTTTCTTTTGTCTTCTTATTTTGACCAACCAGAGACCTAAACATCTATTTATTTTTATGACGGTCCATTGTTTTCATAACTTTTACACCCGAAATAATTTGCTTCTATTGGTGTTCAAAAATTAACGTCTAGTCGGTTTACAGGAAATGCACCCTTAAGGTGGTAAGGTAGAACTTTTGCTGATGGTACCTACATGCGTGCGGAAAAATTCGCCTACCGCCAATTACCCAAAAATGTGTTCTGCGCAGATACTTCAAACGGACAAAGATCTGTAACTACTAAGGTAGTACATATTACAAAAAACATTTTAAAATCTTGAAAATTCTAAGGTTACTTAGAAAAGCTAGGTAACATCTGGGTTTTCCCACTTTTCCCTTTCTAAGGGCGGCTTGCACCAGAATCGCTAAACGCGTTTAACTCTTAAATAGTATTTAGCGAGTTGTCAAGTCATACAATTACGTCAGATTTAAATCGATTTAGCTGTTAAATACGTTTAGTGGTTCTGGTGCAAGACGCCCTAAGTGAAGAGACGCTATGAAACACCTTGTATTTGCATTCTTATAAATATGATTGTCATAATATCGTTTTCTTTGTCGTGAAGAGATAAAGAGGTGCATACGCAAGGAAAGTACCTACAAGTGAGAATCGAGAAAATTGCTACTTTTTTGGGGTCATTGTCACTAAGTACCGATTGCAGAGAAAGCACAAAATAAAAATAGATTTAAAAAAAACTTTGGTTTCTTAACAACAGATGGCGTTGCGAAATAATGCATCGTGTTGCCAGCTTGATGCGGAAAAAATGACATAATTTTAGATATGAATTGTAAAGTTGTTATTGAAATTGAAACGAAAAATCGGACAAAGAAAAATTTGCCGTTTTATACAAACTTTGTTCGGTGTAATATAGAATCAAATTAATAAAAATAAAGATATCTTTACATCTAAGTTGTCACTCTACAGGGTCATAAATATAATAATATTCTAGAATTAATATTTACTAGATTAGTTTCTTAAAAATATTGAAAAACAAATTAGGCAGAATACATATAGGTACCTGCCTGCCTACATAACAAGTAATTAAATTAAAAATTTAAAAACCCCCGAATCTTGGACCGATTTTCATCAAACATAGCTAAGAACACTCCAGACTAATTCACCTTTCAAACAAAAAAAAAACAAAATTAAAATCGGTTCATTCGTTCAGAAGCTACGTTGCCTCAGACACACACACACAGACACTTCAAACTTATAACACTCCGTCGTTTTTGTGTCGGGGGTTAAAAATAGACACGATTGAAAGAGAAAGTTTATAGTTGAAGAGGTGAACTTTATAAAAAATCCTGACTATTTCAAGGTCCCCATAAATGTTCACGTATCTTAAACACTAAAATAAACAGATTCGTCAAGACCCTTGACCTTACCGTTTTTTTACGTCACCTCATCTACTTAATCAAATACCTCACCGCAAGTTTATTGGTCATGTATCTTGCTTAGCAAGCCATTCTGAGCCTTGTAATCATAACAAATAGGTGGTAATTGCTTGGCATTTACCAAAAATTAGTGACACAGACGCCTACTGTCAATATTTGGTTGAAAAAAACGAAGCGTTTTTGGTAGAAGCGGTTTTTCCCGTAGGTATACCTAGTAGTCACAAGCGGATCTTTACCCCTCTGAAGTATCTGCGCAGAACCCATTTTTGGATCGAATTTGAGGTTAGCGCATTTTTCCGCACAACAATACATGCGCAATCGTTTGTTGCACCTAACTTCAGAGGGATAAAGATTCGTTGTGCGTACTGTATTTTTTTATTGCTAGCTTGTTTTTAGTCCGTGGCTGTACACGTATAAATACTTATCAAAAACCATTGGTTTGTACGGTTGATTTGAGGGTACAAATAATTTTGCCAAAACGCGTGGAAAACCTCCGATTCAGTAGGTTCGATTTTACATCACCAATGTATTTATCAAAATCTATAATCGTTTGTGATTTAGACACAAGCTGATTTTTTAATGCTACCTAGGTAAATAGGTATACCTAATCACCATCAGAACTAGGTAGATCTCTAGTTTAGAATTTCAAAATTGTGTACTGTTCTTATCATATTTTTTAACTAAATACTACCTTTAGGATAGAGTTTTTACTTATTAAAAATTAGAAAAAGAAAATGAAAATTTCTAGTGTCAGTCATAAAATGTCTTTGAAACCTTGTCTCATCTTATTTAATTTGCTTTTGCTATTTTATATAAAAGCTATTATAATTTATGATTATACTTCAAATGTCTGTATCAATCAATCTACCTAAAATACTTGAATAAAATGTGGGTTATTACAAAGTCCAAACTAAATGAAGCTTGCAAAATGGGATCATCTAAAACCAATTCAAAACGTGACAAAACACGAATCAAATTCTTTGGTAATATTAAAAAAATCGTGTTTGTATGTAAATTTTGTATTTGGCTGAGCTCAGAGGGGCGATTACGAGTTGACAATGTAAAAACCGGTGTGAAACGTCTGACGCCAACCACATCGGTGTGCGCTGCTTGGTATGGAAACACTGAGCGGATTTTTTGAGAAGCTTGGTCTCGTCAAGCTTCCGCTCAGTGTTTCCATACCAATCAGCGCACACCGGTGTGGTTGGCGTCAGACGTTTCACACCGGTTTTTACATTGTCAACTCGTAATCGCCCCGCTGAACGACCTCTGTTATTATTCATTGCTGGTCTTCAACGTGTTGAGTTACGTCATTTGTGTTAAACAAGACGATTTTAAACATAAAACGATTGTATGACAATCTGATAGGGATATTTCCTGTAAGTATACCGAATTTTGATGATTATTGCCACTTTGGTGCAATATTTGTGACAGGCGTCACAGCTCAGTCGGTATAGCTCTGCCTTCCGTGCTGTGGGTCGTGAGTTCGATCCCCACCAAGAACAAACATTTGTATGTAGCAAACATAGATGGTTGTTCTATGTCTGGGTGTTACTATGTACTATAAGTATGTATTTACAAAAAAAAAGTATATAAGTATTCTATCAGCCATCTAGTTCTCATATCACAAGCTTTGCTTAGTTTGGGACTAGAGGGCGCTGTGTGAAATGTCCCTGAATATTTATTTATTTATTTATTATTTATTTTGAAGCTTTTTCATAAAGTGGTTCCTTCCCTTTAAATGGGTTTCATAAGCTAAAGTCAATTTAAATGCATTAAAAGCACTGCGAGTAACTTTAAAGTCGCGAGGAACTCGCATTTAGAATCTCCGATATAAAACAATGTTTAATTTTTTCTAGACAACTAAATGATGAAACTATCCAATGGCCTGCATAATGTTAAGCAGTAATCACTGTTACATTGCTTTACTGAGCACGACCACTGAAAACGACCTAAAATCCTAAATAATCCTTGTCATTTTAATGAAAAAATAAATTTCTGATTCGAACAATATTTGATTTACAACAGTTCTTTGATCAAAATTACCTAAATGTTTTGTTTTTCATTATAAAGTCGAGCCCAATAAGATAATTAAAATTTTAAATTTGTAGGTATTTTTTATGCTTCTCTTATTAAACTACACGTAATTAAATTAATTTAATAAAATCTTCAGAAAACAATTTACTTACATAATTGTTGTATTGGAACGTCCGACGACCCCTTCAAACATATTTTTTTATACTTTTATTCGATAAAAAAAGGTAATCAAACATATTGTTTGTTCAAAAGAACAAACAATAAGTACCTATGTTATTTTTATCGGATAAAAAAAGGTTACTAACATTAAAAAAAATACTTATTAATGTCACCTAGATTAAACTTTTCCATTTGATTTTTATGCTATCTGTACTCTCGCAACCGGTCTGTCATCTTTGCTGACCGTTGTATAAGGTATTTGTGTATGTTTGTCGCACAACGTTGTGTAATAAGTAAATCCTTTTCCTAATGAAAGAGAAAAAATGCAATGTTATTTTTACGCTAAAAAAGTTTTAACGCAAATTTACCGAAAAAAAAGAACGCTGTGGCGGATCTAGTTTTTTTTATTGAAGTGTTCTTTTTAACCGACTCCAAAAAAGGAGGAGGTTCTCAATTCGGTTGTATGTTTTTTTTTATTTACAATTCAAATTACCTTCTGTGTTATCTAATTAAGTACGTTAAAGGTTATTAAATTAGGTAAGCAAGAACCTACTTAAACTTTACATCACTGATGCGTACCAAACCTACCTATTTACTTTTAGAATTACCACCTTAGGAGGTCAAGCTAGGAGTATACCTACCCTCATTCCAAAACTAACAATTATTGTTAAACTAACCAACTAGGTACCTACCTACTTATGTAATTTCCTTATGGTGCAGGTACCTACATTAAAGAGTTTTATATCTATCTATCTATGTACTTATACCACACTTTTTACACAATAGCACCATTTAATTTTTGTAAAAAAATTAATCAGTATAATTACCTAAACCTCTTGCTAAAATAAAAGAACATTACTTTTTTACTTATTTTTCGCGACAGTAGTGCCGGCATTGTAGCGCATACAATACTGTTTGGTAATCTAGATCGGGGCCATCCCTACGCTTTTTCACGACATATTTTTACAACAAGCGCCATTTTGTATTTGTCACTGATTGTTAATGTCACCGAAAAATTTGCGTTTTCGAGTCTTTTCTTTTTACACCTTGTTTGTGACTATTTCTTTCGTGAATATTTCGTATTTGGTCTTAAATCTCCCGGTTTTGTTCAATTTATTTACCAAACTTAGGTAGGTACTTACGGTCTCAGAGAGATCGTTGAAATTGACAAAACCCTGACTCTCCCTTGCCCCACCTGTTGGTTAAATCCGTCAAGCAATTTCCCGCTAGTAATAAAACACAAGACTAACGACTGATTTTGTAATGAAAGTCTAAGAGGTCATGAGTTTCATCGTAAAATGTTCAGTAAATGCTGATTTCTATGCCAAACTGCTTTGGTAATTATAATTTACAATCTTCAATTCCTTATTCAAAAAGCTCGATTCCAAATTCAAATATTTATTCGATTCTTAATTCAAATATGTATTCGATTCCTTATTCAAATATTTAGGCGGGTATCCGGTTTCTGTTTCTAACCTAACCTACCAAATTACTTACATAACATCTCTGATATAAACGGGAAATAACTACCAGTAGGTAGGTAGGTATACCTACCTATACGTTAGTACAAACATGTAGGTAGATGAGGTATAGGTATTTAGGTATCGAGATATCTGCCTAAGTAGAGTACGCACAACGGATTTTTATCCCTCTGAAGTTAGGTGCAAAAACTATTGCACATGTTGTGCTGAAAAAATAGCTTAGGTACCCCCAATTAAATAAAAATAGGTTTTGCGCAGATACTTCAGAGTGACAAAGATCCGTTTTGACTACTATACAGAACCTATTATCGAGGGTTTACAAAAATATTGCTTAATATCCGCCATTTTCTTTTTCAAAATGGCGACCAGTTATCTTGTTCTTGCTAAGTTGATAACTTTGTTAAGTGCGATAGCAGAGAACCAGTTTCTTGCAACCATTTATATATTCCCTTCATTCCAGCCCATCTCCAAGGCAGCATCATCCACTCCCTGAACGTATCCTTGATCAACCCTGGCGAATGCGAAGCGAAGATCTCTCAAGACTACCCTCATTTATTGGAGCAGTATGACCAGGACAGCTGCGCTTGTGGCCAACCTACCAACCCAGCTAACAATATCTGCAAGGTAAGTCTAACGACGCCACTTGAATTGCGAGTGCTAAGTAACCCTGCGAAAAACGCCGGTTTCTAGTAACTACACGATCTTGTGGAACGCTCTCAAGGACAAGTACCAAGACAAACGGACACTGGCAACTATGTACCTAGAACAAATTCTCAGCTTCAAAGGAAGCCAGACCCCTTCTGCCGACTCGTTGGACGCATTCATTGAACATTTCTGCCAATGCTCGATCGCCAGAGCCTTGTCCGATCTTATCTAGATTTACCTATAACAATGTATTCTAATAAAGTATTTGTATCAGGTGGACATTGGAAGTGCCTTAGCTTGCACCACCGGCGATGGACACTACGTGCTGAGAGGAGTCTACTCCTGGGACTCAGGTAAGGAATCAACTCTATTCGGTCAGTAGTTATTTTTAGGTTAGGAACTCTTATAAGAGTAGGTCTCCGTCGTCGGGCTAAAACGGTCACACTTGAAATGAATATTAAATAAGAATCTCTAAATAAGAACTCTTCTTCTTCTCGAAGTTTTTGTTTTAAATGAAGGATCAGAGGCCATTTCGCCAGTGCCAAGTAGATACTCTTGCAATGCTTTGCACCAGTGACATTGAAAATTTTCATTAGGTAGCTCTTTTTAGGTTAGGAAATCTTTTACTTTCAGTCCTAATGAAATCAATTAAATGAAATAACATCGACAAGGATGAAAATCACCTACCTACCAACGATATATACCTATCCAAGTTCTAACGAACGATACAGTACCTACCTAGCTTTACCTACTTCTTAAAATGTTTGGGTCTAACGTATTTTTTCATTACAGGATGTCAAATCGGAAACCAGCTCGCCGGTTTCTACAAATTTGATCTCGAATGGTACCAATGGGCTATTGGTCTGATCGAAAGCGTCAGATTTGCGCAATACACCACCGGAACTAAAATCACAAAGAATTCGTTCTCCAGCCAAATCAACTCTGGCATAAAGTCTTCAGTCTCCAGCGGAATTAAAGGCGCTCAGATAAGCGGAATCAATGGCGCTCAAATCAGCGGAATTAAAGGCGCTCAGATAAGCGGAATTAATGGCGCTCAGATAAGCGGAATTAATGGCGCTCAAATAAGCGAAGTCAAAGGTGCCGGAGCTGGCTTAAACCAGTTTGGATTCAGTCAATTTGGATCGAAATACTCCGAAGGTGGAAACGCAAACTTCGGAGCAGGAATCAAAGGACCACTGACAAACACTTTCAGCGCAACATACACAGAGAAAAAGGTCTTCCAATCTGAACCGAAAATCGTTACATACACCACCAAACCCGAAATTGTAACATTCACGACAAAACCCGAATATTTTACTTACACAACGAAACCAAAACTGGTAACTTATACAACGAAACCCGAAATTGTAACTTACACAACGAAACCTAAAATTATTAGTTACACGACGAAACCACAGATTATAAGGTATGAAACTTCAGGAAGCGGTACGGTCCCACAATATGTAGCCCCAGAAGTATCTTTTAACCCAACTTTTTCAGAAACCATAGGTCACAAACACACTCCAGCGTGCAAGTGTGAAGGAAAGTAAAAAAAAAATTATATAGTCGTGCCATATTTTTTTTTATCGATTGATACAGTACAAACACCCTGTTCCTAGGAATAACCCAGTTTATTACCAGTTTTATTTTTTTATTTGTTTTTTTTTTTATCTGTAAATAGGTAGACTTATATATCATGTTAAAATATTGTTTTAAAAAATTGCAAGGCTTTAAAAAACTGCCATTATTCGATTTTTATTGTCGCTTATTATTTTTACCACAAACATACGTATTTTTATATTATATTATTTTTAGAATATATTTTTAAGAAAATTCAGTACTTGAATTAGATTTTTGACCATATTGGTTTAGACCAAAATGGTTGACCATCTAATATCAATTCGGTTTTAAAATAAAAATAAGGTTTTTATAAAAAATCATAAAGTATTTTAGTCAATTTATGTATTGATATACATTTATTTTCTAATTGTTATAATTAGGATAAAATAATTGAAATAAATGAAAGTAATTAACAAAATATAAAAATTGTGGTATTATTTTGTCGACCTAATACTACACTAGACCCTTTAAAACTAACCACACAATACATACCTAGATACAGTAGTCACACTTAAAATATCAGTAACTACGTTAAATTAAACTAAATGAAAATTATAGACAGATTTATTTACAGCAAACACAAAAGAAAATTTATTTAAACCAATGAATATCTAAACTATAATTAATTATATTAGGCACTACCTAACCAATTTTGTAATTAACTTACTTTAAATAGGTACCTATTAGTAATTACAACGGATCTTTGTCCTTCAGAAATATCTACGCAGAACCGATTTTTAGGTTGAATTGGGGATAAGCGAATTTTTCCGCACAACAGTACATGCACAATCGTAGTTGCACCTAACTTCAGAGGGCTAAAGATCCGTTGTGCGTACTTTTTTATGTAAATAATTCACATTCCGACACAGAACTAACATATTCATCACACAAATGTTAGTTCTGTGTAGGGATCGAATCCCCACAGCACAGATGGTAGAACTTTACCAATTGAACTGTAAGGCTACTAACTAGTTTAAACTAGGCAGAAATATCTTATCTTACTGTGAGAGACACGTGCCTGATAGACTTATGAAAATTTGTCCAGGCCACTAGGACTTCATACTATTGATTACGAGAACAAAGTTATGAAAAGACTGTTCATTATGTGACATTTACAAGGATTACATATTGGGTTCGCCCATTATACTACGATAGATTGCTTATGTCTGCCCATACTCAGTATAATTGTGCCTGAGACTTGTTTAGATGGCGTAGGCTTGTAGCACCTATACCATTCCATCCACCTAGTCAATCTAGGCTTTAGTTTTTTTCTTATTCAGGGTTACAACTTAAACCTTATTTATGACTTTTCAAGTGTTTAAGAAAATCACTTTTATTTTTAAACATCAGATCACATTTTTTGCACAAAAGTGATTTACCAATATGCAGTACTAAGTGTTTATTCCAATCACTTTTCTGAATAAAAACCTTGTCACATTTATTACAAGAGTATGTTTTATTGTATTTTGTGGCTTTATTTGGACCACTTGTTACAACCATTTTGTTATCTAACTGGGAGATGTAAGTTTTTTCTCCTGTATGAGTTTTAAAGTGTTTTGTTAAATCACTTTTTACAATAAATGTTCTGGTGCATAAGCTACAATTAAATGGCTTTTCTCCTGTATGTGTGCGTAAATGTTTAGTCAAATCACTTTTTTGAATAAATGCTCTCTCACAAACGTTGCATGCAAATGGTTTCTCGCCTGTGTGAATCCTCATATGCTTGGTTAGATCACTATTCTGTATAAATGCACTAACACAAATGTGGCAGGCATATGGTTTTTCGCCCGTATGTATTCTCGTATGTTTTGTCAGATCACTTTTTTGAATAAATGCCTTTTCACACAAATTGCATGCATAAGGTTTTTCTCCTGTATGTACTCTTGTGTGTTTAACCAAATCACTTTTCTGGATAAACGATTTAGCGCAACATTCGCAGTGGTATTGTTTCTTTTTCGTGTGAGTACGTTCATGTGTAGTTAAATGATATTTTTTAGCAAAACATTCTCCACATTGATCGCAAGCAAACCTGTAATCAGCGGAAGGGATCTTGATAACATCCTCTTCGGAATTATTATCAGGCTCATCTTCATGCTCGTATTTAAGCTCAATCTTTTCTACATCTTCTTCCTTTACAACGAAATCATCTTCCTCAAAATCTTCCGTTTTTACTTCAACTTCATTACTGACATCTAAGAACATGAATTCCATCCTATTATCATCGTTTGTTAGTTCCTCCATTGTCCGAGTTAATTTCTTCGGTACTATAAGTGGAATTATGTTTGTGTGGTCATATTTTTTGTATGATACCTGGAATGATAAGAATAAGTGTTATAAATAAATTCCTGGGACCTGCAGGCTCCGCATGAGTCTAAGGGCTGTATGCTTATTATATATGCGACACTCAAACGTTTTGGAATCAAAGCTCCACTTAAATCAATGCACAATCTCGTTCTAGTCAGCCACGAAAAGATATGGCTACCCAATAACTGGGTGCATTGCATTCTCCTTGTTAAGTTCATAGACTATTAATTAATTAGGTTATATTTATATATATTTTATGATCTGTGGTGTGATTGTGACAGGTTATGGGAGAGCCCACTACATTTATACCTATTATCCAAGAAGTTGAAGTATGTACATTGAATTTTAGGCGCTAAATGCTAGAAAAATGCAAAAATGCTGCACAGTATCGTCAGTATCCCAATCGGTCAGTTTTTTCGACGACGTTTATAAGCCCAAGTTATCGTTTGATACACAAACACTTACTTACCTCCATCCAATTATTGTACAAGCAAGCCTTTCTACTCTCTATCTGCTTCAAAAACCAGCCATAAAATAAGAAAAACAAACAAAATTACGACTTCACAAAGACACCATCTCGAAATTTGAATGAATGAATAATGAAATGACGAGTTGATGAACGAATGAAGCATGAACTGAACATAGACAACTGAAAATCAATAGACTTGACATAAGCTAAACGCAAATCAAAAATTGAAAAAAATATTTGTTATAGCAACACTAAGTAGTTACTGCTACTCGACACTAGATGGCACTAAAACAAATGCCATGTTAATTCATAATGTATTTCATAGAGGGCGTTGAAGCCAATTTTAATGCATCATTATTTTTGTGAATTGCGTAAAATATCGTTGAAAAGTTTATTTTATTACCTCCCCCTACCCCTCTACCCCTAGGGGTAGCCAGAGGAAGGGCTATTCTGCAAGAAAACTAGATATTTTAGATAAATCAGAAAATCAACACTTATGTAAAGTGGATGGCAGTTGGATGAAGAATAGATATAAACAATTTTATGCAAAACTTATATACTTTTTATTACATAATTTAAAAGATAAGGCCGTAAGCCATTACAATAAGAATACACCAGAGCCTTATTATCTAGTATTATTTTATAAACAATAATTTCTAAAGTATCTTTATAGTTTATTACAACTAAAGTTTCAATACTCTATTAGGTTAGTAATTACATAGGTACCTACAGCTGAAACACTCAAGGCTCCCATTTCCTAAGAAATCAAGTTAGACTTTCGACCCGTTCGAGAAATGACGCTAGAAAAAATAGTAATAAACATGAACAATCACGATCAAAATAAAAGGCCCTAGATCGTCAAAATCTCGCGCGATGAGAAAAGAAAACAATACTAAAGAAAATGTAAGAATGAAGTATAGTCATCGGCATAAATCGATTAGATAAATGTAATTGCAAAATGTTATAAGTCTCTGATAAATAATAAAATGGCCTTTGTATCTAGTCTAAACGATTTATACAACGCAAGGGGCCTATTTATACCCATGCTAAGATGGACGCTGTAGTGCCTGGTACATTTTTCCTTAGATCACACAGGAAAAGTTTACACAAGAAAGGTTTACATCGAAATAATCTCGGTGATCTTGAGAATAGGACTCCAGAGGCCCTAATACGAGTTTTGGTGGCTCGGTATAGACCAAGCTTCTCAAAAAATCCGCTGTGTTTTCATACCACTTTGCGCACACTGGTGTGCTGAGCGTCAGACGTTTTACACCGGCTTTATACACTGTAAACTCGTACTAGGGCCTCTGGAAACTAACAAAATCATAGTTTTATGTACTAAAAATCATTTTAAATACCTAATATTCTCACATAAGTGAAATAAATTGAGTTTTAGCATTCAGAGCTAACAATACACAATTTTGAAGTTCTGAAAAAGCGATCTCAGTACATGACTGTAGGTACTTAAGTTAAAATGTACTTTAATATGAAGATATCAGTATTTAAAACGAGTATTATACTATAAAGTTTAACCACGCTAAGCCTGCAGAACAGAAGTTAAACATGCCTTCAGTTGTTACAGTCGCTGTAGCCGAAATCGGCCAAGACGTCATCATGTATGGCTATTTAAGTATGCAAAAAACATTATCTTATCATCATACATGTTCTGCAGACTAAGCGTGGTTAAACTTTATTAAGTATAGCAGTAATTGAAAACATCGTCTGTAATGCAAAAACGGGAAACTATGTACTATGAAAGCGACTATTTATAATGTACAATTTCTTTGGGAATGTTTATCTATTCCATTGCGAAGTTAGCGTGGTCACTATCCAGTAGTGGAGTAATAATAAAAATCTAGTCTAACTATAAAGAAAATATCAATTAAACATTTTCTACCACACTCAAAGTCGATATTAAAAGATAATTGTTTATTGACTTCTCTTACGAGTAATAAATAAATATTCATGGACATTTCACACAACGCCCTCTAGACCCAAACTAAGCAAAGCTTGTAATATGGGAACTAGATGCTGATAGAATACTTACATACTTTTTTTTGTAAATACATACTTATAATACATAGTAACACCCAGATATAGAACAAACATCTATGTTTTCCACGCACAAATGTTTGTTTTCAGTGGGGATCGAACCCACGACCCACAGCACGGAAGGCAGAGCTATTACCGACTGAGCTGTGACGCCTGTCACAGACATGTATAGACATAATGACGAACCACATCACTAATTTTAAGTAATACTTATGTTTAAATATCGTTTCTGAGTGAGGTTAATTAAACAGTTTAATCAAACTTATTGTCAAATATATAAGTAGTTACAACGGATCTATGTCTCTGAAGTATCTGCGCAAAACCCATTTTTGGGTCGAATTGGAGGTAAGCGAATTTTTCCGCACAACAGTACATGCGCAATCGTTGTTGCACCTAACTTCAGAAGGTTAAGATCCGTTGTGCGTACTGTACATCTAAATAGGCTACGCCTCAGTTTTTTTGGTATAAATCTAATATAATTTCAAAATATTTTGTATACTTTAAAGCAACCAGGCCTTTGAAACTAGCTTTTGTTAATGGCTTTGTCTCGCATGCTCAACGAGGTAACGCATCCGTTATAGGCAATTCTTACGGTTAGCTGTATTTAAAAAAAAAGTAGGGCAAAAACGAATATTTTTTCCATATATCCCTACTGGTGGGAAAAATAACGGATATTTTTTCCATATATCCCTACTGGTGGGAAAAAACTGATATTTTTTCCATATATCCCTACTGGTGGAAAAAAACGGATATTTTTTCCATATATCCCTACTGGTGGGAAAAAAACGGATATTTTTTCCATATATCCCTACTGGTGGAAAAAAAACGGATATTTTTTCCATATATCCCTACTGGTGGAAAAAAAACGGATATTTTTTCCATATATCCCAACTGGTGGAAAAAAAACGGATATTTTTTCGTATAACGTATATATGGAACTGCTGGAAATTTAGCTAAAACGCGAGCAATGCCATCAACCAAAGTTAATTATTTATATCCAATCAAGGAGTTTTAACCAAATTTTTGTTCGGCGTAAAAACATGTTGTGGAACTAATTTGCAAACATCTTTAACACTCTCGCAGATGTGCAACGGTTGTCGCGACATCTTCTCTGTCTTTGTGTTAGCGCATGGGGTTTGGTTGAGTGAAATCCTACCGCTGCGTCGAACCGGAGTCACAGTAACTACCGGAGTTACCGATTGTCGACTGAAAAGAGAGATTTAGATTACTTGACGGATTAATAGATATTTGTAAGTAGGTAGGTATATGTGTAGATGTAGATAAGAGTATTTACAATATTTATAATATGTACAAAATACACATGAAGCAGTTGAGCTATCTACACACCGTTGCAAACAATTTATAGATAGATCAACTGATCCAAATCAGTAGCAATCGGGGCGCGTGTCCAAGACACTGGCTGCATTGCCGCGCTGAATAGCAATGCTGATGCGTTGGCCCAGATAATCACCAGCCCTCGGGTCACGCGTCGCTGCGACTAGACGCCCTGCAATAATTTTGAAGAGCCGGAGGGCCTCGGTACCCCACGGACCCAGAGTCTCGACCCCAAGAGGTACAAATGTGTAGGCCCTGTCGAGACCCGCATACTTGTGCCTCTTGAGATCCTCGGCCGAATCTGCTGCCGCACCGATAGTAGATAGATAGATATATTCTTTATTGTACTTCCATTTAAACTAATATAACAATAATAAAGACTCTTTAGGAGGTACCACCTATAACTCTAGAATCACCTAGTTATATAAAACGATTCTAAATGATCCTCGTGATTTTATTGAATAAAGAGTTTTGACTTTGGTTAGTACAATGGGCGGCCTTATTGCTAAAAGCAATCTCTTCCAGACAACCAGGTGTAGGTATTTATTCAATACTAGCAGTTACCCGCGACTTCGTACGCGTCTACAGTTTCCGTGTACATTATATTATCTGTGCGTGTACCGAGCGGATACTTTGAGAAACTTGACATTACACCTCATTACACCGAACTCGTACCTACTGGAATGTCAAACGCTAGTCGTTAGACCAAAGACATGACAATGAAATCCTCTTGCCAATTGGCGCTGCTAATCCATTTCGTTCATTTTATCCTGTAAATCCTGTTAATTATTCGAGATAAAAAGTAGCCTATGTGTCAATCCAGGTTACGAACTACATATATGCCAAGTTTCATCCAAGTTGGTTCAGTAGTTTAGACGTGATTGAAACACAAACATCCAAACATCTAAACATCTAAACATCCAAACATCCAAACATCTAAACTTTCGCATTTATAATATTAGTAGGATAAATAAATAAGTAGGTTCTAGTTAAATATCAAGTAAATTAGTTATTCTTAGGTACACCTTGGATCTACCAATATTTGAGGCTTTTCAGTTTATGAAATAAACCACTCTTTTAGCGATAAATCCGTTCATTCGTATTCATGTACATTTCACACGACGCCCTCTAGTCCCAAACTAAGCAAAGCTTGTAATATGAGAACTAGATGCTGATAGAATACTTACATAGGTACTTTTTTTATTATATTTATAAATAGTAACACCCAGACATAGAACAAACATTTATGTTTGCCAGACACAAATGTTCTCAGTGGGGATCGAACCCACGACCCACAGCACGGAAGGCAGAGCTATACTGAGCAGTGACGCCTGTCACAGCCTGTTAAGCTCATAACACAATTCATAATACGTCGTGGGTTAAAAAATACTTACAGCTTAGCCTGTTGGACTGCGAATCGAATGATGGTGCTTTTAAAGACATTCTTGACATCCACCATTTTGGAATTTGGGCGTTTGGAGACAGCGCTGTTAGGGCTTATCTTAAGTTGCATAAACTTGTTTAAAAGTGTATCTAGATTTGCTTCGACCACATTACGCTGAAAAATCAAAAGTTAAATTAAAATAAATAAAAATATAAATATTCATGGACATTTCACACAACGCCCTCTAGTCCCAAACTAAGCAAAGCTTGTAATATGGGAACTAGATGCTGATAGAATACTTATATACTTTTTTTTGTAAATACATACTTATAATACATAGTAACACCCAGACATAGAACAAACATCTGTTTGGCACACACAAATGTTTGTTCTCAGTGGGGATCGAACCCACGACCCACAGCACGGAAGGCAGAGCCATTACCGACTGAGCTGTGACGGTAGCAGTTTTTAACCGACTTCAAAAAAGGAGGAGGTTCTCAATTCGGTTGTATTTTATTTATGTTTGTTACCTCAGAACTCCGTCATTTACGAACCGATTTCAAAAATTCATTTGTTATCTGAAAGGATGTACTTCCAGATTGGTCCAATTTCATTTTCATCAAAATCGATTCACTAGTTTGGCTTATAAATAGAAATAACTGAAAAAAATATGCCAACCACGTGCACGAAATTGCGTATTTTGCTTTCCTGTGACTTTTAAGTGGTGTTTATAGTCACTAGAACATTCCCAATGAACTGTCATCATCATCATCATCTGATGATGAAGCTGGTAGTCGAATTGAAGTCGGTTTTTGTAGTTTTTTCTTATAAATTATTAAAGTATTCAGTATTATTATTTTTATTTTTTATTTATTTAACAACTACTTATAGCTACTAAGTACAATGTTCATAAAATATTGCACCTTAAAACCTTAAGAGGTTTGTCTATGTACTCACATTCGTCGTAATATACAGTGAATACAATCATAACAGAACAGTATGACACAACAAAACATGAAGTTAGGTAAGTATGTGCAAAATGACAAAAACACGCATGCATATAATACCTGCTTAGATGAAAAGGTAAAACCATTAGATATCAACTGCGGCATACATCTCACGCGCATGTGATAGAGGATGGTGAGTGCGAGTGGGACGCGAGATCGTGAGCGAATTTTATGCGCTCGCGCAGAGGGTAGGCAGGACAACTGAGGTGTGGTAAACAGGTCGAGGTACGGAATGATCCAAATATGGGTAATAAAGTTCAAAATTACAAAAATTTTGCATATAATTTTTCTATTAAGTTTTATATCTAGGAAGGCTTTATGAAACCCAGGGCATTTTATTTTATCCTCCCACCACCACTACACGCCTACCTTTTTGTCATGATTAAGGATGTTATTTAGATAATATTGTTTATATTTTAGTTTAAAGTTTTTCTGATTTATCTTGTTTTGAATTGAGTTAGGAATGGTGTTCAATAAGGTCGGAATTAGGAATCCAGTAGTACGCCTGCCATTAATATTTATACAGTTAGTAACTTCCGTTATTCCTTCTGCGGAATTCATCATCATCTGATGATGAAGCTGGTAGTCGAATTGAAGTCGGTTTTTTTAGTTTTTTCTTATAAATTATGAAAGTATTCAGTATTATTTAGATGCGTTTAAGATTTACCTCGATTCCCATAACGAATGCTTCTTCCCAGCACTGCACGGAGGCATGCAGGTTGCCTCGTCTCTCTTCCAGCGCAGCCCTACATTCCCAAAAGGCTGCGGTTCTATGAGCTTCGGGGAACTGACATCTTATTGCACGGAGGTAACGCGCTGACTGCTCCCATTCAAAACCCTGAAATAAATAATATAAATAAATAAATATTCATGGACATTTCACACGACGCCCTCTAGTCGCAAACTAAGCAAAGCTTGTAATATGGGAACTAGATGCTACGATGACTACTACGATGATACTAGATGCTATGTTGTATTACGAGTATACAACGTGTAACATATTGTCCCTATAAGCCGAAAAGTGGCTTATTCAGACCAAACACGTGAATAGATTGGCATGTGCAAAAGTTGAATGAAACATGTTGGAAATTTCCATTTTTAAAATTTTTTTTTGTCTTAGATATTGGCGACCATTTTTAATGTTTGCTTAATAATTTACATAATAAATTAAATACTTTGCGTATGTATCCAGCCTGTTAGTACACATGCACACGCACCCTTCTATCACGTCGCACCCACACATAGACACTTTAACACGTGTGCAATGCTATTTTGAAGGAAACTTTAAGACGCTTTTCATGAATGAAAAACTTCTAAATATTAAAAGTCGTAGAACAAATGTTGTTCGGCATGACGTGTAGAATACACCCTTTCGGACTTATAGGGACATTATGTTACACCCTGTATAAAAATATTTTATCAATGAAAGCTGCTTGTCTTTACACAAATAAATAAATACCAAGTACTTATGAATAAGATTTTAAGTAGCTTGTTAGTATGAGTTGGGGCCTAACTCTGAAGTTTTAGGCCTCCTTAAGGTCTCCGTCGTGGCTTAACTACTGCTAGAACCGGGACCGATAATTTAATATACCTGGACATTTCACACAACGCCATCTAGTGCCAAACTAAGCTGGATTACTTGTAAATACATACTCATATCACCCAGACATAGAACAAACATGTATGTTTGTCACACAAATGTTAGGCAGTGGAATTCTCAAAGCCTAATACCTAAAAAGCATGAATTAGAACTTTTATTGCATCAGGAAAAAATTGGAATATGTTTGGTTAGTGAAACTTGGCTAAGTGAAGAGAACAACTTAAGAATAAGTGGCTATAGCATTTATAGAAAAGATAGGGAGGATGGATATGGGGGAGTGGTTATCATGGTACATAATTCAATCAAATCACAATTATACCCAATAAGTATAAATAACTCTGGAATTGAAATAATATGTGTTAAGATTTTTAATTGTAAATACTTGCAGTTGGTAGCCTCTGTATACTGCCCACCTTCGGTGAGAACTACAGAGGGTGATTGGAACAATATTTTTTCTAAATTTGGAAACAAATCTATTGTAGCAGGTGATTTTAACGGACACCACTCAAACTGGTCCAACAAAATAGATGCTAGAGGATTACAATTATTGGACGCTAGTACTGACAATAATTTTGTAACTTTAAACAACGGTGCACATACAAGAATCAGATTAGTAAATAATGTGCTTCAAGAAAGTTCCCCCGACATAACATTTGTATCCACAGATATAGTAGTCCTCTTTAAATGGTGGGTGACAAGAGAAAGTTTAGGTAGCGACCACTTATTTATCAAGACTAGTCTAGAGTACTCAGACCCTCCATCTTTTGTTAAACGCCGTAATTTTAAGCTTGCGAACTGGCAGCTCTACCATGATACATGTAAAACTAGCTTTTATGAAGATAAAATACCTCTAGGTAACGATGTTCAAGCAATGTATGATTTTTTTATTAATACCATGAATCACTCTGCTGATAAAAGCATTCCATTTCTTAGACTCTGTACAAATCCAGCGCGTTCGTTTAAGCCTAAGCCTTATTGGTCACCTTATGTGGCACAGGCTATTGCAATGCGACGTTTAGCTCTTAAGAATTTTAGGAAAAATCCAACCCCGGATAATTTAGATGTAATGAAAGAAAAAATTGCTTCTGCTCAAAAAATTATAAGACAAGCGAGGACAAGTAGTTGGATGAACTTTTGCGCAAAAATAGATGAATCAACAAACTCCTCTGATATGTGGAATAAAATGCGCTGGATGAAGGGTTTGAGAAAAACTCGTACTCGTGCTTCGAATGAAAGTAAGTTGCAATTACTGCAATCTTTAGCCCCAGATTTTGTTGAGCCTCCTTCCCCAAAATTTATTTCGATTAATACCCAGCTAGAGAGTGAGTTTTCTGCGCAAGAGTTTGACAGCTGTCTTAAAAAAAAAGACACAGCGCCAGGGGAAGATAATATCACATACTCTATGTTATATTATCTACCCACCGAAGCAAAACTATTTCTACTCAAACTTTATAATTTAATATTCAAGCAGGCAGTAATACCAGAGCAGTGGCGTAATATAAAAGTTATACCTATTCCGAAACCGAATACTAATGAATCTACACCTAAATTTAGACCTATTTCATTAATTTCATGTGTTTGTAAAATCTTGCATTCTATGCTAAATCGACGCCTAGAATGGTATGTTGAAAAAAACAAGATATTGGCACAGTCAACTTCCGGTTTTCGAAGAAGTCAGTCAAGTCTGGACTGCATAGTCAGATTGGTCTCACAGATACAGGTGGGCTTTGCCAATAATATACCGACTTTGACATGTTTCTTAGATATAGAGGGAGCGTACAATAATGTGTTAATTGAACAACTAGTGGTAGTATTGGATGAGTTGGAGGTTGGTGCAAGAATATGTAACTACCTATACCAATTCTTAAAAAAAAGATATTTGAAAATTAAGGAAGATGATGACGATCAAGCTCTGATGAGATGGACAGGAAGAGGTCTGGCGCAGGGGGACCCGATCTCTCCCCTTTTGTTTAATATTATTACGTACAAGATAAGTCAATCAATAAATAGTGTGAACTCTCTACAATATGCCGATGACTTTGTGTTTTTTATTCAGAGCAGTAACATTTCGAATAGCGTTATTGATATGCAGGACTGTATCACTGCAGTATCCTCAATGCTAGGACAAATTGGACTGGAAGTCTCTCTCTCAAAGACACAAGTGTGTTTATTTAGCAAGCGAAGAGGTAGAGATCGGGTGGATGTCGAGGTTGATAGTCATATGATTCCGGTTGTGGACTGCGTTAAATACTTAGGCGTTTGGCTTGACAGAGCGCTACGTTGGAATAGACACATTAGAGAAATCCAAGCAAAAACTGCAAAAACTACAAATATGCTAAAAATTTTGGCAGGAGCATCGTGGGGTGTACACCCAAAGCACCTGCGTAGATTATATATTTCTTTAGTGAGAAGTAGAATAGATTATGCTAGTTTTATATATGACAGTGCTGCAAAAACGCATCTCCAAAAACTAGATAGAGTGCAAAATGTAGCACTGCGCGTTGTCGGAGGTTTCATTAAAACCACACCGATTCATGCAATGGAATGCGAATTGTGCCTTCCGCCACTCGTTCTTCGAAGAGAATACCTAGCTACCAAATATTGTCTCAAGGCTCAATCGTGGTCAAATAACATAACTATTAAATCAATCAATAATTTAGAAAATGTAAGTAATGCTGCTTATTTCCGTAGAAATAAAAAATCCTTACTTGTAGATATTTATAGAGACACTAAATTGGAAATAATAAACTCATGTAATCCTTTAAAAATGTTTACTTTGGATACGTGGATGTCCAATATAAACATGAGTTTTATTCACACTAAAGTTGAAAGTATTATTGAGCCAAAAGATAAATATGATAGTACAGTGCTTTAATATAATACGCTATACATGTTAAATCATAAGTTTGAAGGTTGGCACAGAATATACACTGATGGTTCAATTACAGAGGTTGGTAGTGGAGCAGCATTTTATGATCCGATATTCGATGTCAAAGAAAGTTATAAGTTTGTTAACTCTTCATATAATTGTATTATGTCTTTGGAACTTTTCGCGATCTCAGAGGCTCTGTCCCATATAATTAGTACAAGACTTAGAAAGGCTATTATTCTGACAGATAGCAGAAGTGCCTTACAGCATGTGGCTCGTTGTGCCTCTGGCCACAGAGGCTCAGCGATAGCTTACAATATTTTATATAAAGTCAGACTATTAATGTCAGGGGGAGCGTCTTTGAGGATGCAGTGGATTCCATCACATGTTGGTATAGCTGGTAACGAGGTGGCTGATACGTTGGCTAGAGAAGGAATCTCATCTGGTACTGAAGTATATCTAAAGCCTGAGTATTCGGAAATATTATTTAAATATAAAAACCGCATAAGATCTAAGTGGAAAGAATATTTTGACGTTATTTCTCGTGAAAAGGGCATTTGGTACAAGACGATCCAAAGTGAGCCGCCTCGTATACCATGGTTTGCCAATACTAGGTTAAAAAGAAAATATATTGTGATTGCACATAGACTTCGCTCCGGACATATACCATTAAATAGTTTTAAATATTTGTTAAAATTAATTGATAGTCCGAATTGTGAAACCTGTGGGGTTAGAGAAGATGTATACCACCTGTTGATGGAATGTGTCCGGACTGAGGCTATGAGGGATGATATTTATACAATGTTAGGAGCTAGCCGATTCGACATGGGTCTGTTTCAGAGTATTTTGGCTTCGCCAACGTCTGACGAGGCTAACATGCTCTACCGGCTCATTTTTGAGTTGCCGATAGGGAACAGTGAGTCTTGAGACAATACTGGGAAGATACGATGGAACTGACATCGTCTTAACAGACGCTAAGTTCCGTAAAAAACAGATTAAAAAAAAAAAAAAAAAAAAAACAAATGTTAGTTCTCAGTGGGGATCGAACCCACGACCCACAGATGGAAGGCAGAGCTACGACCGAGCTGTGACTGTCGATAAAAGATTATATTACCTCTCTCAATAGCTCCGTTAAATCATTCAGAGCTCCGTTCAGCAATTCATCGATATTCACAAACGTATCAGCTGATGTGACCGTTGTCTCGTTCAAATCTGCAGTTTCGTTGAATTCTGTGTGCATCGATTCATTAGGATTCTGCCTCCATTTATCAATATCAATTCCATCCCCGTGACTTAAAGCATCTTTTTCATTTCTCATATTATCTGTGTATGATCCATCATCACTATCAGAATCGACTGCAATATTTTCTTTATTCTCTTCATCGTAACGTTTTAATTGAGGTGTCAGTTCAAACTTTCTCGGTAAATGATGTATTCCAAAACATTGCAGATGATGATACGAATCTAACGATTTTCCACGTTTCTGAAGCCACGATTGCAACCTCTTTTGTAGATCTTCGGGTCTAGGAGTATCGCAATGTGACATAGGTGTCATAAATGTAACCTTTTTGCGTTCGCTTTTGACAGCGGAGAATACTCGTTCCTTACAGCCTTCATCGAGAGTTAATTGGTTTTTAATATCACCAATCGATGACCATTTATGGATGCAGTTTCCGACCTCATTTTTGTTTATTCTTTTAAAATGTACAGCCGATATTGACCGTCTAACTGGTTCTTTAACTTCTTTAGTGTCAAAACATGTATGTCTTTTAAGAATCAAGCCTGAGTTTTTAATGACTTTTTTAAGATAGTTTGGATCGGTTTGTATTTTTTCTACATCTTCTTGAGACTTTTTCGTTACAGTTCTCGGTTTATAAAGTCTTTCGAAGACAGATTCTTTAGAGGAATCTGTTTTGGGTATCATCGACTTTCTTGTTATGGGGATATTGGTGGCCGGTTTAGGTACAACAGCGATACTTTTCCGAGTAAGTTTCGGATCAATTTTCTTGAATGGCTTGACCTCAGCAAGTATCTTGTCTGTTTTGCTGATTTTCTGTTTTCTATCAAATAACTTGTCATTGTTGATTATGTTGGTCAAGGTTGGTTTTTTGTCAATTGCAGGTTTCTTGTCAGTTGTAACCGGTTTTTTGTCGATTGTAACTGGTTTTTTGTCAATTGTAACCGGCTTTTTGTCCATTTTATCAGTGAGTTTAGTATCATTTTTGTGGTCAATTTTGGAGCCCTCAACATTTTTCAGAGCAATAATATTTTTTTGTAGATAGTTGACTTTACCTGATACTTTTGGTTCATTAGCAGATTTTGTGTCTAACACCTTAGTGTTCTGAATAGGTGCTGTTATTGGTCTTTTAGTAGCTCCGTTATTATTTTTGACCGGAATATTTGACTTTATTTGAGTGACACTGCTCGACTTCAACAGTTTTTGAGTTGGAATATTTGATGAGTCATTTTTGTTGTATTTCTTGAGATTAAGTTCCCGTAACTGTGAATTAAATTATATAAAAAAATATTTACTTACAAATAAAATTAGGACTACAGTGCAATATTTATAATATCAAAATACACATTAAACAGTTGAGCTATCAATACCTAAATTAATACAATAATTACATTAATTGGGTATTTTTCTAAGAAAAATTTAATTGTTTGTATAAATTATGAAACAAGATGATGGCCCACCTGATGTTAAGCGGTTACCTGAGCTTATAATGCATTAGGTGTGCCCCAACAAATCAAGTCCACTAAAGGAGTGCCCCTGTGAAGCAATGCACTGTGTCTATCACTCGGAGACAAGGTGTTAAGTATCATGTGCATATAAGATGGCAAATACTCAACCTAGACCAGAGAATGTAGACTGTTCTGAATACTGAATGGTGTTACTCGCTGGAGTTACACCTTAAAACAACAAATCAAGAACCAATCTGATTATGGCTAAATAGCCGATTGCAGATAGCATTTGTGGAAAAAAAAATGTGCATGTAATAGCATCGGCACCCATACCCTTCAAAATGGAACACAGCAATGCGAGCATCACTGTGCGGCGGCAGAAAAAAAAAGTAGTAAAAAGTAAAAGTAGTAGTAGTAGTAAGTAGTAAGTAGTAGTAGTAAGTAGTAAGTAGTAGTAGTAAGTAGTAGTAAGTAGTAGTAGTAAGTAGTAAGTATTAGTAAAGTAGTAAGTAGTAGTAGTAGTAAGTAGTAGTAAAGTTTTAAGTATTAGTAAAGTAGTAAGTAGTAGTAAGTAGTAGTAGAAATAAAAATAAAACTTACTTTATCAATCCGAGCTTTCTCTCGAGCAATACGCTCCTCCCTGAGTCTAACTAGACGGTCAACCGTAGACATATTTAAGCTTCTAACAAGATCAACTTGTAGAACTTGATATGTAGATCTTTCTGAAAAAATATGTAGGTAGGTATTGTAGGATAGTGTTATAAAATTGAGTTTTTGCCAGCAGTGAGACACTGAAGAATATGGATTTCCTCTTTAACGATTTATCAGCGGAAATAGAATTAGTTTTTGGGAATTCAAAATAAGTAAGTATCCAAATATGATGCTCTAGCATTCTGAATAGATAAAAAATAATTTTACCTTAGTCTCACTCAAGTTGAGAATTGAAGCAAATGCGATTGTGTAATAACTAAATCACTGAATAACACATAAAATGCTTTTGCAAAAAATCCAGCCACTTTTCATAGGAGAATCAAACCACTTGAAAATCAAAGCGAGATGTCCAGAAAAAATTTTGTTTGATTTGACGGTTATCCGCCCGAATTTCAAAAAATCAAAACAAACAAACAAAAGAATCGTTGTGTTTCAGCGCCAACGGCATATGTGCACATTTTAAGCATAACACTTGCTTGACGAAAATAGACTGTTGTAAAATCGTCAAGCAGCTTGATACAAGGTATGCCATCTATGTTGTTTTTTTTTTCAGTTGTGAAAGATCTTTTGGCGAAACAGATTTCTGGAGGAAATGGTTTTAGCCTTCTTCATCCATTTTCCTTCATCCTCCCTGTCGCGCAATGCACGAGGTAACAGACAAATAGTAAGTTCCTTTTGACAATAACCAGTTTTGTACGTTGGCAACTCTGGATTGATAAGAGCTTGGTATATTCTCGTTTGTCATTATATTTTGTAGGATTAACCGTAAAACTGCGCGCACCTATTATTAGGATATATTTCCTCTTCTTAGCAACCTGAATTAAGTACCGTCATCATTTTAATGCATTAATAACATTCAAAGAGCTCGTAAAATATAGTCGTGCGGCTGACGTCACTTGTTTACGCGTTCTCGGCGCACCTGCGAGCCACCTGCAGCTGACGTCACTTGTTTACTAGCTGCTATATAAACCGGGGCGATAAGAGCGGCGAGGCGAGTCTCAGACGGACTTTCGTCCGATACACATGTCTTATAGCGCTCTAGGGTTGCTAATTATTGTGTGAGACTCACGTGAATCTCGGCGGACTTATGTCCGATGCACATGTCTTATGGCGCTCTAGGGCTGCTAATTATTGTGCGAGATTCACAGGAGTCTAGCAGTTACTATGTTCGAGTGTGGAAGTACATGGTAGTATTGGCGTGGAGAAGTAAAATAGCCCACAGGCCACAGGGTAAGCTAACAAAATAACGTACTACTATTTCTGAGAGGCTAGTGAGATTTTGGGAAGACAGTTCCGCGTTAAAATCTATTATCCGCGATTAATCTGAAAGTCTACTTGCGTACCTTTGTACATGGACTAGTTCGGTCGATTGGGGAGGAACGTTGTATACGTTCGGGTACCGGGGCTTCTGACTTGGTTCAGAGCCCGTCGAGCACAGCTCGATAGATGGGCATTAGTACTTGGGTGTCCCGGGGTATAGCCGGCTGGGAAACCGATGACCTTCGAATATCAGCGTTGGTGCATCAGATCTCTCGAGTACTAAGGGTCCAGGCTTAGCCGAAGGGATGTGCCTCTGATAGCGATCAGAGGCACGGAGTGGCCCACAGGGCTGTGGTCGACCTTTTGAGAGGAAGCGGACTGGTTGCTCGTGGGGAAGGTTGGCGGTAGCACTTGGCACAGCCAAGCTCAACCGGTTGTCCTTTGAAGGACTGGAACAGCCTAGTTCTGAGAGGGCTGGAATCCGGGCACTATCACTGGCGTAACTGCGTGTGATGGTGTAAGAGACCAGGGTCGACCACGTGGCCTTCTGCCAGCTTAGGGCAGTAAAATCATTTGCGAAGCAGTTCACATGACGATAAGTCGACCCATAATCTCATCCTCATGTTATCTTTGTCGTACGGGCTTGTCGCCGTTTTGTGATAGCCCTAGCATAGTATAAGGCGCGACAAAAATGGTGGAGATGCAGGGATCTCTGGAACCCTGAGAAGCCAGATTGTTTTTCTGGTCCCAACCACCGGGTTGGTTAGAATCATGTTTGGGGAAGCCTGATTCGTTCGGGTTCTCTCCAGTTATAAAGATTTTTTATTTCAGTTTTTTTAAAGAAAAAAAAATATACCTTACTAAAGAAAAGAAGTGTGTTTGTTTTATTATACGACTTGAATTTCATTTTTAAATAATTTCCCAGTAAATTGTTTTGAGCGGTTATCTCCCGTTTTTTATTTGGTAGAAACCGCCTACTTCAGAAGTGGGATGGGGCTCAATAGCTCTATCCCCAAAGTGAAAATTATTTTTCTCTTAAAATTTTTTATTTATTAAATCGTGGTAAGAAGTATAACTAAGCCTGATACGTTTTTTTTTCATGTGATTATGGTGTGATGTACCCTCGACAAGTGCTGCGTCAGCAGTGCCGTGACTGCCAGCCCGATCATCATGTTTACGCCGCAGTCACGTCCGCTAGCATCGCCTCCAGCAGTACCCGGGATGCAGAGTCTACGACCCCAGCCTCAGTGCCGGCGAGTGCTGTGTCGTTGTTGAGCAGTACTGAACGTTATTTGGAGTAACAAGGTCAGATCCAACCGTTTTTTGTTTCGATCTCTAGTCGCTGGTTCTTATGATGATGTCGATTCTTAGTGTAACAGTTAAATGAGTGCGTAAAATTGGAATAGAAATAGTAATTAGTTTTACGCAACGTACAATTATTTATTTCATAATAACATTAAATGCGTAAAAAAGTAACCTACTCAGCAAATGCTAAGGTACACGGTGGATCCTTTAGCGCTGGTTTTGGATTGATTTTAATTGGATACTGGAAGGACAACGAGTGCTCCCAGATAGCTAATTGCTTGAAGGGAAATGTTTTAAGTTTGTTTACCTTTCAAATTCAAATATAAGATATAACTACATTTTTTCACATAGAATCAATAATATTGCGAACTTTCTGTGAAGTTATGCGTGCTGAGTTAACGTATTTAGACTATGCCATGCACTCTAGTCATACGACTAAGTGATGTCAAAAGATCAATATAATTAGCGGAGAACGATGGTTGTAATAATTATGTAGAATTGATGCGTAGTTATGTGCCTACTTTCCTATCTAAAACCTGAATACTACGACCGTTTCCTCAAGAGTATGTTTCTTGGTCGAGAATGACCCGTTAGTAGCAAAAAACCAGATTTGTTTTTCCCGAAATATTTATTCCATAGCGTTGGTAGACAAATGTTTTTAGTGCTAGTATTTCTGCGGGTAGATCAGGATTGAAAACATCAAGGGTTTTATTTGCTGTGCAAGTCACTAGGCCATGACATCACTGCTTGTTTCGCCAAGCTACGATTTATCACAACAAGAATATATTTTTTGTCTAAAGTTGAAAGGTGTGGTTATTCAATGCCTCTAGGGCGTATCTATATACCTACCGTAACGGGAGGAATACGGAAAACTCTTTATTGCACACTGCGAGGAGGTTGTCGAAGTCAAAATTTCTTTATTCAATAAAAACGCAAGGATCTTTGGAATCGTCTTATAACTAGGTGATTCTAAGTATCTGGGATTCTAGGTTGCATATTAGACACGGAGTTTTTATTTTTATGTGAAATGGGCGCATTATCGCTGAAAACTTGTTGAAAGAAAGAATTTAGTTTATTTACTGAACAGGTGCAGATTTACGTCTAGATATTTTATGTTTGTCGTCAGTCAAAATGAATGAGTGTATCGGTGCTTATAGGGACAGATACCACTGACGTTTCTAAGTCTTTTCTTAAACAGTCTGTTGTATGAGATGTTTTTACGATTTAGCTGTCAAGTGAAGGTGAGATGAATCATTGGTGTAGCTTAGTATGAGTGGGTCTACTGAGTGTTGTATTCCTGTTATTTTACCTGATGTGTCGTCGCATACGCCTTACTGTGACACATCAGTTTTGTTTCGTTCTTTCGTATGAGTTGGTGCCCAGCTCTGGTGACTGAGTTTATTGGCCGACTTGGGGCCTCCGTCGTGGCTTAGCAATTGCTAAAAGCCGTAACCTACAGTTTTACGTGCCCTCTGAAGCACGGAATTGCTCAGATGTAAATACCACTAGCTGTCATCTAATCAAATACCTAGTGACCGCGCAGGACATTGCTTGGCTTAGATATAATCGGTGAAGATTGATTAAGCAAGCTACGCCACAAGTGCAGTTGTAATAATTATACATTGTTTTTCTTCTGTTGAAATAATTATAAACGCGAACTAGCACCTTATGTAAAAGTGCAAGCAATGTTTTTGCTCTGTTGAATTATGTAGGTGCTACCTACCACTTTATACGACATAAACCACGTTTCTTGGCACTTGTCATATAATATATTTTTAATGTTATAAATTAAGCTCTGAGTCTATTCAAACTCTTGCTTATTATTTCATCATCTTCGTCATAATACTTCCCTCCTGGCCGTTATCGGCTACGGTGTCATTAATAAACAATAATAGTGAGCATTCATGAACATTTTACATGGCGCTGTCTAATCCCAAGCTAAGCAAGGCTTGTAGTGTGGGAGCTGGATACTGATGGAATATTTATATACTTTTTGTTGATACATACTTATAATACACGGTAACACCCGGACGTGAACAAACATCTGTGTTTGCCATACATGAATGTTTTTCTAGGTAGGGATCGAACCCACAGTATTGCTGCTTGATGCCTGTGATTACCTCCAAGATGACTAGAATAGCCAGTCTTTGTTTCTTGCATACAGGGTGCAGGTTAAGTGCCGTTGATATAGTGGTAATAAGTGTTCTTCATCTTCGTCATACGATTTGGATTAGAAAAGAGTACAATTTCAGCCTGAAGGAGCTCTGGTCTAACATTGATATGTTCCTATTTAGGTTTATAAGTACATATTTCTGATAGTTGGATTTCTCAATGGTTTTGACGTTCAAACCGGATGTTTTTGGTTTGGTTTTAGATTTTAATGGTCATGACTTTATAGAACGACCAAGCTAGTTGTTAGTTGAAGGTTGAAACTGTTTACTTCGAATGTGTTCGTTTTGTTACCGTTTGCAGAACGCAAGATGGTAGAATGATATTTCAGATGAGAATTGATTTGAAAATATCTGGAGCTTCTAAGTTTCTTTTTGGTAGCAGGCTTTCGGATTGGTTGAAGTATGTGTCATCGAATCTAGACTTACCAATTTTTGAACTTTTTGTAGCAAGCAAGGAGACTAAGCGTCATAATTGATTAAGTTTATACGAAGTCTGACCCTACTTTTATACAACGCACCCGAAAGGGAAAGAATATCGGTAGCTAGTGAATGTCATTGCTGCATAAGCAGCACCTTCTTTTTGTTTGGGGAGTCCCTGGATGGGAGTCCAGGTGAGTTGCAACCTCACGACTGGTCGAAGTTAACCAGAATCTACAATGTCCTTATGAAGACTTACAAGAAGAAGAAAGAGATACTAGTGAAGACCGCTTGTAAGATAATTCTACTATACCGCTATAAATCTTTATAAAACACTTGGTTAGCACATTCACTACTTAAGTACGAACCTATTTCTGTTTGCTTAGTTAACACAGCAGTCGTTTTGTATTACATCGATTAATAAAGCATACCTAGTAGCCCGAAGATTAGTAATTTTTGTGTAATTACATTTTGGGCACTATTTTGTCTTTGATCTTTTAGTTAAGATATTATCACCTTTATGACTGTTTGTTGTCAGAAAATAAGGTTATTACCTTCCTGGATAAACCTCCTGGCAGGCAAGAAGATTCATCTAGTACAAAGCTTAATTTGTTTGTAATAATAATAATTGACCGAGAGAGCGAGGCGTCTCGGTTTCGTGATTTGCCAGAAATGCTTCTGGCATAATGGATAGGTCCCAAATAAAATAGACTTGGATTCGAAGATACTTTTGGGTTTAATTTTCGTAAACAAAATAATATTTATATAGTAAAAAATGAAAGAGCGTGTCATGCGCTTGAGAGTTGTGGGAAGAAAGATGTTGCCCTCTTGCGGGCGGCGGCGCGGACTCGTGGTTCAGCGCCAAACGCCATGCCTAGCATGGATAAAGTAGTTGTTGCTTAAACAGCTTCTGTCCGTCGGTTCTCTCTTACAGGTCGCATTTATCAGCTGATTTTGACGAGGATCGGCACACGGGTTCTTTTATTTATTCAAATTTTTTAGTCTATCGTGATTTTTGACTGAGGGAAAAAGAGAGAAAATCCAGTATTGATTTTTCCCCGACAATGTAGGCTTACATTGCCTACCTATATTAGTTGGACTGTGCAGTCCTCTCCGGCTTTGCGAGACACCTCCTGGACACCAGATTCAACCTCTAATTTTGCTTAAGTCTACATAGGTAAACCTACTGGGAGGACCTGGTACCTGAGATTTGATTTTGTCAGGGGAGTGAAGGAGTCTGTCGGTTATTGCATGGCTAGAAAGGTTTCGTAGTCAATGTTATTAGTAACGGAGACTTAGTTAATGACTTAACGATTTCATTCCTCTGGATATGGTTTCATACCAGGACAATTATGTTTTTTAGCGATCACATTTAGGATTCTTTTATTGCTCTCGTGTAGTCTACTTAGATAGCAGAAATGTCTTTATGGACTTTGATGGTTTACTGCGCTGCGGTGGTCGTATGGCTAACATAGGATTTCAGTATGAGGTATCTGATCTTAATTTTGAGTTTTTAAATGAGTGAACTTTAGAGTCCTTTTCATTTACAGGTGTAAATTACTTTTGGTCCGTTAAAAATAAGATGGGTGTCATTATTCACATGTTTCGCTGTGCGGGCGGTTCATATTAAAATTGCGAAGGGTCTTTCTGCAGAAGAATGCCTCCTAGTCTTTCGAATAGTTTGCAGCCAGAGGAAGAATCCCAGAAGGAGGGTATTCTGACAGTGCCTCTAGTTATAAATTGGGAGATTTGTTGCTCAATTGCTCCATGGTATGATAGATTCTGTAAGCGCCTGGTCGGTCTTATCAAGCATTGTCCAAAACGCACTTTAGAAACATCTCGAGTAGCAGCAAGCTACTAGCAGCGATGAAGGAAGTAGAAGTGGTCATTTATTCAAGACCACTAACCAGAGTTGACGCTGAAGTAAATTGTTTACCTATTAGGTGTAAGACGACGCATGTTGAGTCGCGAGAGTAATGGTTGATGTTTCATTTTCACTGGTTCTATATAGCATCTATCTCCCCTGGAGTGTCCACGGCCTTTGCAGACAGTGAAGCTGGGGCCGGAGGGGAGCAGCAAGCGTATGGCTGGGGATATAAACAACTTGGAGTCGGTTCTGGTTCCGGAAAATGAGATGGAGTCTTATGTTTTAGGGACGGCCAATGGTCCCGGACAGTCTTGAAATCCGGTTCGGTCTACGAGGTAGGCGACCCGGCACGTGGTGATAACGTAGAGGTAGCTTTTAGCCCAGGTCAAGTAAATATAAATAATAAATAAATAATAAATAAATGCCCTGCTAGAGTGAAACTTTTGTTTTGTTGGGTGTGTCGCGCAATGCACGAGGTAACAGACAAATAGTAAGTTCCTTTTGACAATAACCAGTTTTGTACGTTGGCAACTCTGGATTGATAAGAGCTTGGTATATTCTCGTTTGTCATTATATTTTGTAGGATTAACCGTAAAACTGCGCGCACCTATTATTAGGATATATTTCCTCTTCTTAGCAACCTGAATTAAGTACCGTCATCATTTTAATGCATTAATAACATTCAAAGAGCTCGTAAAATATAGTCGTGCGGCTGACGTCACTTGTTTACGCGTTCTCGGCGCACCTGCGAGCCACCTGCAGCTGACGTCACTTGTTTACTAGCTGCTATATAAACCGGGGCGATAAGAGCGGCGAGGCGAGTCTCAGACGGACTTTCGTCCGATACACATGTCTTATAGCGCTCTAGGGTTGCTAATTATTGTGTGAGACTCACGTGAATCTCGGCGGACTTATGTCCGATGCACATGTCTTATGGCGCTCTAGGGCTGCTAATTATTGTGCGAGATTCACAGGAGTCTAGCAGTTACTATGTTCGAGTGTGGAAGTACATGGTAGTATTGGCGTGGAGAAGTAAAATAGCCCACAGGCCACAGGGTAAGCTAACAAAATAACGTACTACTATTTCT
Organism: Gandaritis pyraliata; assembly: GCA_947859175.1. Lineage (NCBI taxonomy): Eukaryota > Metazoa > Arthropoda > Insecta > Lepidoptera > Geometridae > Gandaritis > Gandaritis pyraliata. Next base: position 3,770,860 of record OX401879.1, read on the forward strand.
GAGAGGCTAGTGAGATTTTGGGAAGACAGTTCCGCGTTAAAATCTATTATCCGCGATTAATCTGAAAGTCTACTTGCGTACCTTTGTACATGGACTAGTTCGGTCGATTGGGGAGGAACGTTGTATACGTTCGGGTACCGGGGCTTCTGACTTGGTTCAGAGCCCGTCGAGCACAGCTCGATAGATGGGCATTAGTACTTGGGTGTCCCGGGGTATAGCCGGCTGGGAAACCGATGACCTTCGAATATCAGCGTTGGTGCATCAGATCTCTCGAGTACTAAGGGTCCAGGCTTAGCCGAAGGGATGTGCCTCTGATAGCGATCAGAGGCACGGAGTGGCCCACAGGGCTGTGGTCGACCTTTTGAGAGGAAGCGGACTGGTTGCTCGTGGGGAAGGTTGGCGGTAGCACTTGGCACAGCCAAGCTCAACCGGTTGTCCTTTGAAGGACTGGAACAGCCTAGTTCTGAGAGGGCTGGAATCCGGGCACTATCACTGGCGTAACTGCGTGTGATGGTGTAAGAGACCAGGGTCGACCACGTGGCCTTCTGCCAGCTTAGGGCAGTAAAATCATTTGCGAAGCAGTTCACATGACGATAAGTCGACCCATAATCTCATCCTCATGTTATCTTTGTCGTACGGGCTTGTCGCCGTTTTGTGATAGCCCTAGCATAGTATAAGGCGCGACACTCCCCTCCGATTCATGAGGTTGGTCATTGGTTCTGCAAAGTCCTCGTTCGGCTGTGCTACCGTGCTACTTACATAAAATTATTTAGTAATAAGGTAAAATAATGTCGGATTCTGATAGGGCGAACGAAAGCACGCCTGCGAAGCTAAGAGAAACAAGGAGTTTCACTATGAGTGTACGAAACAACGACAACGGTGGACGGTGCGCGACCAAGAGCAAGCGAAGGTATTCGCACGTCTTCGCTCGGCTGCGCCAGGACATTTACACGAGTTCCGTTCGCTTGCCGACGACTTTTTATCCTGAATTCTGGACACATAGGGCGAACGAAACGGCGGCATCGGCATAGGTAAGTATTTAGTACCCGGCCTGCTCGTGTTTTCTATATTCTAAGCCGGCCTACAAAGCCGTTGACTGTGAGGAGCCCAGCTCTCTAACACCATGGTAGGTGAACATGTAGCTATAACTTCTATACCAAATAATGTTTACTAATCTAGAGTTTTTTGTTACCTACTTCTTTTGTTAATATTTTTATTGTTTAGTCTATTATCTTAGTTTTTAATTTGTACCTCTGATCTCATTATTATTCCTTTACTACTTTTAATTTTAATTTGTAAATACTTTGTCCTACTTTTTACCTAGTCATAAATAGAATAACGCATTGGAACGCTCGCTCTGTAATGTTATTTTATTATAAGAATAAAGAATTTGAATTTGAATTTGACAAAGTACGGTAATCGAGATGTATTCTTCTTCTCTATTTGCTACAAAATGCTTGAAATCATACAAAATTTGTGAAACATAACTCAAAACGCAAGTTTCGCAGCGCCAACATAACGACTTCTAATGTCAAATGTCCGACGTCCGTCATTGTCACTGTCACTTATGTGACACATCTTTGGATGACGTCAACTGTAGCGTTTACATGTTGGCAGCACTGCCAGTGTTAATGCCCGCTTGGTCACGAGTGCTCTACGCCAGTTCTTCTCCAATTTGAAACAATTCGATATACCCGAGAATAATCAATTACTTGTTAAATATTCAGGTGAGTGAAAATAATATTTTATTATAGATTTATATGCATGGTTATATTCCTTGGTAAGGCCCGTTAGAGTAGAAAATGGTGTTAAAAAAAGGCTTCGCCGGGTGGCCGGCGCGGCGGCTGGGCAAAATCGTAGGATATTTCGCAAACTGGTTTTGTATGGCTGTCCGTGAGTTTTGTATTACTTTTTACGTTTTTAGTGCATACTTACTGCCGCTGGCGATCTCGCTCGGTGCAACTTAGGTGGATAAGCTAAATTCCATTCACTAAATAAAGAAAAAGTAGGTAGGCACGCCTAGAAATCATAGATTATTTCTTGCGGACGACGTGAATATTATTGTTATTTTAATAAGTTTGCACATAAATAAATTAGTAGGTAGTGTTCTGAATTTGTTTTAGCGTAATGCAGGTAGGCGCAAAAATAAAGACTGTTGACATTAACAATACGGTGTCCATGATTTCTGATAACAAAGAATATTTTCCGGATTTCCTATCCGTCTTGCGTATCTACTTACGTCGGGATTCTGTCATCATCAGTAAAATAATAAATTAGATTTATCAAAATACCTAGGTAGGTAGGTAGTAGGTAGGTACTAAACTTACCTAGGTAGTTTCTCGGAAAAATAATTTAAAAGTACTTTATGTAGTAACATTATATTATACATACATACTATATATTATATAGGTATCCCACTATAAATGTCAAAGTTTAGCTATTTGGATGTTTGTGTTTCAATCACGCTCTGTAACTGGTCCGATTTGGATGAAACTTGGAATATATTATAGTTCATAATCTGGATTAACACAGGCTACTTTTCCTGCTTTTTTTAGGTATATGGTTTTTTTTGGAAAACGAAGTCGCGGGTAACTGCTAGTAATAAATAACTGGGTATTTTTACAAAATTAACATACTTAAGTTACTTAATAATTAGTAACTTACCTACTATCGTAAGTTTAAACTAATATTTACCTAAGTCACACGATGCCTATCTAAATTGGTAGGTAGGTAAATAAATACTAAATACTTATAAACATGTATTCAATTTGTGACCTCTTTAGATACTAAGTACAGTACGCACAACGGATCTTTATCCCTCAGAAGTTAGGTGCAACAAACGATTGCGCATGTACTGTTGTGCGGAAAAATTTCGCCTACCTCCTATTGCCTAATAATTAATAAGTTTAAAAAACTAGAAAAACCGACTTCAATTTGATTACCGGCTTCATCATCAGATGATGATGATGACAGTTCATTGGGAATGTTCTGATGACTATAAACACTAAAAAGTCACAGGAAAGCAAAATACGCAATTTCGTGCACGTGCTTGGCATATTTTTTCAGTTATTTCTATTTATAACTCAAACTACTGAACCGATTTTGATGAAAATGAAATGGGACCCACCTAGAAGTATATCCTTTCAGATGAAAAAAGGGTTTTCGAAATCGGTTCATAAATGACGGAGTTCTGAGGTATTCAAAAAAATAAAAAAAACACAATTGAATTGAGAACCTCCTCTTTTTTTGAAGTCTGTTAAAGATAAGTTCTGTGCAGATTCAGAGGGACAAAGATCCATTGTGACTACTATAAGTACTACCACACACTAGGTAGGTGTACTATACCTACATGTGCATACAAGTACCTACTCACAAGTTATATAAAAGTTAAAACAACTTTCGCTTATCATACTAAAAATACAAATGATGTAAAAACTTGTACCGCATTTTGATAATGCCTTTCGTAAACAGTGATGTAATACGTCTAAATATTTTAATGCAAGTTACATTGATGTCGATTCTGTTGTTGCATTTTTTTAAACTAACCTAATTTGACAGCACTAAAAATGTTGCCGTCCCTTTCTCATAAACTGAAACGACACAGACAGCTATAATTTTAGCGCTGTCAAATTAGGTTAGTTTAGAAAAACGCAACAACACAATCGATACCAATATAAACTATATAAACTATAGATACTATCTATGAACCGATTTTGATTTTGTTTTTTTTTATTTTATTTTAGTAGGTACCTAGGTATCTACTAAATATCCCGTTTTGCCCAGAAACGGGCCACGTCTATGGCATTTTCCGTGGCGTCACACAGATCCTTCCGGGTGCAGGTGTTGGTGTATTCTGGGCAAGACAGGAGTTGAGGCATTGTCTGTGGGGCTCCGCAGTCACATTGTGCTTAATCAAACAATAAATAAGTTATTTGCAGTATTGTATTGCAAACCGCCTTGAAATATAAGACTGTGTCGGATCTCGTAACTATAGTAATGTAGTACAAATAAACTGAATATATTTCCAGAGAAAAAACTCCCTAATACAGTCTGACGCACTAGAGGTGAGTTTTCCCAAAAGTTTGGAGGTTTTTGTGGTCCCATTGTTTTCTGTTGTTTTTTTTCTTGAACATACTAAGCTAGGATTTTTTAAATATAATATAGAATGTCCTTTGGCCACAATCTCACCTGATGGTAAGTGACGATGAGGCCGACAATGGACAGGCATCACAGGGCATGTCCTTAGTAAACGTGCTCTGCGAGACAATGCACCGATAGACAGTGTTTAATAAGACAAGTAATTAAATTTAAAAATTTAAAAAACCCCCGAATATTGGACCGATTTTCATCAAACATAGCTAAGAACACTCCCGACTAATTTACCTTTCAAACAAAATAAAAACAGAATCAAAATCGGTTCATCCGTTCAGGAGCTACGTTGCCTCAGACAGACACACACAGACACGTCAAACTTATAACATCCCGTCGTTTTTGCGTCGAGGGTTAAAAAAGGATTTCATGCAAGAGAATTATAACATTAATGTACAGAATATTCTCGTCTTATAGAATCTCGTTCTTAAAAGCCATTATCTCCAGTGTCATTACCAATGCTAAAGTCCTTTTATCGTGTCATTACCATTTGCCTTATCAAGTGTCGTGGACGTGACCAATCCTTGGAGGTTTTAGCTGTGTCAATACTGATAATAGTGTGTACGCAACACATCACGCGAAAGGATGCAAGTGAATCTCCTTGAGGTTTGAATTCTTTTTAATTGACCCCTGAGTTAAAACAAGTCATTAAATAAATTAAAAAAAAACCCTTGACTTTGATATCCATTTTGAGGGAGTTGTGAAAAAATATGTAAGCCGCCATTTTGTGGCGGCGGCCATCTTGGACCGATTGTCATCAAAATAGCTAAGAACACTCCCGACTAATTCACCTTCCAAACAAAAAAAAAACAAAATCAAAATCGGTTCATCCGTTCGGGAGCTACGTTGCCTCAGATACACACACATCCACGTCAAACTTATAACACCCCGTGCACCTCGTCATTTTTGCGTCAGTGGTTAAACTTAACAAAGAGTTGTCAGTCTGTATTTTAGAAATTGCAGCCCTTTCCAAGTTATAAGGATGAGTTCCAGTTTTGCAAGCGTATTGCAGCCATTGCAGGTTTAAATATTTAGCTCTTATCAAAGCAATTAGATTTGACTCGGTCAAAGATTCAGATTTAAAAACGTCATCCCTAAAGAGGTTAGTGTCTGAGAGGTATAAGCGATGCTAGCAATTCTGTGTTTAGTATCTATTGAAAGTTTGAATATAATAATACTGAATTGACACAAGAGATTGACTAATTGAAAAATTGACGTGAATAAAACCTCGGTCTGCCTACTGTCCTGTTGCAATACCCCTGAACAGGGTTCATGTGTGATACCTACCTACAATGTAACAACTGTAATACCATGTGAAAGCAATCAATGTACTGAGTATTGAGTATTGAAAGTGATATGAAACCCACACTTTCGTTTTTACCACAAAAGTGGATCTTCAAGTCTACCAGTTGACCGTGTTGATCGTGAACTTGACTCCAATAATTTTGAATGATCATTATTGTGAAAAATGTCTATTATCGGGAATAAATTATTCAATACATTTTTAAAAATGATTTCTTAAAATTCTACTTCTAAACCAATGCAATTCGTTTCCATTATTTAAGGTATAATTTATAAGTTTAAGAAACTTATAAGAAGAAGAAAAGAAAAAGACATGTTGTGCCGACCCCGCCTAGCGCGGGATAAGGGCAGCGAAATGATGATTATAAGTTTAAGAAACTAACAAAACCGACTTCAATTCGACTACCAGCTTCATCATCAGATGATGATGATGATGACAGTTCATTGGGAATGTTCTAGTGACTTTAAACACCACTTAAAAGTCACAGGAAAGCAAAATACGCAATTTCGTGCACGTGGTTGTCATATTTTTTTCAGTTATTTCTAACCCAAACTACTGAACCGATTTTGATGAAAATGATATAGGACGAACCTGGAAGTATATTCTAACAGATAAAAAAGAATTTTTGAAATCGGTTCATAAATGACGGCGTTCTGAGGTAACAAACATTAAAAAAAAAAAAAAAAAAAACATAAACTGAATTGAGAACCTCCTCCTTTTTTGAAGTTGGTTAATAAACTAGGTATTCATAAAAAATGCCGTATGAGTCACGCTATGCTACACATGACTACATAAGACCAATCGATTTCTCTAGAATCATTTGAGTCATGGAGATTGGGACGTTCTTCAGATAAATGAATATTTATATTCTATCCTACTAATGTTATAAACGCGAAAGTCTGTATCTATGGATGTTTGTTACTCTTTCACGCAAAAACTACTGATCCGATTTGGATGAAACTTGGAATACATTATAGTTCGTAGCCTGGATTAACACATAGGCTACTTTTATTCCGGAAAATCAACAGCCGTGGAGCGTATACATGATTATTTAGACAGATGGATAGATATATTCTTTACTAGCAGTTACCCGCGACTTCGTACGCGTCTACAATGTCCGTTATATTATCTGTGCGTGTACCGAGCGGATACTTTGAGAAACTTGACATTACACCTCATTACACCGAACTCGTACTGGAATGTCAAACGCTAGTTGTTAGACCAAAGAGGTAGTACTACGCCCTGTCAAACTGACGTGACATGACATGACAATGAAATCCTCTTGCCAATTGGCGCTGCTAATCCTTTTCGTTCATTTTATCCTGTAGATCCTGTTAATTATTCGGGATAAAAAGTAGCCTATGTGTCAATCCAGGTTACGAACTACATAAGTACCTATATGCCAAGTTTTATCCAAGTTGGTTCAGTAGTTTAGATGTGATTGAAACACAAACATCTAAACTTTCGCATTTATAATATTAGTAGGATTGTACTCTCCACTTAAACTAATATAACAATAATAATTAGTCTTTAGGAGGTGAGTACAATGGGCGGCCTTATTGCTAAAAGCAATCTCTTCCAGACAACCTTAATGATAATTTAGTTTATGTTTCGTGTCACTTACGAAATGAAAGTAAATATAATGCATTAAGTATGTAGGTATCAAGGATATCACGTGGGTCAAACGCAAGGTTTTTAACAAACATACGCACTTAGGTTTATAATATTTTTAACCCCAGACGAAAAACGACGGGGTGTTATAAGTTTGACGTGTCTCTGTGTCTGAGGCAACGTAGCTCCCGAACGGATGAACCAATTTTGATTTTGATTTTTTTTTGTTTGAAAGGTGAATTGGCCGGGAGTGTTCTTAGCTATGTTTGATGAAAATCGGTACAAGTTTCAGGGGTTTTTTAAATTTTTAATTTAATTACTTGTTACTGTAGACATCAATGGAATGATATGAATATTGGCCTGCACTTACATCGAAGGTTCAAGGTTTACCCGCGTACCTATTATAATTAAAAAAAAATTAGGGATCCTTACTCCAATAATGTAATCCAAGGTGTAAAAAAAATTACGTTAAAATTTATAATTTTTGAAATTTTTGTTAAATACCCATGCAAAGAGGGGATGAGCCGTTAGTATTGAATAAAATAATTTTATGACTTTGACTCTGACATTCAGCCTAGTCAACCTTATCTACAGGAAAGACAATGTCGATCCGTGCAGAGCTGACTATGACGTCGTTTTCCCTCATGTTTTCCTTCATGGGTTTAAGCAGATGGCATTTGCAATGTTTGTTCTTGGTGGGAATCGAACCCACGACCCACAGCACGGAAGGCAGAGCTATTATCAGTCGGTAATAGCTCTGCCTTTCGTGCTGTGGGTCGTGGGTTCGATCTCCACTAACAACAAACATTTGTGTGCCAAACATAGATGTTTGTTCTATGTCTGGGTGTTACTATCCTATCCTATCCTACTTCCTACTAATATTATAAATGCGAAAGTTTAGATGTTTAGATGTTTGGATGTTTGTGTTTCAATCACGTCTAAACTACTGAACCAACTTGGATGAAAATTGGCATATATATAGTTCGTAACCTGGATTGACACATAGGCTACTTTTTATCTCGAATAATTAACAGGATCTACAGGATAAATTGAACGAAAAGGATTAACAGCGCAAATTGGCAAGAGGATTTCATTGTCATGTCATGTCACGTCAGTTTGACAGGGCGTAGTACTACCTCTTTGGTCTAACGACTAGCGTTTGACATTTCAGTACGAGTTCGGTGTAATGAGGTGTAATGTCAAGTTTTGCAAGGAAGTATCCGCTCGGTACACGCGCAGATAATATAATGTACACGGAAACTGTAGACGCGTACGAAGTCGCGGGTAACTGCTAGTGTATTATAAGTATGTATTTACAAAAAAAAGTACTTACATAAGTATTGTATCAGAATCTAGTTCCCATATTACAAGCTTTGCTTGGTTTGGGACTAGAGGGCGTCGTGTGAAATGTCCATGAATATTTTTTATTATAAGAATCTATATTCGTTTTATTAAATACCACCGGTGCTACCCTGGGTCTACTGACCCGTGAGTGATCTTCGGTGTATTAATAATGCAATATTTCGCTGGGATAAGCACAAAGGGTCAGGTTAAATATAAGCCAAGCTCGAAGAATGCACGAAACCTGGGTATAAAAGGCGTGAGTTTATTTCGTTATTGCTTTTTACGATAGTATTTTACAGTCCTGAAATTCAAGGATTCTTTAACAAACTTTAATAGAATTCTTAATTCGTTATCTTACTTCTTACTATCTTATCTTATCTTACTAATATTATAAATGCGAAAGTTTAGATGTTTGTGTTTCAATCACGTCTAAACTACTGAATTTACTTGGATGAAACTGTGTTCGCTAATCAAGCCGTTAATGTATAACTAAGAAATATGCTCACACGTTCGTTTGAACACATTTGTATCGTCTCATAGCGCCAAAGCATAGTCCATTGTATAAAATATCGTTGGCTAATTCCAACAAATATTCTCACAAAATGATATATTTTGTATTGTATATCACAATGCGAGATGCACTCACATCCATATTCTAATCTATTCATAACTTTAATAGTTCCCACTGACCCCCCTGAATCATAATATTATGTTTGTCTGACAATGGAGCAACAAACCATATTCAAAACAATCAGAGGAAGCCGAACAATAATTGTATTATAAAATATGACGTCATATTATTTTTATAGACTCCAAGTTGCTCCCTTGTTTTAATGGCAGCGTGTCACGAATTCATTACTCGAATTAACTAATGGATTATAGTGAAACATGAAATCTAAGCATAAAGTTTTTAATAAATTAGCAAAGATCTAGACAGGCGTCACAGCTCAGTCGGTAATAGCTCTGCCTTCCGTGCTGTGGGTCGTGGGTTCGATCCCCACCAAGAACAAACATTTGTGCGTGGAAAACATAGATGTTTGTTCTATGTCTGGGTGTTACTATGTATTATAAGTATGTATATGTATTTACAAAAAAAAGTATATTTAAGTATTCTATCAGCCATCTGGTTCCCATATTACAAGCATTGCTTAGTTTGGGACTAGAGGGTGTTGTGTGTTATGTCCCTGAATATTTATTTATTTATTTATCTAATAAACTATGTGAGTGACATTTCCACTCGACTAAGCCTTGGTGTAAAACGGCTAAGTTCGATAGCGTTTATTTCTCAGTTTCCGAATATCCAAAAAAATATCCATAAAGCAATTGAATCATGGTCACCTTACACAAGTAATTAAATTAAAAAAAATTAAAAACCCCCGAATCTTTGACCGATTTTCATCAAACATAGCTAAGAACACTCCCGACTAATGCACCTTTCAAACAAACAAAAAACAAAATCAAAATCGTTTCATCCGTTCGGGATCTACGTTGCCTCAGAGGCTCAGACACAGACACGTCAAACTTATAATACCCCGTCGTTTTTGCGTCAGGAGTTAAAAAATCAGCGTATTCAGCGTTTATTTGTTTAAAAATTTTCAAATTAAACGACATCAACATTAATTAACGTAGGTATTTCGTCCCACTGCTGGGCCTTTGCCTTTTTTTCTTTTTTTGGGCCTTTTTTTGCAGCTTCTTTGTCTCCCCCCAAAAACTTCCGATTCTCCCGGCTTCCGGAAAATTTTCGAATATCCAAATAAGGTTTTCAGCCTTATTCTGACGGTCACGTGACCGCAGTTTGTAATCGCACGCCTCTGAGTGCAGGAGTTTTATGTTACTGACATTTTTCTTAGTTTCGTCGAGTTTATCTTATTAAAAATAAAAATAAAATAAATATTAATGGACATTTCACACGACGCCCTCTAGTCCCAAACTAAGCAAAGCTTGTAATATGGGAACTAGATGCTGATAGAATACTTATATATACTTTTTTTTGTAAATACATACTTATAATACATAGTAACACCCAGACATAGAACAAACACCTATGTTTGGCACACACAAATGTTTGTTCTTGGTGGGGATCGAACCCACGACCCACAGCACGGAAGGCAGAGCTATTACCGACTGAGCTGTGACGCCTGTCACAGCCTGCCTTATTCTAAAAACGTATGCCGGAAAAGACGAAATAAAATTCAATGATGATTCACTGTATCATATCTTTGTGACAAATTAACTGACCGAACTCTAAGCATCAGTTACTTGTAAGAAACCAAACTATGGCTATCGATTCTATCTATCGAATTAAATAATTTGTAAGTAATAGTTTAAAAAACTAAAAAAACCCGACTTCAATTCGACTACCGGCTTCAACATCAGATGATAATGAATGTTTGTTACCTCAGAACTCCGTCATTTATGAACCAATTTCAAAAATTCTTTTTGTATCTTACAGAATATACTTCCAGGTTGGTCGCATTTTATTTTCATCATAATCGGTTCAGTAGTTTGGGTTATAAATAGAAATAACTGAAAGAAATATGCTATCCACGTGCACGAATACGCAATGTATTTTGCTTTCCTGTGACTTTTAAGTGGTGTTTATAGTCACTAGAACATTCCCAATGAACTGCCATCATCATCTGATGATGAAGCCGGCAGTCGAATTGAAGTCGGGTTTTCTAGTTTTTTAAAGTTATAAATTAGTAGCAGTTACCCGCGACTTCGTACGCGTCTAGTTTCCGTGTACATTATATTATTATCTGTGCGTGTACCGAGCGGATACTTCTTTGAGAAACTTGACATTACACCTCATTACACCGAACTCGTACCTACTGGAATGTCAAACGCTAGTTGTTAGACCAAAGAGGTAGTACTACGCCCTGTCAAACTGACGTGACATGACATGACAATGAAATCCTCTTGCCAATTGGCGCTGCTAATCCTTTTCGTTCATTTTATCCTGTAGATCCTGTTAATTTTTCGGGATAAAAAGTAGCCTATGTGTCAATCCAGGTTACAAACTATATATATGCCAACTTTCATCCAAGTTGGTTCAGTATTTTAGACGTGATTGAAACACAAACATCCAAACATCTAAACTTTCGCATTTATAATATTAGTAGGATAGGATGTCGAATGACGTTAGGAACTAATGCTAAGCGTACAATTCTGCCTCTGACGATACCATTCGTCGTGCATTGCAAGTATGTGAATCATACATTCCAAAGATTGTGTTGTTTTTATTTGCTTTTGACCGGGCAGATGTTAAAATATTTTGGGATGAGTTGGGTAGGTACTAAAAATAATGCGAGATGCTCACAGCGGTTTGGTATTAGCACGAATTAGCTAGCCTTGTGTGGGTTCGAACCCCTGACAGAATTATAAGTTTAAAAAACTAGAAAAACCGACTTCAATTCGACTACCGGCTTAATCATCTAATGATGGCAGTTCATTGGGAATGTTCTAGTGACCATAAACACCACTAAAAAAGTCAAAGGAAAGCAAAATACGCCTTTTCGTGCGCGTGGATGGCATATTTTTTCCAGTTATTTCTATTTATAACCCAAACTACTGAACCGATTTTGATAAAAATTAAATGAAACCAACCTAGAAGTATATCATTTCAGATAAAAAAAGAATTTTTGAAATCGGTTCATAAATGACGGAGTTCTGAGGTAACACACATTATATTAAATAAAACGAATTGAGATCCTCTTCCTTTTTTGAAGTTGGTTAACAAACATGTATGATGATGAACCTACAAAATAAAACTTATATTTTTATTCGTATTCTGGGTCTCAATTATATAGTGTCTAAGTATATCTATATTAATCTTGTTTCTAATTTTTTTTTCTCTATGTTACCTTTAGATAGCACCTCTAGTCTCGTAGTCCATTCCGTCCAAGGTTGTCTGGTAGAGATCGCTCATTAGCGATAAGACCGCCCATTGTACAATTTGTTAAGTTTTGTTTTTTATGTTATAGTAGTCCCTAGGTTAAGGTGTGCAATAAAGTATTTTCTATCTATCTATCTCACCCAGAATATGTATAAAATTTAAAGTTTCGCTGTTTACCATAAATAGTAGAAGTATTGATCTACAGTATTTCCCTCAGTAGCCCTGGTTGACCTACTTGGCTCACCAACTCACAATCCACATCCAAGTTTTAAGAATCCCAACTAACTAAACCTACTTATGTATTTACAAAAAAAAGTATATAAGTATTCTATCAGCATCTAGTTCCCATATTACAAGCTTTGCTTAGTTTGGGACTAGAGGGCGTCGTGTGAAATGTCCATGAATATTTATTTATTTTACTTACACAAGTAATTAAATTAAAAATTTAAAAAACCCCGGAATCTTGGACCGATTTTCAAAGTCAAAGTCAAAGTCAAAATTTCTTTATTCAATAAAATCACAAGGATAATTAGAATCGTCTTATATAATTAGGTGATTTCATCAAACATAGCTAAGAACACTCCCGACTAATTCACCTTTCTAACAAAGAAACAAAATCAAAGTCGGTTCATCCGTTCAGGAGCTACGTTGCCTTAGACAGACACACACACAGACACATCAAACTTATAACACTCCGTCGTTTTTGCGTCGCTGGTTAAAAAGTGGCTCCAGCCCCCGTATGCCAATCTTTTGCTGTCAAGTTATATTTCACTGCCCAGTGTAATTTCTTCAGGTCACGTGGTACATAATTGTACCACGTGATCATTCTTTTTAGACACTTGACAGCAAAATATGCGCGAAAACACATCAAATGACGTCATAATGTCACTATTTTGTCACAGAATAACTATGAGTTAGTATGAACTGACCATGATTTAAAACTTTGCAGTTCAACTTTGCAGTTCAACTTTGATTGGCATACCAATCCTGACGCTGTATCTAATCATCTAGATTAAATGCAAAAGTCTAGTTCATACGTTGCATTACGTCGTACGTATGCAGCCTAGCTGAGATTACCTTGAACGAGTAGTTATCCAATTACCGTCAGGCTTCGAAAATTTATTTTATTTGCACACGTAAATACACGTATTATATTTTTCTTACCATCAGGTGAGATTGCGGTGAAACGTTTGTCTATAATGTTTAAAAACCTACATTAAGAATAATCTCGTGAAGACTTCATCTCAATTCATTGGTGCTGATAAAATATTATTACATTTTTTACCCTCGAATTTATTAATTTACCACTTCGTCCTCTTCTCATCGTGAAGTGACGCTGGTTTTCAGATATTGCGCTCTCTTTCTAACGATTATTCTGATGCTTAAAAAAATTCTTTATATTTACAGTTTAAAAGCACATGATGATAAACGCAGTTAACGAGTTTCTTGACGACCTTCGGTGAGTTTCTGTGTCATGAGAAACTAATCACTAACAATGTAATGATTTACACCCATCTGCACCAAACATCGATGATTTCTACCAGATGCCCTAGTACAGTCGAAGACATGTCCACCACTGTTTGGACTTTGAACTATTAAAAGTTGAATGTTGCGAATCGTGCGAGAGGGACGACAGTGTGTTTGTGTAGGACCGACTGCTATGCTTCTTTGCATTGTATGTAGTGTAGTTATGGTTGTATTGGGTGTATAACCTGACCTGTGGCCGTGTGTACGAGTTTTGGTATATAAAACGGGTGTGAAACGTCTGACATCCAGTACCAGTGTGCGCTGATTGGTATGGAGACACTGAGCGGATTCTTTGAGAAGCTTGGTTTACACTGAGTTTATACTCGCAGTGTTTAGTTCACACTCGCAGTCCCATACGCTCGAAAGATGTATGCTAGAGTTTTGTTTGATTAATTAATTTAGCATTAATTAGCGTACGATCCGTATGAAGCTACGTCATGTTTGGTGCAGATATTTTTACTAACCAAAATTATGTGCTTAAAAGTTACTAACTTAACAATAAGCTAACACATTTTCAGCTAATTTATGCCATTTATGCGCTTACTAATAAATGAACTCATAGGTACGTAAGGTATTTCCGTAGTTTCCGAAACTGATTTAGATTTAAATTATAATTATCATTATTTTTACTGAATTTTCATAAATACATTCAGTGATTTTAACCCCCGACGCAAAAACAACGGGGTGTTTTGATGTGTCTGTGGCTGTGTATGTCTGTGTGTGTGTGTGTCTGAGGGATCGTAGCTCCCGAACGAAAGAACCGATTTTATTTTGTATGTTTTGTTTTTGTTTGAAAGGTGAATAAAATTAGTCGGAAGTGTTCTTAGCTGTTTGATCAAAATCGGTCCAAGATGGCCGCCGCCACAAAATGGCGGATTACATTTTTTCACGACTCCCGCAATATGGGTATCGAAAACAGGGTTTTTTAAATTTTTTATATAATTACTTGTATTATCTTCAAAAATTGTGACGACTCTGAGTGCAGGAGTGTGCGGTTAGTCCATCATTAGTATTTAGTACGCTGGTCAACACTTAATGTATTATTCAGACAGATTAGTCACGAGATACGAGATATGGCTGTGGGTCAATGAATCGATTATTTAGCTAGACTTTTGTTCTTGGATGCAGGATGTAAATCTTTTGTGTTTTCTTCTGTTTGGAGGCTGAAATATTGACGGTACGTCAAGTGAGTATGACTGAAACACATAGACTGAACAAAGATCTATGTTTGAAGAAAATTATAGGGGACTCGCTTCTGCCCGCGACTTCGTCCGCGTCTCGTTTGATCCTGTTTATTTTCAGGGATAAAAAAGTAGCCTATGTCCAGGCTACGAACTATATGTATTCCAAGTTTTATCCAAATCGGACTAGTAGGTAGTTACAGAAATATCCAAACGAAATTGTCTGTCGAAATGACGGACAGAGAGCCTAGATGAGAAGAAATAAAAAATAAATTATAGGTCGTAATTTTCATGCCCGTTCTTCTAGACCTTTGTAGCGAGGAACTGACACAAGAGTGTAGACGATTCTAAATGATTCTTGTGATTTTACTGAATAAACCATAATTTATTTTAACTTTCTATTTTCTTATTATGATGGCTCACAATTACAGTGAAAGCAATGTGTGGGAAATAAGTACCTATTGTGTATCAACCTTGAGAAGTTAATTAGTCATATTATAATTTTCACTAGCAGAGTGGCTCCATCTCTTTTTTGCAGACGGTACTAAAAACTAACCTAAAAATAAACAATATATTTTACAAAAATTTAAAAACTCCCGACCATGAAAATCTACTTAGATCCTCTTCATCATTGCTGGTCATCATCAGACCTTGGAGTAACGACTCCAGTTCCTCTGATTTAAATACTTTGAGATGAACTAAATGTTCCAAACTGCATTTATGTCGTGAGATTCCTCATAACTGGTTTTCAGAGCGGATGGCCGGATGCATATCCTTATAACTTAAACGGCTGCAGCGATTTTCACCAAACAATAAAACAACATTTTCTATGAAACCACCTATTGTATTAGTTCCATAGAAAAAGTTTTTATTCGTACGTGATTACTACCAAAAAGGCTCGTAAACACTCACTATGTCAGTGTCACAGACTAGGTTCAGTTTAACCATTTTTAACATAATTAACACCATCGATCACCACGACTTGAAGTGCTAATACGATCTTGAAAATTCCATAGCACGCTCGGTACGTGTTGGTATCATCACACCTCCTTCATTATTCAATCTTTGTCTCGAACGTTAGTGAAGAAACGGTCCCATTTTTGAAAATGTTCTAAATTCGAATTCAAATAGTGCGTTAATTGTTTTTTTTTCTTTTTCGACCATGTTTTGAATTTAGAATTCAGTGACGTCTGTGGATCAGTCGAATTTGTTTTTTTTGTGCAGTTGTATGGCCAGATCTTTAGATGAATTGATTTATTTAAAAAGAACGGCGTTACGGTATCTATTGGCGCGAGAATCGAAGCTTATGGCTTTAGGGAAGAAACCGGTGAACAAAAAAATTGCCAATTTCGTTAAAAACCATCAGGAAAATACAACTTGGACGAATTTCTTTGACTCACTAAATGAAGACCTAACGAGGAATATAAATATTTACGAGTTAAAGTTCGGAGAGAAAAGAAAAAATAAAAGTAAGACGTAACGTCTGTTTTCTGAAACGAAAGATATTTTGAGGTGTAGACCAATGTTTTTGCGGTAAGAATCCATTATTCTTATCTAATTTGACTGTCGTTTTTTCCCTGTAAATCCCCGATTTTCCATTACCGGGGGTAGACTTTTTTACTGCTAAGTAATTTTATTAAAAGTTCAACTTTAAAGGGCCTAACATTAACTAATACATTACGCACAGTGGATCTTTATCCCTCTGAAGTTAGGTGCAACAAACGATTGCGCATGTACTGTTGTGCGGAAAAATTCACTTACCTTCAATTCGACCCAAAAATGAGTTCTGCGCAGATACTTCAGATGGACAAAGATCCGTTGTGACTACTATTAACTCGTATTAAGTAAATTTACATAACATACACTGCAGTTAACTTTTAATGTCTACGAGTGTGGCAGTAAGTACTTCCTTTAAAATAGGCCGATAACAGATGCTGCAAAGTTGCAAAATACTTACGAAATGCGAGATATACTATCAATTGCTTATCAACCAGATAGTAATAGTTTTTTTTAGTTCTATTCCACTTTTTGTTAATAGTGGGTCTGTTGTTGGTTTTCTTTTATCGGTGAGTCATCTAGATTTTTTTAATTATTTCAAAAAATGAGGGCGTTGGCTATATAATTTGTTTCTCTTTTGCCTCCCCCTCAACCCCCGTTTTTAATAGTTTAACCCGATAAATTAATTAAGAAACAGCGCGTGCTAAAATCGTTCCTCGTAAAAAAATGTTACTATGAATGACAAAATGTGCAAATATAATAATAATACTGAATTAACACAAGAAATTGACTGAATTAAAAAATTGACTTGAATAAAACCTCGGTCTACCTACTTTCCTGTTGCAATACCCCTGAACAGCCCCCGTATTCCTATTCGTCAAGCTGCTTGACGAAACGAAGCTTCTCAAAAAATCCGCTCTGTGTTTCCATACCAAGCAGCGCACACCGGTGTGCTCGGCGTCAGACGTTTTACACCGGTTTTTACATTGTCAACTCGTACTCGCCCCTCAGGACAGTCTAGAAGACACCTATTCACTCTTGCCTTGAAAAGACCCACATTATATATCTCAGGAAAGACAGAAGACTGCAACGAATTGCTTAACGAAATATTTAAATTGAAAATAATTGCTAGTCATATTATTATCATATTTAAATCAATAATCTGTTATTTACCTTTATCATTTAGTCGTAATAAAATTATGTAAAAGGTTGTAAAATAATCTATTTTCAGTAATCTTAATCCTCTAATGCCTAGGAATGTATTGTAATCTTTCTTTCATGGATAAATAAGTACCTATACGTATCATTTAGTATTTATTGGAATAACATCCTATACTTACTTATATTATAAAAGTTTAGATGTTTGGATGTTTGTGTTTCAATCACGTCTAAACTACTGAACCAACTTGGATGAAACTTGGCATATATACAGTTCGTAACCTGGATTGACACAAAGGCTACTTTTTATCTCGAATAATTAACAGGATCTGCAGGATAAAATAAACGAAAAGGATTAGCAGCGCCAATTGGCAAGAGGATTTCATTGTCATGTCACGTCACGTCAGTTTGACAGGGCGTAGTACTACCTCTTTGGTCTAACGACTAGCGTTTGACATTCCAGTAGGTACGAGTTCGGTGTAATGAGGTGTAATGTCAAGTTTCTCAAAGTATCCGCTCGGTACACGCACAGATAATATAATGTACACGGAAACTGTAGACGCGTACGAAGTCGCGGGTAACTGCTAGTTTATAATAAAAACTTATTGTGTATTTTCCAGCGGCGGCAGAATGTCAGATGCGCCAGTGGTGACGGTGGAGCAAGGCCAGCTCCAAGGCAGGGTGGCAAACACCCCATCAGGGAAGGCATACTACTCCTTCCAAGGAATCCCTTACGCGAAGCCTCCTCTCGGCTCGCTGAGATTTAAGGTAAGATAAGATAAGATAAATTCCGTGCCTTCTGTGCTGTGGGTCGTGGGTTCGATCCCCACCGAGAACAAACATTTGTGTGTGGAAAACATAGATGTTTGTTCTATGTCTGGGTGTTACTATGTATTATAAGTATGTATTTACAAAAAAAAGTATATAAGTATTCTATCAGCATCTAGTTCAGCCTCAGAACCCCGTCATTTATGAACCGATTTCAAAAATTCTTTTTTTATCCGAAAGAAGGTACTTCCAGGTTGGTCCCATTCAATTTTCATCAAAATCGGTTCAGTAGTTTGGCTTGTAAATAGAAATAACTGGAAAAAAATATGCTATCCACGTGCACGAAATTTCCAATTTAGCTTTCCTGTGACTTTTTAGTGGTGTTTATAGTCACTAGAACATTCCCAATGAACTGCCATCATCAGATGATGAAGCTGGTAATCGAATTGGAGTCGGTTTTTCTAGTTTTTTTAAACATATAAATTATTTGAACGTAATTTACGAGATAATGAGATCAATAAGCTGTTTTCTTACTATCACACGTATTTTCCTGGTTATATAACTTTGTAGATCTGAGATGCTGTAGTTTTTATCTTTTATCTTATTTGTTCCGCGATAAGCACGTATAGATTATATCAGCTCGATGTGAAGTCCTTTCAAAGTGAACATTCTACAAATGCTAGAGGATATAAAACGTCGAAAATATATGGGAGTTTTATGTAATTTTCATAATAGTTTTCGACAAGATGGGGCGACGATCTGCGAAATGTAGGTGGCAAATACTGGATGAGAAGAGCCGAAGACCGGGTTTTCACTACGTCCAGCAGTGGACTGATATAGGTTGATGATGATGGTCAACTTGACTAAGGCTCGTTGACAGGCGTCACAGCTCAGTCGGTGATAGCTCTGGCATCCGTGCTGTGGGTCGTGGGTTCGATCCCCACTGAGAACAAACATTTGTGCGTGTAAAACATGTTTGTTCTATGTCTGGGTGTTGCTACGTATCATACGTATTTATAAAAGAAAATTATATATAAGTATTCTATCAGCCATCTAGTTCCCATTCAAGTTTTACTTAGTTTGGGACTAGAGAGCGCTGTGTGAAATGTTCATGAATATTTATTGTACTGAGGGGGTTTTCTCTGAGCATTGTTTTTCTCGTTTCTATTCCAGGCTCCACAGCCCATCGATCCATGGGATGGCATCCGTGATGCTACATCAGAAGGCAACATCTCAGCCCAAATCGATCCAATTTTCACCAAAAATTACGTAGGCGATGAAAACTGTCTCTTCCTAAACGTTTATTCTCCCAACTTAGATGGTGCTTTTTTACCAGTCATGGTTTACATTCACGGAGGCGCGTTCAAATTCGGTTCAGGGAACACTGACCTGTATGGTCCAGACTTTCTCGTAGAAAAAGACGTGGTGGTTGTGACTATTAACTATAGATTAGGCGCGTTAGGTTTCCTCAGCTTAAACACTCCAGATGTACCAGGAAATGCGGGGATGAAAGACGTGGTGCTCGCTCTTAGATGGGTGAAAGAAAATATTCAAAACTTTGGAGGGAATTCAGGGAATTTGACTGTTTTTGGAGAAAGCGCAGGTGGGGCGGCTACTACGCTAGTTACAGCCAGTCCTCTATCCAAAGATTTGATTAACAGAGTAATCGTGCAATCAGGAACTGCGCTCTTCGACTGGTCTTTCCAAAAGAATCCAATTGAAAACGCCAGAAACCTGGCCAAGAGTTTAGGCTGCGAAGGTGACAGCGTTGAAGAAATCCTTGACTACTTAAATTCGACATCAGCTAAAGAAATTGTTGAGGCTCAAGAAAAGATGAGCTATCCTGATGAAAATCCTAACGCATTCAGTTTGGTTGTCGAAAAGGAGTTCCCAGACATTGAGGCAGTCATAACCGAACCTTTTATAAACCTCTTAACCTCGGGCAGGGTTGCCCACGTGCCAATAATGATAGGTTCAACCACACTGGAGTTCGCTTTCGAGAGAATGTCAGACGACCTCCAATCGTTCATCCCTAACGAGCTAAACATCGAACGGAACTCTCCGGAATCATTGTCCATAGCTGAGAAGATCAAGAAGCTGTACTTCAAGGGAAGTCACACCGGAGTCGAGAGCTTACACGAGTATTACCAACTTTTGTCTGATAAATTAATCAATATCGATTGTCACAGATACGTGCAATACTTAGTACAGGCTACAAATGCTCCAATTTTCTACTACAAGTTTGATTATGTGGGAGAGTTGAATATATCCAGCAAAACATTGCATAGTTTAGGGCTTAAGCATGCTATGCATATGGACGATTTGGGCTATTTGTTCAAGAATGAATTCCAGAAAGAACAGGTGCCTACTCCTCAGGATATCAAGATGAGGGAGCGGATGGTCAGACTTTGGACGAACTTTGCGAAGAGTGGGTGAGTTGTCTTAGTTTATGAATTGACGCTCACAGCTCAGATGGTATAACTCTGCCTTCTATGCTGTGGGTTGTGGGTTCGATCCCCACACAGAACTACGAGTAATTATATATTAAGTCATGGTTAAGCGCCCCTTGCGGATTAATTGAGAACAATATTTCTCCATTGACAGGCGTCACAGCTCAGTCGGTAATAGCTCTGCCTTCCGTGCTGTGGGTCGTGGGTTCGTTCCCCACCAAGAACAAAACATTTGTGCGTGGAAAACATAGATGTTTGTTCTATGTCTGGGTGTTACTATGTATTATAAGTATGTATTTACAAAAAAAGTATATATAAGTATTCTATCAGCATCTGGTTCCCATATTACAAGCTTTGCTTAGTTTGGGACTAGAGGGCGTCGTGTGAAATGTCCATGAATATTTATTTATTTATACAAAAACGGCAAATTCGATACTCGATTCTCGAAAATGAAACTCAGGCATCTAGTGATTACAGAATTCAATTTTCTCATCATCAATATCCTCTCCATCATTCCAGGAACCCGACACCCGACGAGAACCACTACCTGACAGTGACCTGGCTACCAGTCACCAAGGACAATCAGTACTACCTCAACCTTGGTCCGGAACTGTCCTTGGACACCAATCCTGATAAAGAAAAGATGGAGTTCTGGGACGAACTCTACAGCAAGCATTTCAAAATCTGGGACCAACAACATGTCACGTCTACTACGCAAATCGTCACGTCTGTTTTTACCACCCATGAAGTAATCGAAGAGAGAAAAGAAACTCTGGTAAGTGGAATCACTGAAAGTGTTACGGAAATCATTGGTACCGCCCCGGAAATAGTGGAAACTGCCCCGGAAATAGTTGAAACCGCCCCGGAAATCGTTGACACCGCCCCGGAAATAGTGGAAACTGCCCCGGAAATCGTTGGCACCGCCCCGGAAATTATAGATACTACTCCAGAATTTGTTGATACACAGATAATAGTAGATACCGCTCCGGAAATAGTTGACACCACCCCGGAAATAGTTGATACCACAACGGAAATTATTGATACCACTCCAGAAATCGTCAGCACTAATTATACTACTCGGGAAATTATTGATAGTTCAGAATTCGTCGATACTGACGTTCAAAAACTTGTAAGCAACTTCTCGAAGGGAGATATAGATAGTGTTCCTCATATTAACGGTAATGGTATAGACAAACCCAAACCCAGAACGTCAAATGAAATCAAAATGGCGTCGTCGAATGGAACACCTAAAGATGTTATCAGAGCCAACGATCCCCCAGAAGACGACCTTCCCAAAAACATAGGCGTTAACAAATTTGTTAACTTTTTCGAATCGCTTGGCGGAAAGAAATAGTCATTTAGTTGGTAGAATTATTTTTACATTCCAATTTACAAGGTGTTAAAGACCATTCCCGAAAATTTCAAGGGTTATCAATGTTAATCAAATTTGCTAATACAAATTCAATATCTAGGTTATACAAGAATGTATGGAATAGCTAGTTTTTTACAAGATTTTGTTTGTGTGGTTAGGTCAAATCTTCCAAGTTAAATTTGACCCTTTTCCCGATGTCCGATTTAGCTGAAATTTGGCATACCTACTAGTCTTTGATGACAATGTAATAATATACGAGCTGATCAGAGGGGTAATCACGAACAAATCTGACAGGCACCGCGTTACGCGAACCTAACGTATTCCAGTCATATTACGCGTCAACGCCAGGCCGACTGCCAAACGTTGTAGCGTCACCGCGCAGTGTATCTCGGATACGCTAGCGTTACGATACGTTTACGATTGTCACATTTATTCGTGATCAAGGCACTGATGATGTAGCCGGAAGGCCATGGGAACTCTGTAATAAAACGTCGCAACATCGAGTTTTGGCTCGTTTGTCTTGACAAGGACTCTTTCGTGCTAATACTGTTGGTTCTATAGAAAGAGTTGTTCAAATGATAAGTATTTTAACCCTTCGAAGTTTTCGGGAGTGGTCTTACGCCCGATAGATAGTTAAGTCTAATAAAGGTTTAAATTCTGGATTCTAATACCTCTCACTACCCATATTTTCAACATCGGATTTCAGTAGGAAACTAAGATTTAGGACACATCCGCTAGATTCCACATTCGTCAGATCATTTCTTTATTCCACATTCGTCAGATTTTTTTACCTCTGACGAAACGATGGTTCCACGTTCGTCAGATTCCATAAGGACACATCCGCTAGATTCCACATTCGTCAGATCATTTCTTTATTCCACATTCGTCAGATTTTTTTACCTCTGACGAAACGATGGTTCCACGTTCGTCAGATTCCATAAGGACACATCCGCTAGATTCCACATTCGTCAGATCATTTCTTTGTTAGTTCTTAGTGGGGATCGAACCCACGACCCACAGCACGGAAGGCAGAACTATACCCACTGAGCTGTGACGCCTGTAATACCTACATAGAACGCTAACTAGTGTTTTTTTTTTGACAGAAAGTAAAAGAATCCGTTATTTAACCCTGCTTTTATCACTTTTAGCAAAATGTTGTCATTTGTAATTAAAGCTCGTGTCTTCCTTCCTTTTAGTAATTCAAAGTGAAATACATTATTAAGGGCGAGTGTATTGTGAAAAACGCTACTTACTTGCATTCTGTAATTACAGGTAATTAAATTAAAAATTAAAAAAACTCCCAAGTCTTGAACCGATTTTCATCAAACATAGCTAAGAACACTCCCGACTAATTCACCTTCCAAACAAAAAAAAAACAAAATCAAAATCGGTTCATCCGTTCGGGAGCTACGTTGCCTCAGACACACACACAAACACGTCAAACTTATAACACCCCGTCGTTTTGCATTGGGGGTTAAAAATAAAAATAGGTACAGAAAATTCATTATATTCTCGAGATTTGCTCTAATCCAGAAACACCATCCATCCATCCATCGTCGGCCTCATCGTCACTTACCATCAGGTGAGATTGTGGCCAAAGGACATTCTACATTATATATAAAAAAAACGATAGAAAAATATTTTCTGGATAGAAAAAAATCTTAAAGTTTTCTAAGATTGTGTCTGGATTTCGATTTCGGCTAATTATTGGTATTAAAATTAGATAAATACATGTACCAACAGTTGCTTCGGCGATGTCTTTATCTGTTTTTTCAAAATTATCTTTGGTTTACAAGATATTATCAAAAAATTGCTAATTCACGCATTTTTTATGTCGTGGCGATCGGAAGCGCCATGACGAAGCGAGTGCGGTTTTGAACCTTATTCCCACTGTATTATAACCCAGTTTTAAATCACGCGCTGAGGTGCAAATTTTTTTTATGACAATCGACCGTACGTGCTATTTTTCACAATACACGCACATATAATAAGAATCATTTTGTGATCATCTCTACCATACTTATAAACATTATTTTAAATTATATATCACTGTTTGTCACCTATTTATAAGATATGGCAATAATTTGAGCATCTGTCAAATAATTTGACAGATCTTTGTAAAATCTGTCAAAGAATTTGACAGATTTTTGTAAAATGGTTGTATAAGTCATAGAGTGTTGATTAGTTTGTCAGACAGTTGAATCAGAGGACGTGCTCTGTAAAGTCATGTAGTTGTAATTGCTCAAAGGACCATCTGCTAACTCTGTCATTAGGTCAAATCACACTTTGAATCGCCTTCATTCGAAAAGTTCGCGTTCAGAAATTTTGAAATCAATTTTTGACATTATTTTGTTATTTAAAAAATTCGCAATAAATATTATTTATTACATGTAGATATTTTGTGCCAATAATTATTTTAGTCGTAAAATTATAATCGTTATTTTTACTATAATAGTCATCATATTTTTGTATAATTTTATGATTAAAGAGTAATAAATAAGGAGAAGAAAGTTTTTGATGTTTTATTTATAATGTTAGGACAAGTTCGACCACGCCAAGTTTGCAGCGCTTAAAATGACAATTTGAATGTCTATAGCTCGAAAAAAGTATTTTTGTGGTTAGCCCATAACTTGGTCAAACTATAATCCATTTCATTTAGGTAGGTAGGTCTACGTACACACGGCTACACGTCAGGTTAGACAGCCAACATACTCATATAAAATGCAGAAAATCGTTGGAAAAGGACTACATTGGGTGTAGGCGCGTCCTGTACAAAATACACACATTGTCGTCCCTCTCGCACGATTCGGAACATTCAACTAATAGTTCAAAGTTCAAACAGTCTAGGTTGATGCGTTTCCGCGTGTACTACCTATCTATAAAATAACAGTCTGTGTACCATATACAGGGAGTGTGATTTTTAACCCACAAGAAATAAAAAACACTATTAGGTGATGATAACTATTATTTTCAAAGTTATTTACAATACATTGCTAAATTAATACATATTTTTAAATTAAATAAATTAAATCTAACCTATTATAATAATGCTAGGTACGACCTAACAAATCTTTGGCATTAATCTTATTTAAAAATTACTTATTAGGTATCCTAGACCTACCTAATGTACCTATAGTGAAACACTTAGATAAAATAAACGGTAACTTCCATTTGACTTAAACTTAGTACTTAAACTAGCGTAAGGTTTGCAATCTAAAGCAAAATATTGAAAAGGAGGAATGAGTGAAAGAGACGAGGCATTTATGAGCCACTGAAAGTGAGGTATCCTACTAATATTATAAATGCGAAAGTGTAGATGTTTGTGTTTCAATCACGTCAAAACTACTGAACCAACTTGGATGAAAGTTGGCATATATATAGTTCGTAACCTGGATTAACACATAGGCTACTTTTTATCCCGAATAATTAACAGGATCTACAGGATAAAATGAACGAAAAGGATTAGCAGCGCCAATTGGCAAGAGGATTTCATTGTTATGTCATGTCACGTCAGTTTGACAGGGCGTAGTACTACCTCTTTGGTCTAACGACTAACGTTTGACATTCCAGTACGAGTTCGGTGTAATGAGGTGTAATGTCAAGTTTCTCAAAGTAGTGTCCGCTCGGAACACGCACAGATAATATAATGTACACGGAAACTGTAGACGCGTACGAGGTCGCGGGTAACTACTAGTTACAAATATAGGCACTAATAAGCCGGCGAAAGTAAACCGACTATTCTTTGCGTGTAGGTATGACTAGACGAAGTTCGAGTAGAACTTCGCCACCTTTACCCCCTCGTCTGTGGCATCTATGAGGTCATCCCTTGTGCAGGTGTTAGGGCACAAGGGGCAAACGAGAAAATGAGACGTTTGGATAGGGGCCCCGCAATCACATTGACTGAGAGCAGAGGGGCGAGTATGAGTTTACAGTGTGCAATACGTCAGACGCCAACCACACCGGTGTGCGCTGCTTGGTATGGAAACACTGAGCGGATTTTTTGAGAAGCTTGGTCTCGTCAAGCTTTCGCTCAGTGTTTCCATACCAAGCAGCGCACACCGGTGTGGTTGGCGTCAGACGTATTGCACACTGTAAACTCAGGGTCGCGATAGCCTCATCTACACATGCTCTCCCTAGAGCGACCGACTTGGGTTCGGAGCCGGTTGATGAATCTCCACACTGGCCATGGAAGATCGAACCGACTATAAAAATACAGTAGACACAACGGATCTTTATCCCTCTGCAGGGGTATGCCAATCAAAGTTGAACTGCAAAGTTTTAAATCATGGTCAGTTCATACTAACTCATAGTTATTCTGTGACTAAATAGTGACATTATAATGTCATTTGATGATTTTTCGCGCATATTTTGCTGTCAAGTGTCTAAAAAGAATGATCACGTGGTACAAAATTGTACCACGTGACCTGAAGAAATTACACTGGACAGTGAAATATAACTTGACAGCAAAAGATTGGAATACGAGGGCTGAAGTTAGGTGCAACACGATTGCGTATGTACTGTTGTGCGGAAAAATTTGCACCTCCAATTCGAATCAAAAATTGGTTCTGCGCAGATACTTCAGAGGGACAAAGATCCGTTGTGACAAATATACGCAACTATATTGTACATTATTTCGACAGGCGTCACAGCTCAGTCGGTATAGCTCTGCCTTCCGTGCTGTGGGTCGTGGGTTCGATCCCCACCGAGAACAAACATTTATGTGTGACAAACATAGATTGTTCTATGTCTAGGTGTTACTATGTATTTACAAAATAAGTACTTATTTATCAGCAATGTAGTTCCCATAAAGCTCGGCTTAGTTTGGAACTAGATGGCGTTGTGTAATATCCATAAAACAAATAATATTCGTGGACTTTACACACGACGCCCTCTAGTCCCAAACCAAGCAAAGCTTGTAATATGGGAGCTAGATGCTGATAGAATACTTATATACATACTTTTCATACATATAGTATGAATATTTATTATTATGAGGCAGTTTTATACCCCAACTCTCTAGCAGTGCTTCTGATCCAAGTTAAGTAGGACGCCACTCTAGTGTACACACCCGGCCGACCTCGCCGGGCACATCCAGCGCCCCATGACACGACCCCTTGGATATGCCATCGGTTGTCTTCGCGACACGCGAGAGGACCACCAGAGTCTCCACGACAAGCGTCTACTCCGCCTTGAAGTATACCTGGAAGAAGACCTTTGCATGTAATGTAGATGATATCCAGCGTCATGGGAACTTGGTCCCCATGGGCCGATGTACGGGAGGCTGCAGTGCCTGGGACATGATTTAGATGGAGTAGGCTTGTAGCACCTATACCATCCTCTCAGCCTAGTCCCCACAATCCACAGGAAACACAAGCTCAATACGTGCCCAGCTGACTAAGCCAAGGGTCCCCATGGGCCGATGTACGGGAGGCTGCAGTGCCTGGGACATGATTTAGATGGAGTAGGCTTGTAGCACCTATACCATCCTCTCAGCCTAGTCCCCACAATCCACAGGAAACACAAGCTCAATACGTGCCCAGCTGACTAAGCCAAGGGTCCCCATGGGCCGATGTACGGGAGGCTGCAGTGCCTGGGACATGATTTAGATGGAGTAGGCTTGTAGCACCTATACCATCCTCTCAGCCTAGTCCCCACAATCCACAGGAAACACAAGCTCAATACGTGCCCAGCTGACTAAGCCAAGGGTCCCCATGGGCCGATGTACGGGAGGCTGCAGTGCCTGGGACATGATTTAGATGGAGTATGCTTGTAGCACCTATACCATCCTCTCAGCCTAGTCCCCACAATCCACAGGAAACACAAGCTCAATACGTGCCCAGCTGACTAAGCCAAGGGTCCCCATGGGCCGATGTACGGGAGGCTGCAGTGACTGATACATGATTTAGATGGAGTAGGCTTGTAGCACCTAACTTGAAATAACCACTACCCACCTGCACAGATCATGGAGTCCAGAATCTTCTGCTGCCTTCCTCCCAGCACATCACCGTCGCGACACGTCGCCATGTCCAGTACTGGTACAGCAGCTGCTCGTAATACTGGAGCGAAGTTCTCTGTGCTTTCTGTCAAATCCCATCCCACTTAATATTATAACCTAGCAGTTACCCGCGACTTCGTACGCGTCTACAGTTTCCGTGTACATTATATTATCTGTGCGTGTACCGAGCGGATACTTTGAGAAACTTGACATTACACCTCATTACACCGAACTCGTACCTACTGGAATGTCGAACGCTAGTTGTTAGACCAAAGAGGTAGTACTACGTCCTGTCAAACTGACGTGACATGACATGACAATGAAATCCTCTTGCCAATTGGCGCTGCTAATCCTTTTCGTTCATTTTATCCTGCAGATCCTGTTAATTATTCGAGATAAAAAGTAGCCTATGTGTCAATCCAGGTTAAGAACTATATATATGCCTAGTTTCATCCAAGTTGGCTCAGTAGTTTTGACGTGATTGAAACACAAACATCCAAACATCTAAACTTTCGCATTTATAATATTAGTAGGATGCGAAAGTTTAGATGTTTGGATGTTTGTGTTTCAATCACGTCGAAACTACTGAGCCAACTTGGATGAAACTAGGCATATATATAGTTCTTAACCTGGATTGACACATAGGCTACTTTTTATCCCGAATAATTAACAGGATCTACAGGATAAAATGAACGAACGGGATTAGCAGCGCCAATTGACACGAGGATGATGTCATGTTTGTTTGTTCTGCCATAACTACTGGACCAATTTCAGTGAAATTTATACAGTTTAGAAGCCCTTTTTCCGGATCAAAACATGGGCTATGTTATATTGAAAAGTAACATAGTACATGCGTACGAAGTTGCGGGTAGAAGATTGGTTTATGAAATCGTTACTCACCTGCTTGGAACCCCCACCCACTGACAGCGCAAGGGGTCAAAGTGGGGGTTGAGGGGGGCGGTAGGCAGATGGGTCGAACGTGCGAGTTGAACTGCATGCCAGCGCCCCCTCGAGATATTGATATTAGCGCTATATCATTGCTATGGGGGCCATCTGTAAAAACCATAAAAAAAATTGGTAATACGTGTTATTTATCAGTTTTATGACCTTTTTTTTGTATACAACTTAACGATACAACTCAAAGTAATGATCGCATTGCAATGAATCACAGGGCACATCTTCATGGACGTGCTCAGTGAGGCAATGCATTCTTATAGGTAGTGGTTAACACTTAACAACAGAGTGGGTCATCGTCTTATTCCATCACTTAGTAATATAAAAAAAAACACCCAGACATAGAACAAACATATTTTTATGTTTGATACAAATGTTAGTTACCTATATAAATACAAATATTCATGGACATTTCACACGACGCCCTCAAGTCCGAACTAAGCAAAGCTTGTGATATGGGAACTAGATGCTGATACAATACTTATATACTTTTTTTTGTAAATACTTATTATCACAGAACAGAGAAGTCTTATTATACATAGTAACACCCAGGTCCCAGACATAGCACAAACATGTATGTTTGCCACAAATGTTAGTTCTCAGTGGGGATCGAACCCACGACCCACAGCACGGAAGGCAGAGCTATACCGAGCTGTGATGTGACGTCTGTCAGATACAAACCTTTTCTAAAATCTGGATGTAGCACCACCTTCTCAGCCATGAACCTGCGCTCGTGCTTGTCCTGTATCTTCAGCCGATGCTCGCCCACCACTACTCTGATGTGGTCTAGTTGTAGCGGTTGCTGGAATGAAAGAGCAATGTGTGATGACAAGAACTCTAAGGAGAGCTCGTGGTAAACAAGTAATTATATTCGACAGGCGTCACAGCTCAGTCGGTAACGGCTCTGCCTTCCGTGCTGTGGGTCGTGGGTTCGATCCCCACTGAGAACAAACATTTGTGTGACAAACATACATGTTTGTTCTACGTCTG
Source organism: Gandaritis pyraliata (assembly GCA_947859175.1). NCBI lineage: Eukaryota > Metazoa > Arthropoda > Insecta > Lepidoptera > Geometridae > Gandaritis > Gandaritis pyraliata. Next base: position 3,801,054 of record OX401879.1, read on the forward strand.
GGTGTTACTATGTTATATAAGTATGTATTTACAAAAAAAAAGTATTAAAGTATTCTATCAGCCATCTAGAGCCCATATTACAAGCTTTGCTTAGTTTGGGACTAGAGGGCGTTGTGTGTAAAGTCCATGAATATATAAAAAAAAACAAAAAAAAAAAAACCGCCTTACCACTTTTGAAACTGTTTCGCTTGCAAGCAGTTAGCTACCTGACCTCGCTTTTTTTCTTTTGTCTTATTTTGACCAACCAGAGACCTAAACATCTATTTATTTTTATGACGGCCCATTGTTTTCATAACTTTTACACCCAAAATAACTTGCTTCTATTGGTATTCCAAAATTAACGGCTAGTCAGTTTACAGGAAATGCACCCTTAAGGTGGTAAGGTAGAACTTTTGCTGCTAGTACCTTGTCGAAGCAGTGTGCAGCAGACAGCACGAGCCCTTCGCCAATAACAGCTCCCCCGCAGTGGTGCTCGAACGTCAGCTTGTCTACATCCAGCATCTGAATCTCCACCTATAACCAACCACTTCTAAATTAGGTACAGTACACACAACAGATCTTTATCCCTCTTAGTTAGGTGCAACAAACTATTGCGTATATAAGTACAGAGGGGCGAGTACGAGTTGACCATGTACAAAACGGTGTCAAACGTCTGACGCCGAGCACACCGGTGTGCGCTGCTTGGTATGGAAACACTGAGCGGAAGCTTGACGAAACCAAGCTTCTTAATTCTTAATTCTTTATTGCACACAACACAGGACATAAACAAAAGACAGAAATAGATGACATGTACAAAGGCGAGCTTAACCCTAACAAGAGTTTTCTTCCAGCAAACCTTTGAGGCTAGAGAGAGGTGACTGTAGAGGCAGGTCCTTGTACATAAAAGGTACATATAACGGAAATTCGATACTTACTAACTAACAAATAAATCTTATTAAGAAAACTAAAGTATTAAACATATACCTATCATAAAATACATATATACCTAATAAAAATTATACATAGGTACTTATTATGTGTACTTTCTACTAAATAAAATAATACATACATACATACAATACATATACTTAGATATAAGTTCACAGAGATAGATAGTGCTCTTTTACTTTGCTCTTAAATATATTAAGCTTCTCAAAGCTTCTCAAAAAATCCGCTCAGTGTTTCCATACAAAGCAGCGCACACCGGTGTGCTCGGCGTCAGACGTTTGACACCGGTTTTTACATTGTCAACTCGTACTCGCCCCTCTGTTGTGCGGAAAAATTCGCTTACCTACCTTCAATTCGACCAAAAATAGGTTAAAAATGCAGTTTAATGTATAGGTAATCATCTATACAGCTATCTATTTATACAGCGTCAGGAGCTAAGATGAAGATGAGCATAATTTTTTTTTATTAATGCAGATCGATAGATTTTTACGTCCAAAACATAACGGTGAAAGAATTTTTTCGATGTATCAAAAACTGAATTTTCTACGATTTTTCAAAGTTTAGATTTTCAAAATCTTTGAGCCCGGAGATTTCGCGTGTGACAAAACAGGAAATAATAACAAGCCATAAAACCAAACTCCTCTTCCTCATTGCTCGTCATGCCTCAATGTACGGGAGGCTGCAGTGCCTGGGACAATGGAGTAAGCTTGTAGCACCTATACCCTCCTCTCAGCCTATAATAGTCGGCCCTATGAAAATATAGTATGAAAAGATCATTACTGACCATTCCGATGGTGCTCGACCAAATACAACCTACAGACTGTAAAATTCTACTCCCTGTCATAAAAAAAATCCGGGTTTTTAAAAATGACATAATTTTTTTGTTACGTTTTGGTGTCGTGTCGTACATTTTGTTTTTAAAATGTCATATTGTTTTAATTTTCAATTTACCCATAAGTATTTGTTTTTTTTTTCATCTAACAGGAGCACTATAACATTTCTATGTACCTCTTCTCCTTGAAGCATAACCTCCATGCGTTTAAATAGCAAAACAAAACACCATGAAGGTTGCATAAAGAACAACAAAAGAAAATAAGTGAAAGTGTCATTAGCATATCTTTTAAAAAGACAAAAGAGATTCAACACTTTTATATCGTATGTAGGCCTAAAATTCTGTAAATGAAATGAAGATTCGTTCGTTCTAGAGCCGGGACAGTGCCCTCCAAAGCACGGAAGCGTTCAGCAGGGGTATTCCAATCTCAGTTGAACTGCAAAGTTGAACTGCAAAGTTTCAAATCATGGTCAGTTCATACTAACTCATAGTTATTCTGTGACTAAATAGTGACATTATGATGTCATTTAATTTTTTTCGCGCATATTTTGCTGTCAAGTGTCTAAAAAGAATACTAACTAACCTGAAGAAATTATACTGGGCAGTGAAATATAACTTGACAGCAAAAGATTGGAACACGGGGGCAGATGCAAATGCCACTAGCGGTCACGGTCACCCATCCAAAGTCACCGGGCAGAACATCGCTTAACTAAGATAATCGGTGAAGGACAAGCCAAGCCACGAGCGCTTTTTCAATGAATAATTAAAAATGTACAATGGGTGGTCTTATCGCTAGTTATTTAACCCCGTAAAAACGACGGGGTGTTATAAGTTTCATGTGTCTGTGTGTGTGTGTCTGAGGCAACGTAACTTCCAAATGGATGAACCGATTTTGGTTTTTATTGTTTGAAAGGTGAATAAGTCGGGAGTGTTCTTAGCTATGTTTGATGAAAATCGGTCCAAGATTCGGGGGTTTTTAAATTTGTAATTTAATTGTTTACTTACTTGCCAAGGAAAAGCTCCGTATGGGGTTTCCGTCCCTCCAACAATCTTCCCCGTCCTTGCATTGAAGTCCACAGTTCTCGTCCCACATTGCACTTTTCTCCCCTTCAAAGAATTCTGATTGAAATAGTTCGTTGAAAAACTTGTGAATGCTTTTGAGGGGCGAGTTCTGTTCTTATAATATTCCATGTGATTGATATTATTGAAATATTGAGCGTGTGAGAATTTTATTAAGAAAAATAGTATGCAAAGTTTTAAATACATTTTTAGCACATTAAATAATTAGTAGGTATCTTAAGCACACAAAAGTCACCGTATTTTATTTATTTCCAGTACTTAAGTTTAATTTATTTTACTGCAAATTGATATATAACACTTTTTCATGGTTTTATCTTGAAATCACTGTTTAAAAAATATATGCTCGCAAAATATTGTTTTGTTTCGTGTATTTCAAAACACGATTATAAAAGGTTCATATTTTGATCGCCACAAAATACAACATTAAACGTAATTAAAAAAAATGTCACATCGTAATTCGCAACCCATTGACCCACATCACACGTCCGCACAGTAGGACATACAATACCGAAATGAGATTTAAAAGATCGAACTCATTTTTTTTTAATCCGAAGGCATCGATCACAATGGCATACCACTACACACGAGATGTAGGTCACTAGACCGATCGTAAGATGCATCTCATTGAACTATTGTAAGTCGAAGCATAAAAGGATATCATTGTGTTTAGAAAGACGTTTTTCTTTGTATTCAAAAGTGCATTTGCATTCTTAAATTGCTTTTGACTTTCACTTCGGTACCTTATTAAACTCAATAGATTGTCTAAACTGTATTAAGTACTTCTTTTTTAAACTTCATTTAAACTTAAAGGTCGATCAATCGCATGCCAAATGAAAGGGATTCGTTCATCAAAAATTTGATAAAGTTTTGACCATATTCCACGAGATTAAAGTGTTCAAGTTCATTAGCTTTATTATTCAGTAAAATTTCTAGGAATATTTTGATCTACAAGGTTTCTAAAAATGTATCATATAACACTATCGATCACAATTTTTTTTTAAAAAACTTCAAAAAAGGAAGAGGTTCTCAATTCAGTTGTATTTTTTTTTATGTTCGCTACCTCAGTACTCCGTCATTTATGAACTGATTTCAAAAATGCTTTTTTTATCTGAATGGATGTACTTCCAGGTTGGTTCTATTCAATTTTCATCAAAATCAGTTCAGTAGTTTGGCTTATACATAAAAATAACTGAAAAAAAATATGCCAACCACGTGCACGAAATTGCGTATTTTGCTTTCCTGTGACTTTTTAGTGGTGTTTATGGTCACTAGAACACTCCCAATGAACTGCCATCATCATTCATCATCGATGATGAAGCTGGTAGTCGAATTGAAGTCGGTTTTTCTAGTTTTTTCAACTTATTAAATTATCTAAGTATTCTTTTTCATTATTGTAAATAGGTATGTAGCCTTAACTAGCCCTGAAAATTAAGTATGTTGACATGATTGCAAAATAATCGTACGTCATGTAATGTATTATGCAAAGATGCATCAAAATGCGGTGCCACAAGATCTCTGTCTGTCTGACACGAGCGTAAATCAAGACTCACGCAATCAGACGAGTCATCAAGATTGCATTGTTTGTCAGAACTTTCCTGTTATTACTTATTACTCAGAATTTGAGGTGACAAATTATTAAAATTGACAACAACTGTTTTACCGTTTTTGCCGATGAAATTAACCTTCATTATACCTAAGTATGTATTTATTATACGTAGGTATGTATTTACAAAAAAAAGTATGTAAGTTTTCCATCAGGAATCTAGTGCCCATATTACAAGTTTTGCTCAGTTTGGGACTAAAAAGCGTGTGAAATGTCCATGAATATTTATTTATTAGAAATTGCAGTCTCCATATTTAAATAGTTACCAATAAATAATGAGGTTACTCCTGGCGTGTTTTTCCTTAATTCTCTTAAAACTAAAAAAAGTTTTAAATACTCAATACTCAATACTTTATTGCGTTCATGTTGTACAAAAGGGTCTTACTTCTAATGTTTTCTCATAAAATAATTAATATGATCCTTCTGAGATTTTCTTACCTACAGATACAGAATAATAAGGATTCTATAAAAAAAATATCATTTTTATCATTGCAAAGGTTACCTACTTTGGATTTATCTTGCGATATATTTTCATAACAAAACCTATGTGCGCATTACGAGCCAATGTCACAAGAATATTACCATAACAGGTATACATAAGTTACTCAGAAATGAAGAATTTTTCACAATTTTCAGGATTTTTCCGTTAAGGCTAATAACTTATGAAAATGGTGTTCAAATATATAACTTTTTGACAGATTTATGTCGGAAACTGCCGATAATACGGGACTTTCAGACATCTCAGTAATTGTTCATGATCGATTACTACTGAAAGGGGACAATGAATTGGTTCTCGTTTTTATAAACCCGGTTAGACAGTACAGTTTTTGAAAACCCGGGTTTTTAATAAAATTACCTACCCACCTCTACTGTATATAGTCACTACATATAGAATAGAATAGAATAGAAATTATTTATTTTACGCAACATACAATTAGGTACATATTTACTTAATAATAAAACAATAAAATGCGTAAAAAAGGAACCCACTCAGCGAATGCTAATGGTGCACGGTGGCTCCTTTAGCGCTGGTTTTCAGATATACACCGCTGATATACATACATACACCGTTTAATTATAGTACTATGTACGAGTTTTTTTTATATTTTGATATGTTTTAGTCTACTTTTTCTACAGTGGGCACTCCGTCATTTATAAACCGATTTGAATTTTTTTTCCTCCTTCTTCTAGATTGGTCTCATAAAATTTTCATCAAAATCGGTCCAGTAGTTTGGCTTTATAAAAATAACTGGAAAAAATATGCCATCCACGTGCACGAAATTGCGTATTTTTGGTCACTGGAACATTCACAATGAACTGCCATCATCTTCTGATGGTGAAGCCGGTAGTCAAATTGAAGTCGGTTTTCCTAGTTTTTTTACTCTGTGTAACCAATAGCAACCTAACAGCTAGAAATTAGAGTTAGTTTTAATAAAAATTTAGTTTTCCTAGGTAGGTTAACCTAATTGTTTATACCTAAATGTGGTTATTGTTGTAGATATTGTTTTTATACTTACATAATGTAGTTAAAGGAATTTATTCCAGGCGTATAGACAGGCGTCACAGCTCAGTCGGTAATAGCTCTGCCTTCCGTGCTGTGGGTCGTGGGTTCGATCCCCACCAAGAACAAACATTTGGGCGTGGAAAACATAGATGTTTGTTCTATGTCTGGGTGTTAGTATGTATTATAAGTATGTATTTACAAAAAAAAAAAGTATATAAGTATTCTATCAGCCATCTGGTTCCCATATTACAAGCATTGCTTAGTTTGGGACTAGAGGGTGTTGTGTGAAATGTCCCTGAATATTTATTTATTTATTCACCAAAAAAAATTACGACTAATACAGTATTTACAATAATTATCATCATCATCAACCTATACTCGTCCACTGCTGGACGTAGGTCTCTCCCAAGACGCGTCATTGAGCTCGGTCTTCGGCTGTTCTCATGCAGTGTCAGCGCTACATTTCGCAGATCGTCGCTCCATCTCACCGGAGGGCGTCCTACACCACGCTTGCCTAAACGTGGTCTCCACTCGAGTATTAGTTTGCTCTAACGATTGTCGGTTCTACAATAATTATAATATTTACAAAATACACATGAAGCGGTTGAGCTATCTACACAACGTTGCAAACGATTTATAGATAGCTCAACTGATCCAAATCAGTAGCAATCGGAAGCGTGCCCTGAATAGCAATGCTGATACGTTATTGTTAAATATTGGAAAAATCAGTTTTTTAAACGTATGTATAAATTATTAAATGTCTAGACACCCCTTAATGAAGTACACAAAACATAGCAAACCAGTTGAAACCACCGCGACCCAGATCTGTAATACATAGATTTGCATATTTATCACTATGTGTAACTTTGACCCAATTCAGTTTTGCAAAGGACATGTTTACGCATGGTACAGACAGACAGACAGACGGACAAAGCGTCAGTGCACTTAGACTATTGTAAATATTTAGCTATTAGTGGGGACGAACGGTAAGTTCACTTCCCGTTCGTCCCCATTGGGGACGAAACCAGGGGACGAGCGGGAATAACCCTTTTTAACTGACTTCAACAAGTAATTAAATTAAAAATTTAAAAAACCCCTGAATCTTGGACCGATTTTCATCAAACATAGCTAAGAACACTCCCGACTAATTCACCTTTCAGACCAAAAAAAAAACAAAATCAAAATCGGTTCATCCGTTCGGGAGCTACGTTGCCTCAGACACACACATACACATACACACACGCACACACACACACACACACACACTTAATTACTTGTTGAAACTTATTTTTTAACCCCCGACGCAAAAACGACGGGGTGTTATAAGTTTGACGTGTATGTGTGACGTGTGTGTGTGTGTGTGTGTGTCTGTGTCTGAGGCAACGTAGCTCCTGAACGGATGAACCGATTTTGATTTTGTTTTTTTGTTTGATAGCTGAATTAGTCGGGAGTGTTCTTAGCTATGTTTGATGAAAATCTGTCCTAGATTCGGAGGTTTTTTAAATTTTTAATTTAACTACTTATTTTTCTTAGTTTTGTTTACATTCCACTGCTAACTCTACTGACACAGTTTTGACAATTAGCGTAACAAAAGAGATTGTTGCATCATTGTCTATTTATTCTTCATTGAGAGGATACTTTTGGCGCCAAAACAAACCTGCAGAAAAATATGACAGTATTTCGGAAATTCGTTTTCTACAAAACTTCAAAGCAAAAAGCAAATAAAACAAGATGAATGCATTTTGAAGAAATCTTAGTGGAACCTGTCAAATGCACTTACATAAATGTAAATGTCAATCCTCAGAGCACTTCTTTTTAGTTTGGATGTGTTATTGTGAGTTTTATTGTTTAATTTTTGTGAAAATTTTCAGCAAAATTGTCTTGAGGTCGTAGCATAAAGTGTGAGCCATTGGAATAAATGTGTATAATTTTGCCTTCAAAACAAACGACAGCCGACTTGAAGAATGACTCGACTTGACTAAATACTATTTCAGTCACTTGACACTGGTCAAATTGTCTGTGGAAATGACGGACAGTGGCCATAAATAATAAGAAGAAAGTCTTCTTCTTGGTTTGTCATGATAACAAGACAGTAAGAGGTCATTTTCAGCTTTCAGAAGTGGCCTTTTCTCACCTTGTAAATGCCAAAAGCCTTCTCCATAACCCAGAAAGTAAACATGACCTAGTGATATCTAGGGCACACTTGTATTATAATTACTAGACTGATGATAATACCAACATGATCTTCAACTTCAAGTTCAAATCCGTAGAATAAATACCGCACTCTTCAAAATCCAATCAGGAAGAGGTAGGTAGGTAGGTAGGTAGGTTTGGGATGTTTTTCTATCGTTTTTCGGGATGGATTAGAAATATACTTACCTAATGAATTTTCTGTACTTATTAAACTAGGTACTTTAATATAAAAATAAATAAATTATATAATAAATAAATAAATAAATAATAAATATTCATGGACTTTACACACAACGCCCTCTAGTCCCAAACTAAGCAAAGCTTGTAATATGGGAACTAGATGGCTGATAGAATACTTATATACTTTTTTTTTTGTAAATACATACTTATAATACATAGTAACACCCAGACATAGAACAAACATCTATGTTTTCCACGCACAAATGTTTGTTCTCAGTGGGGATCGAACCCACGACCCACAGCACGGAAGGCAGAGCTGTTACCGACTGAGCTGTGACGCCTGTCTGTATATAGTGTCTAAGTTTCAATATTTTTTGAAATATTTATTATCCTTAGATAGCACCCCTAGTTTATTACCTCGTAGTCCTTTCCGTCCATGGTTGTCTGGAAGAGATCGCTCATTAGCGATAAGACCGCCCATTGTACAATTAGTTAAGTTTTGTTTTGTATGTTATAGTAGTCAGTAGGTTAAGGTGTGCAATAAAGTATTTTCTATCTATCTATCTACTTTTATAGTAGTCCCTAGGTTAAGGTGTGCAATAAAGTATTTTCTATCTATCTATCTATCTACTTTTATAGTAGTCCCTAGGTTAAGGTGTGTAATAAAGTATTTTCTATCTATCTACTTTTATAGTAGTCCCTAGGTTAAGGTGTGCAATAAAGTATTTTCTATCTATCTACTTTTATATTAGGTATTTTTTTTAGGTAGCTCATCAGCGATAAGGCCGCCCATTGTTTAAGTTTTGTTTTGTATGTTATAGGTGCAATAAAGTATTTTCTATCTATCTATCTACATTTATTTTTTGGTTTATTACGACTTGTAGGTATTTACCTATCATTGAACTACAACGCAAAGGAACCATAATGTTATTACGAAAAACGCCATAGACGCTTTCTTAATGTCATCTTTTACGCTTGTCAGTAGATAATTGTCGTGCATTGCAGATTAACGCTCTCACCCTTCAAAGTGATCGTTTATCAAGCCGTCAATGTATAACTAAGAGATGTGCTTACGCCTTCGTCTGAGCACAATTGTACCGTACCATATTCGATGATTCATAAAATGCCTCTTCCTCTTGCTGTATAAAAACGCTATGAAGCAGACCGTAGTTTGTTGCCCGTTCTTGTTGTCTCTGGTCGCGTGGAACTCGCACCTAGAATCACCTAGTTATATAACCCGATTCTAAATGATCCTTGTGATTTTATTGAATATAGAAATTTTGACTTTGAAAAAAATATTTTTTAATATGTAAAAGCTGTATTACTCTGTTGCGAGAATCAAACCCACAGGCTAGTTTCAGAGGTCATCCATGTCATCAGGGTCTTTATCGGTGTCACAAAACACCGATTCAGTAAGGAACAACATAAAATTCGAAAGTTAATTACGAACCCTGTCAAAATTTTATGTCCAAAATTGTATAGCCGTCTTATTAACTTTCGTCTTCACTCGAGAAAGCAACACTATCGAAAATTAACTAATAATATATTTGGATCAGTTGAGCTATCTATAAATCGTTTGCAACGGTGTGTAGATAGCTCAACTGCTTCATGTGTATTTTGTACATATTATAAATATTGTAAATACTAATTAGTCATAATTTTCTTTGTGAATAAAGTTATATACTTAATTAGACATTTATGGACATATCACACCACTCTTTCTATATAAGCAAAGCTTGTAATATTGGGAACGAGATTGCTGATAGAATACTTATGTAGGTACTTTTTTTTAACCAACTTCAAAAAAGGAGGACGGTCTCATTCGGTTGTATTTTTTTTAATGTTTGTACCTTAGAACTCTGTCATTTATAAACCAATTAATTTTTTTTTCTGAAAGCATGTCCTTTCAGGTTGGTCCCATCTTTCATCAAAATCAGTTCAGTAGTTTGACTTATAACTAAAAATACCTAACTGAATAAAATTCGCCATTCACGTGCACGAAATTGCGTATTTTGCAATTCGGGAAAAAATATTCTGAAAATTAAGGACCGTCTGACCGTCCGACCGTCTGACCGTCTGACCGTCTGACCGTGGTTCAGGATCATAGTATTTCTTGGACTCCAGTACGAAACCCTCTTAGCGTTGATTCGGAAATATATTCAAGTGACACTAGGTACCTAAGTACCTATCTATTTATTCATGTGTTCGTTTGTCACAGCTCAGTCGGTATAGCTCTGCCTTCCGTGCTGTGGGTCGTGGGTTCGATCCCCACTGAAAACAAACATTTATGTGACAAACATACACGTTTGTTCTATGTCTGGGTGTTACTGTATATTATAAGTATCTACACGCGAGAGCAATGATTCCGGGTCACTTAAAGAATGTTAAAAATCTCGGAAACTAAAAATGATAGGTTAATGCAATAAATTGTATTTAATAGACAATGTAATACTCCTTAAATGAAGGTATTAAAACTTCTTAGTTATTGTAAAGTTATATCTTAAAAAAATCAAATTTGAAAAAGGGCCACTTTCGAAGATGGAACTACGAAATTACAGCATTTGGTTTTGCTTTTGTTTGTAATCTGTCATTTATGTGGGTATATAAACCATGTTGATAGTGCTCTATATTCATTATTCAAGCTGAAATTATGTCGCTTACGCCTGAAGAATGCACCAGAATACTTACAATGCTGGAAACCGGCCGGAGTCAGCGCGATACAGCCAGGACTGTCGGTGTGTCGCTGTCAACAGTACAAAGAGTTCTCCGACGTTACGAAGAAACTGGTTCTAACCTACGCAGACCAGGAACGGGCAGAACCAGGTGTACCACAGCACGAGAAGACCGATACTTGGTGAACACCATGCTTCGAAATCGCTTTCTCACAGGAACTAAACTCACAAATCAGTTTCGACGCCTCGGAGGAAGTAACCCAAGTGCATGGACAGTAAGACGTCGGCTTGCTGAATCTAACTTAAAACCCCTTAGACCTGCAAACGGCCCTAAACTGGAGCGTGGGCATCGTATTTCAAGACTAAGATATGCCCAGAGCCACGTAAATTGGAGTATTGAAGATTGGTCAAAAGTTATGTTCTCCGACGAATCAAAATTTATGCTCTACAAGCACGATGGAAGACACAGAGTGTATCGAAGACCAGGGGAAAGATTCAAGCAAGCATGCATCGAAGAAAAAGTAGCCTACGGTGGTGGGTCTGTACTTGTGTGGGCCGGAATTTCTTCTGAAAGTCGCACAGAGCTGGTGATCATAGAAAACGGCTCTTTAACTAGCGTAAGATATGTGGAAGAAATCCTCAATGATCATGTTGGTCCATTTATGGTCAATTTAGGTGAGGATGCTATATTTATGCATGACAATGCCCGACCTCATACAGGTAGGATTGTGAATGACTACCTTCAAGAGATGAACATTACTCGTATGGAGTGGCCAGCGCGCAGCCCGGATATCAACCCGATCGAGCATGCTTGGGACGAGCTAGGCAGATGCGTAAAACAACGAAACCCTCCCCCAATCACGCTTCGTGAGCTCAAAATTGCTCTCACAGAGGAATGGGAGAATATTCCCCAAAATCGTATAAGGAACTTGGTGTACAGCATGCCAAACCGCGTAAACGCAGTAATGGAAGCACGAGGAGGCAATACGAAGTATTAAAATTCAAGTCAAATCGTAATAAAGTTCAAAAATTTCATGTTTCCTATTTTTGTTTTAAGGAGAGATCAGCAGTTTTTTTCTTTATGTAATTTTGTGTTAATAAAATGTATGGTGACTCATATTTTTTTACTTTCATTTAAGGAGTATTACATTGTCTATTAAATACAATTTATTGCATTAACCTATCATTTTTAGTTTCCGAGATTTTTAACATTCTTTAAGTGACCCGGAATCATTGCTCTCGAGTGTAGTTACAAAAAGGATTCTATCAGCAATCTAATTCCTATAGTACAAGCTTTGCTTAGTTTGGGACTAGAGGAGTGAAATGTCTATAAATACTTATATCTTGTCCAAAACTAGGGCACTAAGTACTCTAATTCAATAAAAAACTTAGTTTCAATCGAACAGGGTCCACTTTAACAACTAAATTACCATGTGAAAACAATAAGTAGTTACCTACCTACTTATAGATTGCCTCACAAATCTCGTCCAGTCACTGCGCGAATCATTGTGATGTAAATGTGATTCAAATTCCCTCCCATTTTAAAATGAATCAAAAATTCTTGGAAACGTAATTCTTTTAGCACCTTGTCGAAACTATTGTATTCGATAATCCCTCAATGCATGGGAACATGATTATCAATCTTACTACGACATGGTTCTATCTACCTACGCGGTGCTAACAATAGGTAGGTATTTGTTACATACTGACCTGGTTTTAAGGTCATTGTATCGAAATAATAAATCGAAAAGGTTAGTAGGTTTTAGGGTTCCGTATAAATATAAACAAAATAAACAAAGTCTTAATTTTTTTTATGTAGGTACCTAATTTGCGATTATACAAGGTGTAACACAATGTCTCTATAAGCTATAGGCTTATAGGGCTGTTACACGTTGTATAATCTATGAAAATTCTACTTGATTTTAAACATAACTTTAGCTACTTTGCCGGCTTTCAACTCTGAGATAGCAGTTTCATATTCCTTCAGTGAGTAAGTTTTGACTCCAAGCTTTTCATAGTCAAGATATCTGAAATTAAAACATGAATGTTCTTTATAAACAACTTTTTTAACCCCCGACGCAAAAACGACGGGGTGTTATCAGTTTGCCTCACCCATACACGATGTGTGAGGCAACGTAGCTCCCGAACGGATGAACTGATTTTGATGTTGTTTTTTTTTTGTTTGAAAGGTGAATTAGTCGGGAGTGTTCTTAGCTATGTTTGATGAAAATCGGTCCAAAATTCGGGGGTTTTTTAATTTATAATTTAATTACTTGTTTATACAACTAAATAGAACAAGTCGATGGCCCGGCTGATGTTAAGCGGTAACCACTGCCTGTAACGATGCATTGCGTGCATTGATTGCATAAATTAATTAATATTTATTCAGTTCGTAAAGTCAACATAGGTAGAGTGAAGAAATTCTAAAAACCTTAAAATTAACATTGTTATTGTCCTCAGTACCACCTGATAATAAGCGGTTACATACGCCTCTAACGATGTTACCTCATGAAGCAAGTCAATTGAGGACGTGCCCTGAGAGCAATCACACTGCGTCCAACACTCTAAGACGCACTGGTACCCATACCCTTCAAACCGGCACACAGCAATGCGAGCATCACTGTGCCAAGCACGAAATAGGTGCTAGTACTGAACCCGGACAAGCCCGCACATAAGAAGCCCTAATACACTTAGAAATCCTACTAATATTATAAATGCGAAAGTTTAGATTTAGAAGTTTGGATGTTTGTGTTTCAATCACGTCTAAACTACTGAACCAACTTGGATGAATCTTTGCATATATATAGTTCGTAACCTGGATTGACACATAGGCTACTTTTTATCTCGAATAATTAACAGGATCTACAGGATAAAATGAACGAAAAGGATTAGCAGCGCCAATTGGCAAGAGGATTTCATTGTCATGTCATGTCACGTCAGTTTGACAGGGCGTAGTACTACCTCTTTGGTCTAACAACCAGCTTTTGACATTCCAGTAGGTACGAGTTCGGTGTAATGAGGTGTAATGTCAAGTTTCTCAAAGAAGTATCCGCTCGGTACACGCACAGATAATATAATGTACACGGAAACTGTAGACGCGTACGAAGTCGCGGGTAACTGCTAGTTAATATATACAAGAACTATTACCTACTGCCCATAGCTTTCAACCAAGCAATAGCGCTGGGGAAGGTGTAAGGGTTGATTTTAACCCCAATCAATGTTATCTCCTTGTTGTAGATATCAAAAGGGTTCACTCTGAAAGATAAAAAAGTTACAAAAGATATAAAATATATAGGTTTAGATGTGTTGTATGTACTCCATTTAAAATGGCAAGAGAATATAAATAAATATTCATGAACATTTCACACGACGCCCTCTAGTCCCAAACTAAGCAAAGCTTGTGATATGGGAACTAGATGCTGATAGAATACTTATATACTTTTTTTTTGTAAAACATAGTAACACCCAGACATAGAACAAACATCTATGTTTGTCACACAAATGTTTGTTCTCGGTGGGGATCGAACCCACGACCCACAGCACGGAAGGCAGAGCTATTACCGACTGAGCTGTGACGCCTGTCGTTTTGTAAAAAAATTATGATTCAGACACGTTACATGTTGCTATTGTAGATTGTGCAGACGCTCGTCAAAATATCGGTTTGTGAAATGTCCATGAATATTTATTTTCTTTTATAAGCTATGGTAGGTAGTGTAGGTACCTTTAGAAACTTAGGGCCGTAAGCTCATTGATTGCATAAGCACTGATCCGGACTCAGATTAGCTGAGTACAGATTCAGACTTATATCGAGACTCAATCACGTTCTTATTCCGAAAACAAAATATCTACACAAACATTTTCGTTATAAAAATGACAGATGAAATCTATGCTACACATATTTCGATGTTTGAGTATCGTTTCGGAATCAAAACTCGACTCAAATCAATGAATGAATAAAAATCTCTTTATTGTACACTAATATTAATATTAATATTGTATACCTACTTACATATCAAAGTGGAATAAAATGAACAAGTTTAACTTGAGATGTAAATGGCGTTCTTATCGCTCAATAGCGATCTCTTCCAGGCAACCTTTGGATGGAGAGGCACTCAAATAAATTGCTCAAGCAAGCAGCTCATTGCTCATTGCTCAAGCTCCAGACTTAGGTATGAGCATACGGCCCTGAATATAAGCAATGTAATACTAATAATACTAATCCTATCCTATCCTATCCTATCCTACTTCCTACTAATATTATAAATGCGAAAGTTTAGATGTTTGGATGTTTAGATGTTTGGATGTTTGTGTTTCAATCACGTCAAAACCACTGAACCAACTTGGATGAAACTTGGCATATATATAGTTCGTAACCTGGATTGACATATAGGCTACTTTTTATCCCGAATAATTAACAGGATCTACAGGATAAAATGAACGAAAAGGATTAGCAGCGCCAATTGGCAAGAGGATTTCATTGTCATGTCATGTCACGTCAGTTTGACAGGGCGTAGTACTACCTCTTTGGTCTAACGACTAACGTTTGACATTCCAGTAGGTACGAGTTCGGTGTAATGAGGTGTAATGTCAAGTTTCTCAAAGAAGTATTCGCTCGGTACACGCACAGATAATATAATGTAAACGGAAACTGTAGACGCGTACGAAGTCGCGGGTAACTGCTAGTACTTAATGTAATACTTCACACTTGGTAATTGTACTCTAGAAGTCCAAAATACGAGTTAGTCTCAAAATCCCCTTTATTTTAAAATTTTTGAATCAAGGGGATCTTGAGACCAAAAGTCTCAAAATCCCCTTTGGGTAAAATTACACCGAAATAGTCGTACCTTAATTTTACTTTACCTACCTACTTTTTGAATTAAATACCTAGTCCACTGCTACTGAACTATCCATTTCAATGATTCAATGAAAGCTCAACGCTTAGTTTGGCCTTCGCCGGTAAACCTAAGTAAGAGTAATGTCCGTTAGATTTGACTTTCTATTACTTACGAAGCTTGGTGGGTAGGAGGGCAGCATCCAAACAGCACATACTTCCCCCCAGGGGCCATGTACTTGAAGGTAATTTCCATCACTTTGCCAACTCCTGCAAAAATGACATCAGGTCATCAACGAACACCAGAGGGTATAGCATGAGTTTTGATGTATACAATTTGTAAGTTTAAAAAACTAGAAAACCCGTCTTCATCATCAGATGATGATGACAGTTCATTGGGAATGTTCTAGTGACTATAAACACCACTTAAAAGACACAGGAAAGCAAAATATGCAATTTCGTGCACGTGGATGGCATATTTTTTTCAGTTATTTCTATTTATAACCCAAACTACTGAACCGATTTAGATGAAATTATTATGGGACCAATCTGAAAATATGCTTTTAAACAAATCAAAATTCGAATCGCAATAAATAACGGAGTATTGAGTTAACAAACATTAAAAAAAACTCAATTGAGAATTTCTTTCTTTTTTAAGTCGTTTAAAATATAAAGAGATTTCACCTGTGCAATCAATAATGACATCATATAGTATATCTTCTTTCGCAAGTACGTCAGGAGTTATCAACCTGAAGCCGGTTTCTGTAAAAAACAAGTAATTAAATTAAAAACTTAAAAACCCCCGAATACCGATTTTCATCAAACATAGCTAAGAACACTCCCGACTAATTCACCTTTCAAACAAAATAAACAAAATCAAAATCGGTTCATCCGTTCGGGAGCTACGTTGCCTCAGTCAGACACACACAGACACGTCAAACTTATAACACCCTGTCGTTTTTGCGTCGGGGGTTAAAAAGAAATTCATCAAAATGTATGTAAAAGTATGTATGACTCGATTTATGTCTGAATCTGTACTCAGCTAATCTGAGTCCGGATCAGTGCTTAATCAATTAATGAGCATACGGGCCTAAGTATCTTAAAAGGTGGTATTAAAGGTATTAAAATTATTAAAGGTATTAAACCAATTGAATTGATCTCGTTGGAGGAGCATCGTGCAGAAGAAGGTTCTGCATAAAGGTCACGACCCTCATCACTGAGGATATCGACGCAAGGAGTAGGTGTGGGAATTGAACCCACAACCTACAGCGTAAAGGCACTATACCAACTGAGCTGTGCGGCTGTCCCAAACCGAAACCTTGTATGAGCCATTTTTTTGACATCGTTTTTTGTATGACATTCTGGTAAAGATGCTGCAAAAAAAAACAAAAAAATGGCTCGTACTAGGTTTTGGTTTGGGACAGCCGTGTGGCTTTTATTTCTTACCCAGTTTATAAACGATGTCCAGCCTCGTCTTGTTCATCTCTGATACCGTGACATCTCTATGCCCGTGATGATGAAGAGTAGTGACCCAGAGGTTTCCTGAAGAAAAAACACATGTCATGCCATGCTTGTCATGGTATGTCATGGCACTTGTATTGTCATAAACTCTATGTATGTCATGTGCATGAAATTTTGTCATGTACATGATATTTTGTCATGTTATACCATGCCGAAACGAATGATATGACACATCTGTTTTTTTTATTGTTTTGTGAGAAATAGGTTTGTTTCTATATTCGGCCTTTATCACCAAAATACAAGTCGGAAGATGTTTATTTGCGTAGATAAGTAAGTATTATAACCTTAATCTTAATAACTTCATTAGTTTGCTGTGGGTAAAGATAATATAAAGATAAACATGTTATTGCATAGTTTAAACTTTATCATTACAATTAAATACGAGATACGTTTACTTGCCTAAATAAATGTTAAAATTTGGTCATATCTTAAAATAAGAGACATTTTAAAACTTATTACTCCTTTTCCTTTAGGTTACCTCTTTTTCGTATCGCAAATATGTGGGTTTTGGGCACTTAATTATTGAATTACTAATTACTATAACAATCTGCGCCAGACAGACTAACTGGTACAAAAGACTGGCGCAGGACCGCGGAGGATATCACAGAGGCCTATACCCAGCAGTGGGTGGAATCGGGCGCTGCGGATGATGATGTTGATGATGATAATAATCTTAATCAGGTAAATAAAATAATAAACAACAAAGAGATTGCGTTATGCGTAGTTTGACCAACGTACCGATTATCCCAGCTCCTACGATTAGTATCTTTTCGCCGACAAGCAAAGGCGAGGCACGGTCGAATCCATGTGCGACGCACGAATACGGCTCACAGAGACCACCTGCAGAAAAAAAAAGAAAATCTTATGTCATGGCACGTATTAAGCGTATGACGCATGCATGACAAATGACGAAGTGATACATGCCAAGACATATGACTTGTGTCGAGGTGTCACGTCAAGAAGAATGATCGTCATGGTGCTTGATGACACGTTGTATCGCATGATGAGACCAATGACAAGAAGCATGACAAAAGGCAAGACAGAACGATACACAATAATAAACGTTTGACTAGTGATGTGAGGCATAACACTAAGATGACGCTTGATACATGATGAGACATATGACAATGTCTTACATTTGTGTAGCTCGAATGCTACACAAATACATGCATGACCATGACAAAACGTATGACATAATACATGACACAAATAACGCATAACATGACGTATAAATAAAAAATAAATAAATATTCATGGACTTTACACACAACGCCCTCTAGTCCCAAACTAAGCAAAGCTTGTAATATGGGAACTAGATGGCTGATAGAATACTTAAATACTTTTTTTTTTGTAAATACATACTTATATAACATAGTAACACCTAGACATAGAACAAACATCTATGTTTTCCACGCACAAATGTTTGTTCTCAGTGGGGATCGAACCCACGACCCACAGCACGGAAGGCAGAGCCGTTACCGACTGAGCTGTGACGCCTGTCAATATGACATGATACATGACACAAATAACGCATAACATGACGTATGACATAATACATGACACAAATAACGCATGACATGACGTATGACATATCAACATGACATGGCGCATGACGGCTTGACGATACATACCCTGCTCAGCAGTAATGCCTTCGGGCAGTGCATAGACTTGCTCCTGCGGCACGCAGCAGTACTGAGCCCAGCCGCCGGGACGGTAGATCCCAACGGTGTTGTTGATACCACCAGTCAAACAGTAGTGGTATCTACCCTTACGACAGTTGTCGCAAAGATTGCAAGGACTGGGGGAATTAAGT
Source organism: Gandaritis pyraliata (assembly GCA_947859175.1). Lineage (NCBI taxonomy): Eukaryota > Metazoa > Arthropoda > Insecta > Lepidoptera > Geometridae > Gandaritis > Gandaritis pyraliata. The sequence goes on from OX401879.1 coordinate 3,820,210, forward strand.
TAAGCGGTTATTAGACTATGCAATCTCAAGCATGCTAACTAGTCCGTGCTTAGAATCTACGTAGCTGACTAGTAAGTCAGTCTACCTCTTTCCCTTATTACACTACGCTTGATGCTAGTTAGCGTGCTTGAGATTGTGTAATGTAATAAACGCTATATATGAAACAGTTGCAATAGCTTCCTAGCACCTTAGACATGTATTTGCATTTAATTATGCCCCGACGCAAAAACGTGTTATAAGTTTGACGTGTCTGTGTGTGTGTGTGTGTGTGTGTGTCTGAGGCAACGTAGCTCGCGAACGGATGAACCGATTGATTTTGTTTTTTTGTTTGAAAGGTGAATCAGTCGGGAGTGTTCTTAGCTATGTTTGATGAAAATCGGTCCAAGATTCGGGGGTTTTTTAAATTTTGTCTAAGGAAAACGCTGTTGTGTTCTCGAGTCTCGATTTATTTCGATTTACTCGGCTAATCTAAGTCCGGATCTGTGCTTCAGCAATTAATGAGCATACGGGCCTTAGTCTTAAAAATAGTAAAAAAAAAAATCAATCGCAAGCACCGGACAAATTGTCTATTGAAATGACTGACAAATTCCATAAGAAAAGAAGAAGAATGAACGGACAGATGGACAGTGGCCATAAATGACTCGACTTGACTAAACTTATTTCAAATTCCACTTGACACTGGCAAAATTGTCTGTCGAAATGACGGACCGAGGCCATATATAAAAGAAGAAGAAGAAGAAGAAGAACCACCTGTTAGGATCGACCACTACAAGTTGACCTTTCTTGAAGATGGACTTGCTTCCCACTGAGGCAATAGTACCACTGAACTCGTGCCCTAGAGGTATAGGGCGCTCTTTGGTCGCTGGAAACTCTCCCTGAAAATAAATAAACATTCACGGACATTTCACACAACGCCCTCTAGTCTTAAACTAAGCAAAAGCTTGTACAGTCGAAGACACGTCCACCTATACTGTTTGGACTTTGAACTATTAGAAGTTGAACGTTGCTCGTCGTGCTCGCTAGGACGCGCTGCGAGCGCCCTAGCCTATTGCGCTCCAACGTACCTCTGCATTGTAGGTAGGTACTTATGTAGCGTAGTTATAGTTGTATTGGGTGTATGATCTGACCTGTGGCCGTGTGTACTATGAGAACTAGATTGCTGATAGAATAGGTAGGTACACTACATTTTCTTTTGTAAATACATACTTATAATACATAGTAACACCCAGAAATAGAAAAAACATCTGTATTTGTCACACAAAATATGTTAGTTCTCAGTGGGGATCGAGCCCACGACCCACAGCACGGAAGGCAGAGCTATACCGACTGAGCTGTGGCGTCTATCTTTATGCATCTCAGAGTGATAGCAAATAGGTACAACTTTGTAACGCACATTTTCGTAAAGTGAGCAAAAGTCCTGATTTTACTCGTATTACACACACAAACGCTACCTGTATAATATGGAGGTCGGTGCCACACACACCAGCATACTCTACTCTCACTATGACATCAGTATCATTCGTAATCTTCGGCAGAGGGTACTCAGATTCGTAATTTAGCGATAGAGTTTTACCATCAAATATTACCGCCTCCATTTTGTATTTCTGCAAAAAAAAGGTTATTTTTTTTTTACATTATAGTCAAACGTTTGACCGCAATCTCACCTGATGGTAAGTGACGATGCGGTCGACGATGTAGCACATTTGCCTAGAAGAAACCTATTCACTCTCCTCTTGAAAACATTCAAATTGTAAGTGTTCGGAAACACAGACGGTAAAGAGTTCCACTCCTTGGCGGTCCTCAGGATAAATGTTGATAATTTAGCTATTTAATAAATCGTTAGTAACTATTTGTAGATAAGTCAACTGTTTCATGTGTATTTTGTAAACACTGTAGTAATTAAATAGTAAACCCTCTTGGGGTCGAGACTCTGGGTCCGTGGGGTACCGAGGCCCTCCGGGTTTTCAAAATTATTGCAGGGCGTCTAGTCGCAGCGACGCGTGACCCGAGGGCTGGTGATTATCTGGGCCAGCGAATCAGCATTGCTATTCAGCGCGGCAATGCAGCCAGTGTCTTGGGCACGCTTCCGATTGGTACTGATTTGGATCAGTTGAGCTATCTATAAATCGTTTGCAACGGTGTGTAGATAGCTCAACTGCTTCATGTGTATTTTGTACATATTATAAATATTGTAAATACTTTATTAGTCATAATTTTCTTTGTGAATAAATTTATTATTTTCATTGTGAATTAAACTGTTTTTGTACTTGGCCGAAATCTTAAATTGCTAATAAACCTATTTGCTGATCTTAAATTGTTAATAAACCTATTTGCTGACTATACTTACCTAAGTACGTTTATGACATGTCTTATCTTAATAATAACATATTACATAATAGAAACTCGTATAGATAAAGTAAACACTTTATGTACTTACTAGCAGTTACCCGCGACTTCGTACGCGTCTACAGTTTCCGTGTACATTATATTATCTGTGCGTGTACCGAGCGGATACTTTGAGAAACTTGACATTACACCTCATTACACCGAACTCGTACTGGAATGTCAAACGTTAGTTGTTAGACCAAAGAGGTGGTACTACGCCCTGTCAAACTGACGTAACATGACATGACAATGAAATCCTCTTGCCAATTGGCGCTGCTAATCCTTTTCGTTCATTTTATCCTGTAGATCCTGTTAATTATTCGAAATAAAAAGTAGCCTATGTGTCAATCCAGGTTACGAACTATATATATGCCAAGTTTCATCCAAGTTGGTTCAGTAGTTTAGACGTGATTGAAACACAAACATCTAAACTTTCGCATTTATAATATTAGTAGGATTGACGTTTACATAGGTTCGCTGTCTTTTCAAAAAGTCATACCTACCTATGTGAAAATATAAAATCACATAAGTACGACTTTTTGAACTGACAGGAGATAACTTCTAACAGCGGTGGCCTAGTGGCAGCAACCCTACCTTCCGGTCGTGGGTTTAAATCCGGACAAGCATCAATGGATTTTTCTATTCGAAAAAATGTGCCTGCTCTCAAACGGTGATGGAAAACATCATAGCTGAGCACGTATTTAGCTTGTGTTTCCTGTGGATTGTGGGGAATAGGCTGAGAGGATGGTATAGGTGCTACAAGCCTACTCCATCTAAATCATGTCCCAGGCACTGCAGCCTCCCGTACATCGGCCCATGGGGACCGTTGGCTTAGTCAGCTGGGCACGTATTGAGCTTGTGTTTCCTGTGGATTGTGGGGACTAGGCTGAGAGGATGGTATACCTAGGTGCTACAAGCCTACTCCATCTAAATCATGTCCCAGGCACTGCAGCCTCCCGTACATCGGCCCATGGGGACCGTTGGCTTAGTCAGCTGGGCACGTATTGAGCTCGTGTTTCCTGTGGATTGTGGGGACTAGGCTGAGAGGATGGTATAGGTGCTACAAGCCTACTCCATCTAAATCATGTCCCAGGCACTGCAGCCTCCCGTACATCGGCCCATGGGGACCCTTGGCTTAGTCAGCTGGGCACGTATTGAGCTTGTGTTTCCTGTGGATTGTGGGGACTAGGCTGAGAGGATGGTATAGGTGCTACAAGCCTACTCCATCTAAATCATGTCCCAGGCACTGCAGCCTCCCGTACATCGGCCCATGGGGACCCTTGGCTTAGTCAGCTGGGCACGTATTGAGCTTGTGTTTCCTGTGGATTGTGGGGACTAGGCTGAGAGGATGGTATAGGTGCTACAAGCCTACTCCATCTAAATCATGTCCCAGGCACTGCAGCCTCCCGTACATCGGCCCATGGGGACCGTTGGCTTAGTCAGCTGGGCACGTATTGAGCTTGTGTTTCCTGTGGATTGTGGGGACTAGGCTGAGAGGATGGTATAGGTGCTACAAGCCTACTCCATCTAAATCATGTTCCAGGCACTGCAGCCTCCCGTACATCGGCCCATGGGGACCAAGTTCCCATGACGCTGGATATTATAGATTAGAGGTATGGTTGATCGAAGAGATGCAAAGGCCTGATTATTACCTAAGTACCTAGCATTTTTTTAAATAAAGGTGCGACACTCACTCTTGTCTGTTATAAATTATCTACTTACATGTTTACGAGTTTTTGTAGTTAACTAAGCTATCTGTTGGTATCGATCGATCTTTTAACCTTTAAACCTATTTATTTATAAAACCATATGTCTTATGATGACCAGGGTAATAATGATGAAGAGAATCTATGGAGTTTTAGGAGAGTTTTTATAGGTAGGTAGGTACGTAGAATATGCGTAGGTAGATTAGATAGGTACAAGATACATTTATTTGCCGAAATAAGTGTTACAATTTGGTCTTATGCTAAAGTCAGTGGCACTTTAAAACTTATTCATCTTACCTAGCTAGCTAAACTACCTTAGTAGATGTAGGTATAAGTACCTTAATTATTTATTTAGTTTATTAGGTAGGTAGCTTAGCTACATTAAAATTTATAAAACTTAGTCCTATAATACAAAAAATATGTTTAGGTAATAAGTACCTACATGGGCGTACGGTTAATCGACCGAGTTCGCAACACAGAGCTACGCTCGCGAACTCAGATCGCCGATGTAGCAACCAAAGCTGCCCAGCTTGAGTGGGAGTGGGCCGGCCATGTCTGCCGCATGCCCAATGAACTCTGGGCCAAAATAACAACAGAGTGGCGTCCACAAGAACCGAGACGGCGCGGCAGACCAAGAACAAGATGGCAGGATGAGCTCCATAAATACCAGCCCGAATGGAGCATCACAGCGCTGGATCGTACAGCGTGGAGGGAAGGGGGGGGAGGCCTTTGCCCAGCAGTGGGACATTGAAGGCTTATAGTAATAATAATAAATTAAAAAGTAAAGTAAACTTATAATTATAGTAGCATCTGATCTCGGGATCAGATGCCATACACCACGTTGTCATGTTTTAGTAACAATTATGAAAATAGCCATGATTTCCAAAAATAGGTTCCATGCACAGTTTATCAAAAGGTGTTTGATGTTTGTATAAATTTAAAAATAAAGAACTGCGCTGCACCTAGATTTCTCTCGAACTACCTACCTACTTATTAAAATTTGATTCCTTTTTAAGTAGGTACACATGTAAAGTTATATAAAATGAAGAGTACTTACATAGATCGCGGATAACTACAGTCTGAGCGCATTCAGAAAACAACACTATTAAATTAATACCTACATAATGATACAAAACAACTTAGATAACGATAATAATGGATGTTTTCACACGCCGATACGACATATCTACACGATATCGTCGAGGAGCTAAGGAGTTTAAGGAGACAAGTGTTAAAGTCACCCATGACAATAGTATGACTGTAAGAGGGGTCAAATCTTCGAGAAGTTTTTCAAAAGAAGGAAAAAAGTAGTTAGATAGATAAAAAGTTTATTGCACACACAGAAAAAAGAAATTACAGAAAGAGATAAACATAAAAATAGAGAGTACAATGGGCGGCCTTATCGCTATGGGAAGTAGTTATGGGAATTTTTGGTGTAGTAGACTCCTCGGAGCACAGCACCTTCATGCGAGGAAAGAGGATTTCTATAAAGAGGTGCTCACCCGCACTATTATGGGATATGAAAACAAAAAAATTTACCCCATTGAGTGGGGTATCTATTGAAAGCTTAGAACTTTACTAATAGAACCTCTTAATTAGATTTTTTATTAAAAAAACTTGGTTGAAGAAAAAAAGTTATTTAGTGCGAAATTTTTTATTTCAGACGTGTTTCACATAAAGTACCCCGCAAAAATGGGTGATTTTTACGAAAACCTGTACCGTAATGATCTCATGAAAGAAAAACTATAGGCAACTTCTGAAAGTTAACTGAATTCGAGAAATTAAATAAAAATCACAATTAAGTATAAATGTCCAGCCAACCGTATCGTCATTCGTCATTAAAAATCCTACAAATGGGAGCTCTTGTTACATTGGATATTTTATAAAGTGGAGGGTTGGTTATAAAGCGAATCTTTCACTCGGAACACTAGCATGCGCTATTAAAACTTGCGCCTTGTCCAGTTCATTTAAGGAACTATCCGTAGCAAATGACTTATTACATCGACTATAGGAGTATGGCTACTCCAGTGTGTGTTATCATGTGTAATTTCCTTGGACGAATACACGGGACACGTAACTCGGCCGATCTCGCCTTTACCTACCCCCTCTCGCCACGAACCAAGCCTTTTTGCCTAAGTAAACGAAATATCTTGTCAGTGTGGCACGACAAATTATCCTATCCTATCCTACTTAATATTATAAATGCGAAAGTTTAGATGTTTGGATGTTTGTGTTTCAATCACGTCAAAACTACTGAACCAACTTGGATGAAACTTGGTATATATATAGTTCGTAACCTGGATTGACATATAGGTTACTTTTTATCCCGAATAATTAACAGGATCTACAGGATAAAATGAACGAAAAGGATTAGCAGCGCCAATTGGCAAGAGGATTTCATTGTCATGTCATGTCACGTCAATTTGACAGGGCGTAGTACTACCTCTTTGGTCTAACGACTAACGTTTGACATTCCAGTAGTACGAGTTCGGTGTAATGTCAAGTTTCTCAAAGAAGTATCCGCTCGGTACACGCATAGATAACATAATATAGGTACACGGAAACGGTACTCGCGTACGAAGTCGCGGGTAACTGCTAGTTGCGAATAAATGACAAAATGCACCGTATTATGTTGTAAAAACGTTTGATCTTGGAACCAATATTTCTTTTTACCTGTGAGTATAATTTTATGCCGATAAAGTGGCAAATTTTTAATAAAACCAATTAATTTGGATATAATTTTTGCTTATATTATGCCATATTAACGAGTACCTACTCAATTTTTTGTGCAATGTAGGTAAGTAAAATTATGACTTACTGAAATGAGTCGGGTTCTACCGTTCTTTTTTCGTTCGTTCATTACAATTTTTTCAAATAGGGCTTGAAACTATCGATGAAAAATATCGATGTAAATGAATGAATGAACGAACTTACTCTCACTCTCAGGTTTCCAACTGATCCATCACAACTAACAGGTATAGCAGGTAGGTGTAACAGGTTGTATTTGTTATTGATATTCATGCGATTTGCTAAGTTTATCACAACCATTGTTAAAAAAAGTTTCTTTTAATTACTTCATCATTAAAAAATTAACTAGGCAAGGCGCAAGTAAATCTTACGCATGTAGTGTTACGAGTTAAGAAACCAAATCATTGTAAAGTAAAATTAAAAAAATCCTTTCGTTGCCAGCTCCCAATGTCCCAAATTACCGCAATACCAAACTTGAACATTCAGATTTGACAAACTTGAGCACATACTCCAGGGTCTGATGATAGGTAGCACTGATGAAGAGGATCTCTGAAGCTATTTTTTAATTGTAGTAAAAGTGGCTTATGGTTAAAATGTAACCATAAAAATTATGTACCTATGTAAAATTATCAAGTAAAATGTTTAATGCCTAAATTTATTACCTTGTGATTTTCCACATACTTCCATTATTATATCATCAACCCAGGCATCAACTTACTACAATTTCAAATTTAATTAATTAGATACCTACCTAATTCATACTCCTATTACACTTGCTTGCTATTACACTGCGCTAGATATCGCATGCTTACTCATTCGAAAGGCGGACGTCGTCGTTGACAGGCGTCATGAAAAATCTTTCGAAATGACGGAAAATGGCGGTAGCTTTTACCGCGACTATTTCAACAAAATTTAAGAAATAAGAGATAAAAATATGAGCGAATCATACTCTTTCACCCATTGTTTAGTCATATATCTGTATGATTTTTCTCCCATAAATATGGCATGTCATGATAGATATCGATAACATTGAAGATCACCTCTAGTTTTGTTCGTTCGTTCGTTCGCATGGCATTGGCATTGGGTCGTGTCTCGAGACACGACCCTCCTCTGCGGCTGCCGGACGCTGACTGAACGGTCTTACTGTCTTACTCTTATTACACCATGCAATATCAAGTCAGGCTAACTAGCCCGTGCTTAGAGCTGACTAGTAAGTCAGTCTACCTGTCTTTCCCTTATTACACTACGCTTGATGCTAGTTAGCGTGCTTGAGATTGTGCAATCTAATAAGCGCTTAATGCATCAATAGATCACTCCCCCCGTGCCCCGCAAAAATTGGTCGACTGTGATTTCATACTTTTTTCGAGCATGACGTGTCCCGTGTCTTCGTCGAAGGTAATTTCAACTAATAATTCTGAGTGACTGACTTATTACATCTAATGCAAGAATAATATGGTTTTTCTCCAGTGTGTGATCTCATGTGTTTTTTTCAAACTATCTTTCCGAGTGAATGACTCTACTGCAAGACTATGGCTTTCCTCCAATGTGTGTTCTCATCATGTGTACTTTTAAATCATTATTCTGAGTGAATGACTTACTACATCTACTACAGGAATATGGTTTTTCCCCAGTGTGTGTTCTCATGTGTCCTTGCAAATGACCTTTCTGAATGAATGACGTATTACATGTACTGAAGGACTATGGCATTTCTCCAGTGTGTGTTCTCATGTGTATTTTCAAATTATTATTTTTAGTGAATGACTTATTACATCTACTACAAGAATATGGCTTTTCCCCAGTGTGTGTTCTCATGTGTATTTTCAAATTAACATTTTTAGTGAATGACTTATTACATCTACTGCAAGAATACGGCTTTTCTCCAGTGTGTGTTCTCATGTGTACTTTCAAATTATCTTTCCGAATGAATGATTTATTACATCTACTGCAGGAATATGGCTTTTCCCCAGTGTGTGTTCTCATGTGTATATTCAAAATATTATTAAGAGTGAATGACTTGTTACATCTACTGCAGGAATATGGCTTTTCTCCCGTGTGTGTTCTCATGTGTTTTTTCAAAACATTATTAAGAGTGAATGACTTGTTACATCTACTGCAGGAATATGGCTTTTCTCCAGTGTGTGTTCTCATGTGTTTTTCCAAAAGATTGTTATGAGTGAATGACTTATTACATCTACTGCAACAATATGGCATTTCTCCAGTGTGTGTTCTCATGTGTAATTTCAAACTAGAATTCTGAGTGTATGACTTATTACATCGACTACAGGAATATGGCTTATCTCCAGTGTGTGTTCTAAAGTGTACTTTTAAATAACTAGACTCATTGAATGACTTATTACATCTACTGCAAGAATATGGCTTTTCTCCAGTGTGTGTCCACATGTGCACTCGCAAATGACCTTTCTGAATGAATGACTTATTACATCTACTACAAGAATATGGCTTTTCTCCAGTGTGTATTCTCATGTGTAATTTCAAACTACAATTCTGAGTGAATGACTTATTACATAGACAACACGAATATGGCTTTTCTCCAGTGTGAGTTCTCATGTGTACTTTTAAATCACTAGTCTGAGTGAATGACTTATTACATCGACTACAGGAATATGGCTTTTCTCCAGTGTGAGTTCTCATGTGTACTTTTAAATCACTAGTCTGAGTGAATGACTTATTACATCGACTACAGGAATATGGCTTTTCTCCAGTGTGTGTTCTCATGTGCTTTTTCAAATTATTTTTCGCAGTGAATGATTTAATACATCTACTGCAAGAAAACGGTTTTTTTCCAGTGTGTGACAGCATGTGTCTTGTTAATCTTTGTTTACTATTAAAGTGAATTTGTATATGTTTTGCCAACAGATATTTAGAATAGTATTGTTTGTTACACACATCACAATAGAAACACGGAGTGTTACTTTGCTGAATTTGAGGAGCACTTGTAGCTTCTGAATGCTGTGTAGCAGACATGTGTTGTGTAGAAGTCATCGATAAGGTCGGTACTGCTGCCAGAGACAGCATTGTGATTGTACTGCATGTTATCTGAAAACCAACATGTAAAATAGAAATAAATATTCATGGACATTTCACACCACATCCCAAACAAGATTGATATATTATTTATTTAACCACAACAAAATTAAAAACAAAGAAAAAAACAAATAAAAAGAACTTTAAACAAAAATAAAACATATAATTTATAGGTTTTAAAACTAGAAAAACCGACTTCAATTCGACAACCAGCTTCATCATGATGATGAATAATGATGACAGTTCATTGGGGAATGTTCTAGTGATTATAAACTATAGATGTAAAGGATTTCCGGTAACTATCCGGTATCCGGCTGCCTAAATACTATCCGGCCGGATACTGGATAACTAGCACCTATCCGGCCGAACACCGGATTAAAAAAAAAATTTTAGGTATTAGATCACTTATGAAATATAATTAATAACACAATAATTTTACAACTTAGAAAATGAATTAGTACTCATGATGTACTAAAGGCAAATTATGGTGAATGAATACTAATTTCTCTGCAACAGTTTATAATATCTGTGACTGCAGGAAGCGGTTTTGCTTGTCTTCGTAAATAAGGCCAGCTTCAGAAAAAAATTCTTATGGCCATTTTTGTTAAATTTGGGTATTGCTTAATAATATCAGCTGCCTACCATGAGTAAGGGTCATAATTGCGATCAATTCACACTGACTTAAGATTCACACTGACTTAATTTCTTCACGTTGAACCTGGCTAGTACTGTTTTCATTTGCTACTTCATCAAAGCAATCCCAGAATATGTCATAACATTTGCGAGATACAGCTCCATCCGATCACCAAAAACGGTAACGTTACGCCGGATATCCGGCTATCCGGCCAACCTTGTGGCCAATCTCTACTATATAAACACCACTCAAAAGTCGCAGGAAAGCAAAATACGCAATTTCGTGCACGTGGTTGGCATATTTTTTCAGTTATTTCTATTGAACCGATTTTGATGAAAATTAAATGGGACCAACCTGGAAGAGGAAAAAATCCTTTGAGAGGAAAAAAATATGTTTTGAAATCGGTTCAGAGATGACGGAGTTCTGAGGTAACAAACATTAAAAAAAATATACAACCAAATTGAGAACCTCCTTTTTTGGAGTCAGTTAAAAATTAAAACAAACTATAACTAAATTAAATTAATATCTCCTGAGTGATGGTGAAAACGGTCTCAGCTCAGGTCAATGCTGCAGTATGTATGTATACTGCAGCACGGAACCCCCGACCCGAGGATGGCTCTACCTTAAAACTAAAAATCGACAATTAAATTCTTTGATCGCTTAGCTATTGCACTAACTAACAAAAAGCATTAATGTTTAACGACAAAAACACAAACTATACATCTAGCATCAACAACTTAGTCGGCCATGACGAGACGATCAAAAAGGAGACAAGAAGGAGAGAGAATAACTTAAATTGCACTATGCCGCCAGGGTTGGTTAATTTGTGGCGAGAATACCTGTTGTTTTAACTAAGCAAAGCTTGTGATTTGGGAACTAGATTGTTGATAAAATTATAAAATACTTACATAAGTACTTTTTTTGTAAATACTTATAATACATAGAAACACCCAGACATATAACAAATATCTATGTTTGACACACAAAAGTTAGTTCTTGTTGGGGATCGAATACACAATGCTATACTTACTCAATCAATAAAATATGGGCATACTCTTAAAAACTCAAAAGACAAGTAGCAGGTAGCAAGCAGATGTACAGACCTCAATTCCATTGTGCAGCAGTTCACGCATCTTTCTCTCAGATGTCAGAGCCATCTCGGAGAACATGTGGCACCTCTGCAGCTGCCGATGACAGAAGTAGCATACTGTGCGCGGCATCCTTGCATCTAATTCTGTATAAGGCTGAAACAAACTACATACATACACCTACAAATACCTATCATAAAACTGTGGGTTTCCACTGCCGAAAAATTAGAGCAAAACATTTATTCCATTATAAACAGCGTTCCCACTGACAACACAATTGAATTGTAGAAAATATGTTTATTATTTCAGATTCTTTTGCAAATTTTTAGATACCTATTATGGCATTCAGTTTCTTCCAGTTCAAACGCTAGCCCAACAAAATTAATCGCGTGTATAAATCGTTTTGGTTAAAATCGTATTGTTAAATCGTTTTTTGGTTAAAACCTACAGTTAGGGCGCCTAGCTATCGATCAAGCACTCAAACAAATCAATAAGGTTGGTTTGCCTACGCCAACCGCAATGATAAGCTTACCTTTGAGTTTGTAAGTTTCTCGATTATCTGGAGATACATGTTGTCAATGTTCAGCATCCTGATATTCCCGGCTAGACATACTCTGCAAACGGAGCTAGCCATAGCAGACATTGCGTAGGTACCAAGCGTTTATCAATGAGCTACACAAGGAGTCGCTCCCTCTCAGTCTATCTAGATCTAGCTCAACTCAGCTCAAGGTTGGTCTATTTATTTATTGATTTATTACTCCACAAACATCAACAAAAGTGATCAATTAACGAAAATAATGAAATGAAAGCTTTTTAGGTACAATTAACCATTTGCCTCATTATTTCTTGTTAATATAAAATGAAGCTCTAAACATGAGCGGGCCGCGTCGCGTTAGTTAACTAAAGACAGTATTGCCAGATCAATTTTTATAAAATCTGAGGATGTGACTAGAAAAAATCGGGAGATGTATGGGGAATTTAAAAAAAAATCAGTAGATGCAATTTCGGTAAATAAAACAATGTCAGGCATTAAAATAAGATTACATTTTAGTAGTTATATATTGTTCTTGAAATACATTTTACTGTTATGCTTGCCTAACATTTCAGCGCTCTTTTTGAAGTCGTAGCTTTCTCCATTAATCATATTAGGTGATTCACTTTAGTCACATAATCATTTCAGCGGGGTGTGTGTCAAGTCAAACCGGTTTATTTCGCTATCCGTCCAGTTTACGATGACAGTTTTATAGTGCCAACCTAATCACCATAATTTTGTGTTTTTCACGTAGATTTTGATTACTATCATGTTTAAAAGTAAAGCTAGGATTCGAAAATAAATCAGTAGATTTTCAGTAAAAACCAGTAGATCAGTAGAATTCTGGGGAAATCAGTAGATCCCCCGAAAAATCAGGAGATCTGGCAACACTGACTAAAGATGAGTTAAAAACAAAACCGTCGAACAGGTCAACTTCAACTTCTTGGTTTATTAAATTCACTTCTCATCTGACAGACTTAATTTTTTTTTTATGGCAATCGTCCGTAAATGGAATTTTCTGCCAGCGTCACGTCGTCGTTACAGACATAAAAGGATGCTATGCATGGCAATCATGCGGCATGGTTTGGTTATATTTATTTATATCAATCAGTGGTGCCAGCCGGGATTCGTCAAAAATCACCTTCACTAGATAAAAAAATGCACATTTTCAAGTGAACATACCTGTCTTATTATTATATTTTTCAGTGTTATGGCATTCAAAATGGGTAGAGATTAAGTAACTACTCACCAATGCGCTAAGTACAGTTTTGTACATCTGTATAATAATATTATACTCTGTAGAGTTCAATGTTATCCTCGAGTACCTACATACCTACGTAGGTACTAATTTGTACAATAATTTACCTAGTTGTTTCTCTTCCAAACTTTTATGAAACAAAACTGTTTCGTTTCATTTCGGTCAGTTTGCAGTAGGTACTTTCACTTTACAGTACGTACTTCAATCAAACACACAACAAAGCAATACCTACATTTTATTATTACAGATGCCAATAGCAAACGCCGACAGCAAAGCAAGCAATTAAACTTAAAAAAAAAAATATTCATGGACATTTCACACGACGCTCTCTAGTCCCAAACTAAGCCAAGCTTGTAATATGGGAACTAGATGCTGATAGAATACTTAAATACTTTTTTTTTTGTAAATACATACTTATAATACATAGTAACACCCAGGCATAGAACAAACATCTATGTTTTGCCACACACAAATGTTTATTCTTGGTGGGAATCGAACCCACGACCCACAGCACGGAAGGCAGATCCATTACCGACTGAGCTGTGACGCCTGTCAAACTTGACTTGACCGAGCAAACTGATTTGATTAATCGATCAAGTAAGCGAGAAGCTTTGATTGTGATTTGGTGTAAGGTACATTAGTGCGAGAGAGAATGATGTGCTACGATTACGAAGGACCTAAGGCCAACCTAAGGAAATTTAAATATAAAACAGATTACTTACCGTTTTCTGTTGATTTTGTTCAGGGAAATAAAAACTTTGGTACGTAGGTACCTAATTATCTAATTCTAAAAAAATTGGATCGTAGAACCTCACGGTTATAACATACACCAAATACATGTAAAAATACAGCTTCTGGCAAGACTGCTTATAAAAAAAATTCCAGAACAACCATGGAATGTACAGCCTGGCAAAACACAGCCATGGAAACAAAACCACATGTAGGTACACTGTACACGACCACAGGTGATTTATACCCAATACAACCATAACTACGCTAGCTATAGACAATGCAGAGAATCGTTGGAAAAGGAGCGCAATAGGGTTAGGAGCGCGCCGCCGCCGCCGCGTTCGCATTCACCTGCACAAACACACTGTCGTCGTCCCTCTCGCACGTTTCGCAACGTTCAACTTCGTATAGTTTTAAGTCCAAACAGTATGTATAGCTGGACGTGCTCCTGATTGGTTTTAATAAATATTATTTTACGAAAGTATGATTAATAATCGATTTGAAAAAATCTTTTTTATCGGAAAGGATGTACCTATACTTCCAGGTGGATCACATTTAATTTTTATCAAAATCGGTGCAATAGTTTGGCTTTTAAATAAAAATAACTGAAAAACAATAGGTAAGCCATCAACGTGCACGAAATTGCGTACTTACCTATTTAGCTTTTATGTGACTTGTGGTTATCTACGAGGAAAAAAAAATCCTCTGAGATAACTGGTTATCTGAGAGGATTTTTTTATCCTAACAGATAACCGTGGTTATCTACGAGGAAAAAAAATCCTCTGAGATAACTAGTTATCTGAGAGGAAAAAAATCCTCTGAGGTAACCAGTTATCTGGTCTTGGTTATCTGTCAGGAATAAGCCACTTTTAGTGATGTTTACGGTCACTAGAACATTCCCAATGAACTGCCATCATCATCGTCATCTGATGATGAAGCCGGAAATCGAATTGGAGTCGGTTTTTTTTACACCTAAAAATGTATTTTCAGTTATTTTTGTTTATAGGCCAAACTACTGAACCGGTTTCGATAAAAATTGAATGGGACCCACCTGGAAGTATATCCTTTCAGATAAAATATAAAGATTTTCCAAATCGGTTTATAAACGACGGAGTTCTGAGGTGAGTGAGGGTAACAAAAAACCGAATTGAGAACCTCTTCCTCTTAGAATATAGTAGATGCCGCATTTGACATAATTTGTATGAAGGATTTTGTCACCAAAATGCTATAAAAATGTTCCCGTGCGCATGATGTTCGCGCAGCCCAATGTTGCACCTACAAAACTATTTCCCAATTTTTTGGGGTAATTTTTTTTGTAAATGCTGCTTAGGTACCTAAGTAGGAGGTACTGAAATAGATATTCATAAATTTTAATAGAATTAAGGAAAGACTCAGGACGTGTTTTTTGAATGATTTTTGTCCATTGTTCTCGTCTGAGTATGTCATCAAGAATCCTAAAATTACACAAATATTTTTTCAAAATAACAAATTTAGCGCTCTATGATTAAAAATACCTATTGAAATACCTATGCCTAATGATGTGTAGTCATAAAGATTAATATAAATTTTATTGGGAAAAAAATGTTGGTGTTGTTTGCAACATTATTGAATTGATGGTAATTTTTCTTTAAATTGATGATTCCAAGACGATTCCTTATCAAATAGAGACCCAAATGTGATGTATGTTATCCCATCTACTTTGTTTTTAGACCCAGGCCAATTTTTGCAAGTGGGAACCACACACGCCGGCATAATTGTATAAAAATATGTTTGGCATTGGAGGTGTCAATGGCCAGAGACTGAATGACACAAAGTACTCCATCATGGTGCACTTCTTACTGTGACACAAAAATGGCTATACAGTACATCTGTACTTTTCTATAATCTGTGCTCTTCCTTCTTTGAAGTTGGTTAAAAGAAACAAGGATATACTAAACGAAACATTAATACATGCACTAAACTTTATTATATTTAATTCTACAAATTACTGGGTAACATCGTACACGTCATACAAATATTTGCTCATGTTACGGAACCAGTTTGTTCAAGAATATATTTTGGACAAGTAGGGCGCTCGTTTAGGATGTGCAGTACTTGGCTAACATCCTATCCTACTAACACAGATTATAGAAAGTACAGATGAAGTGTATAGCCATTTTCTTGTCATGGATAAAAGTGTACCATAGTGGAGGCCTTTGTGTCATTTAGTCTCTGGCCATTGACACCTCCAATGCCAAACATATTTTTATACAATGAGGAAGATGAGCGTATTTTTTTTTTAATGTAGATCGATAGATTTTTACGTCCAAAACACAACAGTGAAAGAATTTTGGCGATAGCTCAAAAACTGAATTTTCTACGATTTTTTAAAGTTTGGATTTTCAAAATGTGTTTTGAGCCCGGCGATTTCGCGTGTGACGTCAGCCGGTCCGACCGCTCACCCGCGCTTTCTAAGCGTTTTCTGCCTTTACGTTTCTATTTATATTTCTGAAAAATTGGAAGAAAAGTACCAATATTTTTATGTAATATTGTGCCTTTAAGTCCTAAGGACACGTTTAACGCTTCAGATAAACTTTTTAACCACCGACTGAAGAAGAAAGGTGTTCTAAGTTTGAGGCTTTTTTGTGTCTATGTGTCTGTACCTTTCAAGGCTCGTAGCTCCAAAAAATCACTCGTAATTTTTTTATAACTATTCTTGAAATGGAAAGCAGATAAATCTGGCATAGTTCTAAGCCAAGTTTGGTAGAAATCGGTGCAGCGGTTTCCAAGTTATGAGGATGTTTATCAGCCCTCGACACGCATTTTGAAGGGTTCTCAGGCATATATTGATTGTAGTTTGAAACATTTGGTTCTTATACCAGTATAACGTGAGCTACTATTCTACTATATATTCTAGTACACTAGATAAAAAAATGCACCTTTTCAAGTGAACATGCCTGTCTTATTATTATATTTTTCAGTGTTATGGCATTCAAAATGGGTAGAGATTAAGTAACTACTCACCAATGCGCTAAGTACAGTTTTGTACAACTGTATAATAATATTATACTCTGCAGAGTTCAATGTTATCCTCGAGTACCTACAAACCTACGTAGGTACTAATTTGTACAATAATTTACCTAGTTGTTTCTCTTCCAAACTTTTATGAAACAAAACTGTTTCGTTTCATTTCGGTCAGTTTGCAGTAGGTACTTTCACTTTACAGTACGTACTTCAATCAAACACACAACAAAGCAATAGGTACCTACATTTTATTATTACAGATGCCAATAGCAAACGCCGACAGCAAAGCAAGCAATTAAACTTAAAAAAAAAAATATTCATGGACATTTCACACGACGCCCTCTAGTCCTAAACTAAGCAAAGCTTGTAATATGGGAACTAGATGCTGATAGAATACGTAAATACTTTTTTTTTTGTAAATACATACTTATAATACATAGTAACACCCAGGCATAGAACAAACATCTATCTTTTGCCACACACAAATGTTTATTCTTGGTGGGAATCGAACCCACGACCCACAGCACGGAAGGCAGATCCATTACCGACTGAGCTGTGACGCCTGTCAAACTTGACTTGATCGAGCAAATTGATTTGATTAATCGATCAAGTAAGCGAGAAGCTTTGATTGTGATTTGGTGTAAGGTACATTAGAGCGAGAGAGAATGATGTGCTACGATTATGAAGGCCCTAAGGTCAACCTAAGGAAATTTAAATATAAAACATATTACTTACCGTTTTCTGTTGATTTTGTTCAGGGAAATAAAAACTTTGGTACGTAGGTACCTAATTATCTAATTCTAAAAAACTTGGATCGTAGAACCTCACGGTTATAACATACACCAAATACATGTAAAAATACAGCTTCTGGCAAGACTGCTTAAAAAAAAAAATCCAGAACAACCATGGAATGCACAGCCTGGCAAAACACAGCCATGGAAACAAAACCACATGTAGGTGCACTGTACACGACCACAGGTGATTTATACCCAATACAACCATAACTACGCTCGCTATAGACAATGCAGAGAATCGTTGGAAAAGGAGCGCAATAGGGTTAGGAGCGCGCCGCCGCCGCCACGTTCGCATTCACCTATACAAACACACTGTCGTCGTCCCTCTCGCACGTTTCGCAACGTTCAACTTCGTATAGTTTTAAGTCCAAACAGTATGTATAGCTGGACGTGCTCCTGATTGGTTTTAATAAATATTATTTTACGAAAGTATGATTAATAATCGATTTGAAAAAATCTTTTTTATCGGAAAGGATTTACCTATACTTCCAGGTGGATCACATTTAATTTTTATCAAAATCGGTGCAATAGTTTGGCTTTTAAATAAAAATAACTGAAAAACAATAGGTAAGCCATCAACGTGCACGAAATTGCGTACTTACCTATTTAGCTTTTATGTGACTTGTGGTTATCTACGAGGAAAAAAAAATCCTCTGAGATAACTGGTTATCTGAGAGGATTTTTTTATCCTAACAGATAACCGTGGTTATCTACGAGGAAAAAAATCCTCTGAGATAACTAGTTATCTGAGAGGAAAAAAATCCTCTGAGGTAACCAGTTATCTGGTCTTGGTTATCTGTCAGGAATAAGCCACTTTTAGTGATGTTTACGGTCACTAGAACATTCCCAATGAACTGCCATCATCATCGTCATCTGATGATGAAGCCGGAAGTCGAATTGGAGTCGGTTTTTTTTACACCTAAAAATGTATATTCAGTTATTTTTGTTTATAGGCCAAACTACTGAACCGGTTTCGATAAAAATTGAATGGGACCCACCTGGAAGTATATTCTTTCAGACAAAATATAAAGATTTTCCAAATCGGTTTATAAACGACGGAGTTCTGAGGTGAGTGAGGGTAACAAAAAACCGAATTGAGAACCTCTTCCTTCTTTGAAGTTGGTTAAAAGAAACAAGGATATACTAAACGAAACATTAATACATACACTAAACTTTATTATATTTAATTCTACAAATTACTGGGTAACATCGTACACGTCATACAAATATTTGCTCATGTTGCGGAACCAGTTTGTTCAAGAATATATTTTGGACAAGTAGGGCGCTCGTTTAGGATGTGCAGTACTTGGCTAACGTCCTACTAATATTATAAATGCGAAAGTTTAGAGGTTTGGATGTTTAGATGTTTCTGTTTCAATCACGTCAAAACTACTGAACCAACTTGGATGAAACTTGGCATATATATAGTTCGTAGCCTGGATTGATATATAGGCTACTTTTTATCCCGAATAATAAACAGGATCTACAGGATAATATGAACGAAAAGGATTAGCAGCGCCAATTGGCAAGAGGATTTCATTGTCATGTCATGTCACGTCAGTTTGACAGGGCGTAGTACTACCTCTTTGGTCTAACGACTAGCGTTTGACATTCCAGTAGGTAAGTACGAGTTCGGTGTAATGAGGTGTAATGTCAAGTTTCTCAAAGAAGTATCCGCTCGGCACACGCACAGATAATATAATGTACACGGAAACTGTAGGCGCGTACGAAGTCGCGGGCAACTGCTAGTGTGATATAAGAGCAATAAGGCGATGGTTACTGAACTTTTTTGTGGAGCCATTCCTAAGGAGTAAAAAAAAACTGTGCGAGCCCTTGCCTGCAGCCAAGTTCCTGTCCGCACTGGAATATCTGGACGCCATATTCTCGCGAAGCTTTAATAGTCTCAATCAGACAGCGATTGTGTCCTTAATTTGCCCACCGGCATGGTATGAACATCATTTCTACTAACAACGGGATATGCTATACCGGGATATTAACTGTGCAGAAATACAATACTCACAAAAATAATAGGTACCTATTCTTCTTGTCAAACTACTCGTATTTTTCTGAGTGAATGTCTCATTACATCTACCAACTACAAGAATACCTATGGCTTTTCTCCAGTGTGTGTTCTCATGTGTGCTTCCAACTGGCTTTTCTGAGTGAATGACTTATTACATCTACTGCAAGAATATGGCTTTTCTCCAGTGTGTGATCTCATGTGTCTTTTTAAACTAGTTCTTTGAGTGAATGACTTATTACACCTATTGCAAGAAAACGGTTTTTCTCCAGTGTGTGTTCTCATGTGTAGTGTTAAATAAGAATTTGTAGCGAATGACTTATTACATCTACTGCAAGAAAACGGTTTTTCCCCAGTATGTTTTCTCATGTGCACTTGCAAAATACTTTTCTGAGTGAATGTTTTATTACATCTACTGCAAGAAAACGGTTTTTCTCCAGTGTGTGTTCTCATGTGTATTTTCAAATTACTAGTCCAAGTGTATGACTTATTACATCTACTGCAAGAATATGGCTTTTCTCCAGTGTGTGATCTCATGTGTCTTTTTAAACTAGTTCTTTGAGTGAATGACTTATTACACCTATTGCAAGAAAACGGTTTTTCTCCAGTGTGTGTTCTCATGTGTAGTGTTAAATAAGAATTTTTAGCGAATGACTTATTACATCTACTGCAAGAAAACGGTTTTTCCCCAGTATGTTTTCTCATGTGCACTTGCAAAATACTTTTCTGAGTGTATGACTTATTACATCTACTGCAAGAAAACGGTTTTTCCCCAGTATGTTTTCTCATGTGCACTTGCAAAGTACTTTTCTGAGTGAATGTTTTATTACATCTACTGCAAGAAAACGGTTTTTCTCCAGTGTGTGTTCTCATGTGTATTTTCAAATTACTAGTCCAAGTGTATGACTTATTACATCTACTGCAAGAAAACGGTTTTTCTCCAGTGTGTATTCTCATGTGTGCTTCCAACTGGCTTTTCTGAGTGAATGACTTATTACATCTACTACAAGAAAACGGTTTTTCTCCAGTGTGTATTCTCATGTGTGTTTTCAAATGACTAACCCGAGTGAATGACTTATTACACCTACTGCAAGAAAACGGTTTTTCTCCAGTGTGTGTTCTCATGTGTATTTTCAAATAACCTTTGTAAGTGTAGTGTTTGTGTTAGACAACTAATACAATCCACGGTCTCGGCGCACCTGCGAGCCACCTGCAGCTGACGTCACTTGTTTACTAGCTGCTATATAAACCGGGGCGATAAGAGCGGCGAGGGAGTCTTACGCAAGCCACGGGCGAGGTTGGACGTGTCGCTTGTACACACCGCTTGTTGTCGAGCCTGTGACGATCTAGGTACTAGGTGCTGCCTAAAGTACTACTTACTGGCCAGCGAGTAGGTAGGCACTACATGTGGCGACGAGGTAAAAAGGTAAGGTTATAAATAACTAAAAAAAAAAAAAAAGTTTATAAAATAGAGATATACCGATATGTTTAACGTAAACAAGATGTTGGTGTGTCAAAATAAAATGGCATTCGGTACTTAGCACGAAAATAAAAACTATTCAGTTTCATGCCGGTAGGCGGGCAAACCAGTTTTATTACCTAGTCTAGGTATTGTTGTTTACCGCTTGGCAGCACAGGCGCAGCTGGCCGAGAACGCGAGCGTAAGCTTGCATTACGCACCATTTTATTTAAATACCTACTTAGTTATCACCATCGACAACCGAGAACATGTAGGGAGGTGGTCTTGTTTTTCTTATTGTTGGTTACATACTACCTACCCACTTTCATTTTATTGTAGATTTTTTATGTGTGTTCAGTGTCGGATAAATGGATTTATCTATCTATCTATGACGACAATTAATTACAAATGTAATTCAAACGTAATTTATTCAGAACTAGGTACATATAGGTTAAATTACAAGATAAAACGATGAGACAGCAAAAGTTATAAACTGTGTAGTTATCTCAATGAACAAAATAAAATGTCAGTGAATAGGATTACGTTATTTACAGGGTAAAAGAAGGACATGGTAGTTAAAAGTAATAATAAAAGTGGTACTTATCTACCAAATTGGTTGAGTGCCTATTTGACTACCTACCTTACCTACTAGGTACTTACTCTGTTACCTTTTTTACGTAGTCAGTAAATTAAATATGACTGTAAGTAACTTATGTAGAAAAAGTTAAGTTAAGGTACCCACTAAACTGGGAACATTTGGTAAAGAATACCTCCATTAAATTGGGAACAGGTACCCACTAAACTGGGAACATTTGGTAAAGAATACCTCCATTAAATTGGGAACAGGTACCCACTAAACTGGGAACATTTGGTAAAGAATACCTCCATTAAATTGGAAACAGGTACCTACTAAACTGGGAACATTTGGTAAAGAATACCTCCATTAAATTGGGAACGTAACTTATGCTACCCACTAAACTGGGAAGATTGGTTGGTACAAAATGATACCTTCATTTAATTGAGAATTTGGCGTCGCGTGTAGGTACCCACTTAACTGGGAAGATTGGTTGGTACAAAATGATACCTTCATTTAATTGATAATTTGGCGTCGCGTGTAGGTACCCACTTAACTGGGAACATTGGTACTAATTAGCACCTCCATTTAATTGGAAATTTGCATAAAAAGCTCCGCAAATTGGAAAATGGCTAAACCACCCCCATTTAATTGGAAACGGTTCACTGTGAAATAGGAAATCCCTTTCTATTTACAGGTCACCCCAAAATACTTAAATCGTAGACCATGTTATGTCATGCTATGTTATGGGACTCCCGTTTCCGGATTTAGACTCAAAGATGGTCCATTATGCGTGGGAGATGTTCTGGCTAGGAGTGTAGTCAGCCTAACTCCTCCCAAAAGTACAGTAGCTTCCTGAGGGCTTCGCAGGCTTGGAAGAGTGACCTGGGGTTGCTTAGGATTTCTGTTCGTTGTATTGCTACGCCCTCGCATTCCAGGATTACGTGAGCAGCTGATTCTTCTTCGGTAAGACAGCCTCTGCAGAGTGGGCTGTCAGTGGCTACGATGTTGTAAAAGTGTTTGTTCCAGGGACAGTGTCCTGTCAGGGTCCCCACAATGATTTTGAGATTCAGTCTCTGCAGGCTTAGTAGACGGCGTGTTAGTTTCGGTGTGATGGCTGGAATTGCAGCTCTTGACTGTCTGCAGTCAGTCGTACGTGCTCAGCATGTGTTGTGTGGTTGTAGGGTTTTCAGACGCACCCAGGTGCGTAGCAGAGAGAACGGTAGAGGAAGGAAAGGAGCTGGCCCCTCGGATATTGTTTCCGATCCTCTTCTGGCTAACTCGTCTGCAGCGTCATTACCCAGTGATCCACTATGTCCCTGCATCTATTGTAGGATTAACCCATTTCTTAAGGCGATGCTCTCTTGGGCAAGGTGACTTTCGTGTATGAGTCTGGAGGTGCAGTTGTGGCTCTCCAAGGCTTTGAGTGTGGCTGTGCTATCTGAAAGAATCCACATGTTATAATCAGCGATTCCTCTCCTGTTGATTGCTGTTGCTGCTTCGGAAATGGCTGCACATTCACATTGGAAGATGGAACTGAGTGTGCCTAGTGTCATTGATATGTTAATGTTGAGATCTAGCGAGTGTACTCCGGCGCCTGTACCCTGTTTGGGTTTTGAGCCATCAGTGTAGACTCGTACTTCGCTGATTCCTGATTGATCTCTTTGGTCTTCATGCAACCTGTTATAGTAGAGCATGCCAGTCTCTGAAAGCGTTGCAGTTTGGTTATCACGGTCGTGAATTCGGTTCTGGTCGACCATACAACTGCTCCGTGTATAAGTGCTGGTCTTATTACGGTTGTATAGAGCCACCGGGTTATTTTGGCAAAAGACCCCATGTTTTTCCGAGCATTCTACCGCGTTGGAAGAATGTGGAGTTCGCGCGTTGGAGTTTGTGGTCAAGATGCTTGTTCCAAAGAAGTGCTATCCAGTATGACCCCTAGATACTCGACTTCGTTGATTAGCTTGAGATCAGTGTTGAAGAGCTTTGGTACTTTTAGGGTTCCCAGGCTTCTTTTGTGTGTGAACATGATCAGTTCTGTTTTAGTGGGATTGACTGATAAGCTATGGCTAGTGCACCAGCTTTCAATTGTTTTAAACGCTGCTTGCACAGACAGGCTACAGAGTACGTTTCGAATCATCCAGTCGTGAGGATAGCAAGATCATCTGCATATCTCACTGTGAAGAGCCCGCGGCCGTCCACTTTTCGGATGAGTTCGTCCACTACTATGTTCCATAGCAGGGGCGAGAGGACGCCGCCTTGTGGGCAGCCTCTCACCACTATGCCCCTCGTTGTGGTGTTTACTGTGAGTTGTGTTGCTCTGTATTTAAGCATGTTGTTTGTCCATTCTGCTAGCGTAGGGTCGACACCGTATCTTGCTAGTGCAAGGTCTATGCTAGTGAAGGTTGTTTTGTCAAAGACACCTTCTATATCTATGAAGGCCCCCAGAGTTGGTTGTTTTGTGGCTAAACCGTCTCCATTTCGAGAGACTACGCTATGGAGTGCGGAATCTGTTGATTTGCCTGGACTATAGGCGGGTTGTTGCGGATGTAGCGGTTGGCGTAGGAAAGTGTTACCTCTGATTTCCTGGTCACATATCCTCTCTAGGGTTTTGAAGAGGAACGATGGTAGAATAATAGGTTGGAAGGATTTCGCCATTGTGTAGTCGCTCTTACCAAGTTAGTAAGAATATAACCTTCACTCCCCTCCACTTCTGGGGTATGTAGCGATGGGCGATGCATCCTCTGAAGATGTTTACTAGGCGTTCGGCTAGTAATTCGCCACTCCACCTTAAAAGGCCCGGAAAGATTCCGTCTAGCCCTGGCGATTTGAAAAGAAGGAAGCTGTTGATGGCCCAAATTACTTTCTCTTTGTTGATCAGGTTTTGAGCGGTGGTCCAATCTTGACTACTGGTTGCTCGTTCGCTGTGTGCTTCCCATTTGAACGAGTCTGATATTAGACATCCCGGGAAGTGCGTTTCAAGTTCGCTGGTTTCATCGTCCGTCTTGGTGTACGTGTTACCAAGTATCCGATGGTACGCGCAAGTTCACTGGATAGTATGCCTTTTGTTTTGGCTGCCTGACTGGTGCTATCAATGTTTGTCTCCAGCATATCCTGTTGCCTGAGGCGTATTCGTTTTGAAGGTAGATTTGGTGGATTGGTATTTCTCCGAGTCCCTTGGTTGTTGAGTGTTCATTGATCTGTTGGAGAATTCCGTACTTTGCAACGTAGTCTTTGCAGTTCCGGGTTCTACTCCGGGTTCCAGGGACTAGTTTAGCGAACTTCGTTATATCAGTCTTGCGCGGGAGGCGCCTCGGACTCGGCAAAGGTAAGGTCACATTTAGATTAAAACGAATCTATCTATGATCCGAACACGATTTGTAGCATTGTAGCAAGTATCGAAGCGATGTAGAGTCTCGATGTAGTCTCAATGTAGAGTCGATGTAGAGTCTCAATGTAGAGTCGATGTAGAGTCTCAATGTAGAGTCGATGTAGAGTCTCAATGTAGAGTCGATGTAGAGTCAATGCAGAGTATCATGTAAAGTCTCGTTTAGTCTCTTGTAGAGTTTCAACGTAGAGTCAATGTAGAATTTCAATGTAGTCTTCATCGTTTTCTTCGTCATGGGAGTTGGATTGGAGTCGCAATGAGTACGACTTTAGTATGATGAAGCTTTGATCTATTATTGATGTGTTGATATAAAGAAAAAGTCTGTCCAACAGGGTTTCAAAAAAAAAAAAAAAAAGAAACAGTGAGCTTTGGACTATTATTGATGTGTTGATGTTAGAATCGCTTTTAGACAAGGCTACAAAGAACGTGCGTGAAGCCCTATTTAGACTTATATGTGCTGGTTCCTGATAGTTGATTTCTCAACTGCTTTGACATTCAAACCAGATGTTTCGGTTTGGGTTTAGATTTAGTTGCTAGTTGAAGGTTGAAGCTGTTTACTTCGAATGTACTCGATTGGTGAATATTTGCTGAACGGAAGCTGGTCAAATGATACTTGAGATGAGGATTGATTGAACGGTGTTGGTTGATCCAATTTAGCTTTGACTAGAGCTTGACCAAATGTGTACAACAGTTGCTATCACTTTAGTTTCATTGGTCGAGCTGTACTTAATACGGTAAACAGCAGTAGCGCAATAAAATAAATTTAATAAGATAGAGATGTAGTGTTTGTGTTAGACAACTAATACAATCCACGGTCTCGGCGCACCTGCGAGCCACCTGCAGCTGACGTCACTTGTTTACTAGCTGCTATATAAACCGGGGCGATAAGAGCGGCGAGGGAGTCTTACGCAAGCCACGGGCGAGGTTGGACGTGTCGCTTGTACACACCGCTTGTTGTCGAGCCTGTGACGATCTAGGTACTAGGTGCTGCCTAAAGTACTACTTACTGGCCAGCGAGTAGGTAGGCACTACAGTAAGTGAATGACTTATTACATCTACTGCAAGAAAACGGTGTTTTTCCAGTGTGTGACAGCATGTGTCTTGTTAATCTCTGTTTACTATTAAAGTGAATTCGTATATGTTTTGCCAACAGATATTTAGAATAGTATTGTTTGTTACACACATCACAATAGAAACACGGAGTGGTACTTTGCTGAATTTGAGGAACACTTGTAGCTTCTGAATGCTGTGTAGCAGACATGTGTTGTGTAGAAGTCATCGATAAGGTCGGTACTGCTGCCAGAGACAGCATTGTGATTGTACTGCATGTTATCTGAAAACCAACATGTACAATATAAATAAATATTCATGGACATTTCACACCACATCCCAAACAAGATTAATATATTATTTATTTAACCACAACAAAATTAAAAAAAAAAGAACTTTAAACAAAAATAAAACATAATAATATAATTTATAGGTTTTAAAACTAGAAAAACCGACTTATATTCGACTACCAGCTTCATCATCAAATGATGATGAATAATGATGATAGTTCATTGGGAATGTTCTAGTGATTATAAACTAGAGATGCAACGGATATCCGGTATCCGGCCGCCTAAATACTATCCGGCCGGATACTGGATAACTAGCACCTATCCCGCCGAACACCGAATTAAAAAAAAAATTTAGGTAGTTATATCACATATGAAATGTAATTAATAACAATAATTTAACAACTTAGAAAATAAAATAGTCTCATGATGCACTAAAGGCAAATTATGGTGTATGAATACTAATTTCTCTGCAACAGTTTATTATATCTGTGTCTGCAGCAAGCGGGTTTGCTCGTCTTCGTAAATAAGGCCAGCTTCAGAAAAAAATTCTTATGGTTTCACCGCTGCAAGCTGCTCAAAGATAGGTTTGGCCATTTTTGTTAAATTTGGGTATTGCTTAACATCAGCTGCCTACCAAGAATAAGGGTCATAATTGCGATCAATTCACACTGACTTCAGATTCACACTGATTTAATTTCTTCACGTTGAACCTGGCTAGTACTGTTTTTATTTGAATAACAATAAGAATAAAAAGCATTTATTACAACACGAATTTCAAAAACTAAACAAAAAAACTTATACTAAATAGAGTTACATAGGTGCCGTAACACGTACCCTGGATCAGCATAGGTTGGTTGACTGGCAACCAACGCTGGTCTTCCGCCAGGGCCGTTCAGTGATTCCACGGAAAATCTAACTACCTACATGGAAATTCGGGAAATAAGCAAGAAAATTTACAGAAAAAGTGTACCCAAAAACAACAATAAATAAACAACAGGCAATGTGCACTACAACGCAAGATCGGTAAGTACTTATAATTTATTAGCACAATTTAGGAACTCATATTCATATTCATTTATTTTTAACCATAGGAACTTATATAGAACACTTAGTTACGTCACTTTTATAAGTACAAAGCAATAAATAGGTATAGCAAAAAATCAATAATAGTAAAAAAATTCTAAAAGTTAATTAATAAATTTGTGTTGTAGCTGTATAGGGGCTTTGTCAAAAATAAAAATAACATTAATAATAATCTTATACTAATGTAAAATATAAATAAATAACGAAGCAGCTGTACAAGGCCTTGTCAACAAACAACTAAACTAAGTATAGGTACTAATAGGTAGATTGTTGGAGCTTTTCAGAGAGTTTGTTCTGTCCATCAGAATCGTTCGCAGCGATTGGTAAGCACCATGCATTTCTATCGTCCAAATAGTTATTGATTGTGTAGTATGCTTTATGAATTAAGTTATGTTTAATACATTTTTTAAATTTATTTTCATTTAAGGCTAAGATTTCTCCAGGAATTTTATTGTAAAATCGAATCGAGTTTCCCATAAAGCTTTTGTTTGTTTTTTGTAGTCTGAACACTGAACTTAATAGTTTGTCTTTGTTCCGTGTATTCCGTGTAACTAATAAACAATACAAATTAAAATTAAAAAATATACTCAAATTATGGGTTCAGGCGCCATAAGAACAGACGACTGGTTACAGCAGTCCATTAGATGACGCTTGTGTCGTGTTTATGATTTTCCTGCTTCTTCTGACAATCAAAAAGGAATGTTTTAAGTTTACTTCTAAAACTATGCAAATTTTGCAGGCTCCGTATCGGTGGAGGAATATTATTCCAGCAATTCGATGCAGCGTAACGAAAGCTATCCCTGAAAGAGGCTGAACTGTGTCGCTGCATCGAGAGCTGGATCGAGCACTGGCGTGAACCACAGGGTCTGGAGCTTGAGACCCACGTAAGCTTCTCATAGAGATATGAGGGCGCTTCGTGCCTCAGCACACCAAACAAAAGACAAGCGAGATGAAGCTTACGCCGGTGCTTCATTTTCAGCAGGAGGTTCTTGTTTAAAAACGGTGTAACGTGACCTCTTGGCGGAATATTAAAGCAGAAACGGGCACAGGCATTCTGGACTCGCTGAACTAGTCTTTCTGTTCTGGCTAGCAATCGAGGGCCAAACACGACATCGGAGTAATTTAGTTTGGAGATTACAAGCGATTTAACGAGCCGGATGCGCAAATCTTCTCCTATGTGAGGCCTCATTCTGTACAGTACCTTTAGTCTATAGAAACAGTTCCTAACAGACTCAGCAACATGTTTCTGAAACCGTAGTTCACAGTCCATATTTAAGCCAAGATTTCGCGCCTCGTACCACGCTCCACGGGCTCATTCATGAGCATGACATCTAACGCAGGACTGAGGCCAGCCAATTGATGCCTGCTTCCAAATATTAAATATTTGGTTTTAGTTGGATTATGTAACAGGCTATTATTCTTGGACCACACTGCTATATTACAGAGATCACTGTTAAGCTTAACTATGGCCTTATTTGCTACCTCATCAAAGCAATCCCAAAACATGTCATAACCTTTGCGAGATACAGCTCCATCCGATCACCAAAAACGGTAACGTTACGCCGGATATCCGGCTATCCGGCCAACCTTGTGGCCGAATATCCGGTATCCGGCTTAACTGCTATCCATTTCATCTCTACTATAAACACCACTCAAAAGACGCAAGCAAAATACGCAATTTCGTGCACGTGGTTGGCATATTTTTTTTCAGTTATTTCTATTGAACCGATTTTAACTAACCGAGACTAAACTGGAAGTATAAAAACAAATTATATCTACCATATTCAAGAATAAAAATGTTAAATAAAAGTCCATATTACATGGCAGTCAAAATCTTTAACAACCTACCAAATGATATTCAAAATGAAACAAAAATAACTAAATTTATAAAAGGATTAAAATCATATCTAGTCAAAAAATTTCTCTACTCAACTGAAGAATATTTTGAAAAGGAATAATACTATTATATGTACCTACTTAAGATAAGTTTAAGCGCCCAAATATAACATTTTTGCGATACCTGAAAAGGGTGAATAAGTTTTAAAGTGCCTCTGACTTTAGCATAAGACCAAATTGTAACACTTATTTTGGCAAATAGATGTTTCTTGTATCTTGTATATCCTTTGAGATGAAAAAAATAATTTTTGAAATCGGTTCATAAATGACGGAGTTCTGAGGTAACAAACATTGAAAAATAATATACAACCGAATTGAGAACCTTCTTTTTTGGAGTCAGTTAAAAATTAAAACAAACTATAACTAAATTAAATTAATATCTCTTGGGTGATGGTGAAAACGGTCTCAGCTCAGGTCAATGCACGGAAGCACGGAACCCCAGACCCGAGGATGGCTCTACCTTTAAACTAAGCATCAACAATTAAATTCTTTAATCACTTAGCTATTGCACTAACTAACAAAAAGCATTAATGTTTAACGACAAAAACCCAAACTATACACCTAGCATCAACAACTTAGTTGGCCATGACGAAACAATCAAAAAGGAGACGAGAAGGAGAGAGAATAACTTAAATTGCACTATGCCGCCAGGGTTGGTTAATTTGTAGCGAGAAAACCTGTTGTTTAACTAAGCAAAGCTTGTGATATGGGAACTAGAGTGTTGATAAAATTATAAAATACTTACATAAGTACTTTTTTTTGTAAATATTTATTATACATAGTAACACCCAGCCGTAGAACAAATATCTATGTTTGACACACAAAAATTAGATAAAATATGGGCATACTCTTAAAAACTCAAAAGACAGTAGCAGGTAGCAAGCAGATGTACAGACCTCAATTCCATTGTGCAGCAGTTCACGCATCTTTCTCTCAGATGTCAGAGCCATCTCGGAGAACATGTGGCACCTCTGCAGCTGCCGATGACAGACATAGCATACTGTGCGCGGCATCCTTGCATCTGATTCTGTATAAGGCTGAAACGAACTACATACATACACCTACAAATACCTATCATAAAACTGTGGGTTTCCACTGCCGAAAAATTACAGCAAAACATTTATTCCATTATAAACAGCGTTCCCACTGACAACACAATTTAATTGAAAATATGTTTATTATTTCAGAATCTTGTGCAAATTTTTAGATATTATGGCATTCAGTTTCTTCCAGTGGAAACGCTAGCCCAACAAAATTAGTATAAATCGTTTTGGTAAAAATCGTATTGGAAAGTCGTTTTTTGGTTAGAACCTACAGTTAGGGCGCCTAGCTATCGATCTAGCACTCAAACAAATCAATAAGGTTGGTTTGCCTACGCCAACCGCAATGATAAGCTTACCTTTGCGTTTGTAAGTTTCTCGATTATCTGGAGATACATGTTGTCAATGTTCAGCATCCTGATATTCCCGGCTAGACATACTCTGCAAACGGAGCTAGCCATTATTGGAAATAGAGTAAGTTATCTGTAGTATTCTGTCATAGACCATAGCTACCGATCATAGAGAAGTAAAGAAAAGGTTCACTCTAGTTCACTCACCCCAATGTGTTCAACTCGTTCGTTCTTGTCTTGCCTGTCATGGCGTCGTACGTAATGTGTAGCGAATAGGTTTCCATAAAATGTAATAGATATAACTTTCCTAAGCTTAATAAAAGTATTTGATTGTGCCATGGAATTCTTCTTTATTCTATAGGTTATGGGCCCAGAGTCCTAGGTCAGTCAGATCGACAAAGATTAGCGTAGGAAAAGTTGTAGGAGTCCTCGTGCCACCACAGAAAAAGGCTAGGCAAAAAGAGCGTGGAAAAGTGTTTCTAAAGCAAGAACACCAAAAATATAAAGATGACTACACAAGTAAACCAAATACCTAAATTGGAAAATGAAAATTTCTCGAACTGGTTATTTCGAGTGGAGATGGCAATGGATGAAAAAAGTTGTAAAGATGTTATAGAGAAAAATATAAATCTCGATGACAAAGATGTAAAGAGCAAAGACGCCAAAGCAAGAAACATAATAGTACAAGCGTTATCAGACAAGCATCTAGAATATGTAAGAAAAGCAGGAACAGCCTACGAAATGATAGAAAATTTAAAAAATATTTTTGAAAGAAAAAGTACATTATCAAGCTTATACCTGAGAAGAAAATTAATAAATTTAAAATGCAAAAAGCAAGACAGCGTAGAAGAACACTTTAACAAATTTGATACAATAGTCAGAGACATAGAAGCTAATGGAAGTAAAATGGATGAGAAAGAAAGAGTGTGTCAACTATTACTAAGTTTAGAAAATGCTTATCAGCCGGTCATTACAGCATTGGAGGCATCTGGAGCTGAGCTCACAGTAGAGTTCATTAAATGCAAAATGCTAGATGCTGAACTTAAAGAAAAGAACAATAAAGACAGTAAACAAAGCTTCACAAAAGATTATGCTTTTCAAAATAGCTCAATAAATTGTTATAACTGTGGAGAGCCTAATCATTTTGCCAGAAACTGTCCTGGCAACAAGTCAGCACATAATCAACAAAAGAGAGGAGGAGGTTATCAAAGAGGACGAGGCTATCAGAGAGGAAGAGGCCATCAGAGAGGCCAAAGTAGCTACAGAGGAAGAAGTGATAATAGAAATTCAAATGCAAATTTTACAGAAGAAATAAAAGAAAAAGAATCATCATCATTCATAGCGGCACAGGCCCATGCAGCAACAAATGGAGACAGTGTAAATAATGAGATAAAATTTGTGATTGATTCCGGTGCAACACACCACATGATAGATGAAAAATATGAGAAATATATGACAGAAATAAAAGAGATACCTGAGATAAAAATTCAAACGGCAAATAAAGCTATGTTGTCAGCAAAGAAAAAGGGAAAAATAAATGGTATAACAGACGATGGAGAAAAAGTCACTATAAACGATTGCTTAATATTAGAAAACCTATCCCAAAATTTAATATCAGTGATGAAACTAAATCAGAAAGGCTTCAATGTTGAATTCAACAGGAATTCATCAAATATTAATGATGGTAAAGTAAAAGTAAATGTGGACAACAATGGGAAACTTTTTACTCTACATTTAAATATGAATAAAGGCAACGCATTGGTCGCAAATAAGACGGATACCAATTTATGGCACAGAAGACTAGGTCACCTAAATCATGCAGGTATGAAAATACTGGGAGTACCTTATTCAAGTATGAAATGCACAGTATGCATGGAAGCAAAGGGAACACGCTGCCCTTTTACTCCAACAGTAAAACCCAGAACAAGGCGAATTGGAGAATTGATTTATTGTGACATTGGTGGACCAATTACACCAGAAACCATGAATGGAGAGAAATATTATCTGTCAATAATAGACGATTATTCACATTTCACTGAAGTACATTTACTGAAAAGAAAGGATGAAGCAAAAGATTATATTATGAGTTATATAAGAAGTCTGCATAATGATGGTTTTTATGTGAAAAGAATAAGAACAGACAGAGGCGGAGAATTTGTGAATGAGGAACTAAAAGAATTCTATAACAAAAATGGTATAAGACAAGAAACCACATGTGCGTATACACCACAACAAAACTCAGTCTGTGAAAGGATGAACAGGACACTAGCTGATAGAGTAAGAGCTATGTTATTAGAAACTTCATTACCTAAGTACCTATGGGGCGAAGCGATCCGTGTTGCAGCATACACCATAAACAGATCCCCCTCTAGAGCACTCGATGGAGACACACCGGCCAATATATGGTTTGGAAAGAATCAACTAGAGAGACTGAGAGTCTTTGGTTCTAAAGCGTGGTGCATGATTTTTCCAAGGCCAAGTAAACTAGAACCTAGAGCAAAACCTATGATTATGATTGGATATTGCGGTTCAGGGTACAGATTGTGGGATCCAAAAACAAATGAGATAATAATATCGAGAGATGTTCGCTTTGATGAGACCGACTACAAATATGATCATGGAGAAAGACATATATTTTTAGAGGAAAGTGACACAAATGAGTCCAGAGAGCAACCACAAATAGAACAGGAAGGAAAAGAGCAAATATCAAGTGATGAATATGAAAGCTCGGATGAAAAAGAAGAGAATATTCAAACAACAAAGAGACAAATTACAATGCCAAAGAAATATGAAGACTATGATATGAGTAATGTAGCCTATGTATTGTTGACAGAAGACCCTACAAGCTACAATGAAGCAATTGAACAAGGAGAGTGGTCTGAAGCTATACAGAAAGAGCTAGACGCACATAGAAAGTTAAAAACATGGGAAGAGTGTGAATTACCAGTGAATCAAAAGGCTATCGACACAAGATGGGTATTTCGTACAAAATCTGATAATACTAAAAAGGCAAGACTCGTTGCAAAAGGTTTTCAGGAAGAAACAACACAAAATGTCTATGCACCAGTAGCCAGAATGACAACAGTAAGGTTATTCTTAAACAAAGCTGTTCAGGAAAATTTACAAGTCAGACAACTCGATATACCAACAGCATTTTTGAATGGAAAATTAAAGACTGATATATTCATAAAATACCCAGAAGGAGTACCATACAAAGAAGGAAAAGTACTGAAGTTAAAAAAGGCACTATATGGACTAAAAGAATCCCCACGATGCTGGAATGACACATTGAACAATTTCCTGATAAAAAATGAATTTGTCCAGTCACAAAGTGATTTTTGTCTTTATACTGCAAAGAGTGTATACATATTAATATTTGTAGATGACATCCTAGTAATTGGAAATGGCCATAACATTATAAAGAAACTACAAGAAGAATTTCAAGCAAAAGATATGGGGAATATTAGCAAGTTCTTAGGCCTAGAAATAACAAGATCTAACGAAGGAATGAAAATAAAACAAACACAAATAATCGAGAAACTTTTATTAAAGTTTAATATGGTGGACTGTAAGGGCATTGATACACCTGTGGAGGTCGGCCTGAATATTAATGAAGGGGAAGAAATTATAAATAATGTTCCATACAGAGAACTTGTCGGATCATTGATGTATCTAGCAACGATCAGCAGACCAGACATCGCATACGCAACAGGATATCTCAGTAGATACATGCATTGTCCAACACAGACTCTATGGAAAGCTGGAAAGAGAATTCTCAGATACCTGAAACAAACAAAAGATACAGGATTAGAATACAAGAAACAAGAAAATAATCACTTGCACAGTTTTTCAGATGCAGATTGGGGAGGAAACCGAGATGACCGCAAAAGTATCAGTGGAGTAGCCATATTTCACCGCGGAAACTTGATCAGCTGGAGCTCAAAGAAGCAGGCAACCGTTGCACTCTCTACCGCTGAATCAGAGTATGTCGCAGCAGCACAAACTGTAAGTGAAACAGTGTTCATTATCGAAGTGTTAAAGAACTTGGACTGTGACAAAAACTTACATTGTTATTTGTTTATAGACAATCAGAGTACTATTAAAATGATAGAAAGTTACGAAAATAGTAAGAGAACCAAACATATAGATATAAAAGTTCACTTTATAAAGGATATAGTAAACAAGGGTTTATTGATAATAAAATATGTGTGTTCTCAAGAAAATAGTGCTGACATGTTTACCAAATCGTTTTCGAAAGTCAGACACCAATATTTGTGTAAATTACTTGGTTTAGAATAAGTTTTCAATGTGTAAATTGTAATGTTTACTACCTTGTCAGCACAGATAATAAGTTATATGAATCAAAGAATGTAAACAAAGATTGCTAAATTATGATTTAGCAAACAAGCAAGCAAGAGGAGACTTCTTCTTCTTTTAATTGAAACCATAACATATGTTAATTGTCAAAGTCAAAATACGATTGATTGTCAAATATTTTAGAGTTGCCATAGTATTGTTTTAAATTTTGTTAGCAAGTTAGCAAGTCATTTTTGTTTTATATAAGTTTAAAAAAATTTGACTTGAACTTGAGCCGGGGTATTGGAAATAGAGTAAGTTATCTGTAGTATTCTGTCATAGACCATAGCTACCGATCATAGAGAAGTAAAGAAAAGGTTCACTCTAGTTCACTCACCCCAATGTGTTCAACTCGTTCGTTCTTGTCTTGCCTGTCATGGCGTCGTACGTAATGTGTAGCGAATAGGTTTCCATAAAATGTAATAGATATAACTTTCCTAAGCTTAATAAAAGTATTTGATTGTGCCATGGAATTCTTCTTTATTCTATAGCCATAGCAGACATTGCGTAGGTACCAAGCGTTTATCAATGAGCTACACAACAAGGGGTCGCTCGCTCTCAGTCTATTGAGATCAAGTTCAACTCAAGGTTTGTTTGTCTATTTATTTATTGATTCACTCCACCACACTCCACCAAACATCAACAAAAGTGATCAATGAAAATAATGAAATGAAAGCTTTATGTATTACAGCTGTCTCCTTCTTTCTTTCTTTTTTAGAGACGAGACACCATCAATCAATATCTATGACCTGCTTGCTTCAAGCAAAGTTTGATCGTTCTGTCAAGTCGATTTGACAGGAGGATGTCTGTTTTCAGAGTAACAGAATTTGCTAAAGAACTAAGAAAAGATACGTACGAACGCACAAACTGACAAGATTTCAATAAATAATATGACTACGAAAGTGGAATCGATTTACGAATGCTTGATAAGATAAAAACCGTATTTGCAAAGACATTATGTTTCGCCTCTCTATGGTGGGGTTGCCAACACGAAAAACTGGAAATTCTACTGGTTAATCATCATGTAACCACAGAGTGATTTTAATATTTTATCTAGTAAAATGTTACGTTAAATAAAGGAGAAAGCAAAAGATCAATGCTAAAAATAAGAGAATAAATTCAGTCCATGCCAAAGTCGTCCGGGTTGGGCCGTTGTAGGATCGTCAGATAATGGTTCAATGTTCAAACTTTCCTTTCATCGAGATTGAACTTCAATCTCGATGAAAGGAAAGTTTGAACATTTTACCCGCGAGGTTCAAAGTAGATACGTTTTACCAGGAAATTACTATGATTTTTTTTAACGTGTACATTTAATTAAATATGCTAAAAATCGAAGGTTACAGCATGTGAAAATATACCTTTCATATATTTTTAAGTGTTATGACACTCAAAATGGGTAGAGATTAAGTAACTACTCACCAATGCGCGAGCAAGTTGCAAAGTACAAAATTATATGTATTCGTCCAAGACTATACACGACCACAAGTGGTTTATACCCACCCAATACAACCATAACTACGCTCGCTATAGACCATGTAGAGAATCGTTGGAAAAGGAGCGCAATAGGGTTAGGAGCGCGCCGCCGCCGCCGCCGCCACGTTCGCATTCACCTGCACAAACACACTGTCGTCGTCCCTCTCGCACGTTTCGCAACGTTCAACTTGGTTTAGTCCAAACAGTATGTATAGCTGGACGTGCGCCTGATTGGCTTTAATAAATATTATTTTACGAAAGTACTATGATTAATAATCGATTTGAAAAAATCTTTTTTTATCGGAAAGGATGTGGGTACCTACCTATACTTCCAGGTTGAACACATTTAATTTTTATCAAAATCGGTGCAATAGTTTGGCTTTTAAATAAAAGTAACTGAAAAACAATAGGTAAGGGCCAACGCACATCTATCGACAAAACTGTTTTGTCGCGTACTT
Organism: Gandaritis pyraliata; assembly: GCA_947859175.1. Classification (NCBI taxonomy): domain Eukaryota; kingdom Metazoa; phylum Arthropoda; class Insecta; order Lepidoptera; family Geometridae; genus Gandaritis; species Gandaritis pyraliata. Next base: position 3,857,569 of record OX401879.1, read on the forward strand.
AGTGACGTGAAAATAAATTTTCTGTTATAACGAAAACAGCATATGATGAATGCTTCCTCGTCATATGCTGTTTTCGTTGTAACGAAATTCACATCAATTGACACGACGCATGCATAAAATTATGTTTACCTATCTATTATAGCATTGTTTAGTACCTACCTATTAAACATTGCTTTATACGCACATACCTAGAGAATGAACTGTGCTTTTTTAATAAATAAGAATATCGTGTAATTATGTAGTGTACTTAATAATATTATTAAGTACTTAGCATCATCATTTCCCTGCCCTTATCCCGCGCTAGGCGGGGTCGGCACAACATGTCTTTTTCTTCCACTCGCTCCTATCATTCGTCAACTCAGAATCTACTCCTCTCACATTCATATCCTCTTTCACACAATCCAACCACTTATTAAGTACTTAGCATGATTCTCATTAAATAAGCAAGTAACGAAAACAGCAAATAAGACGAAGCATATTGTGACGAAAAGAGTTATACTGACAGGGTTTGTCACGAAATTATGAAATTTCACATCTTTAACTGTTCGACAAGACGTTTTGTTTTTGGTTTGCGTTCGCCCTAAGCCATCAACGTGCACGAAATTGCGTACTTACCTATTTAGCTTTTATGTGACTTGTGGTTATATAAGAGGAAAAAAAATCCTCTGAGATAACTAGTTATCTGAGAGGAACAAAAATCCTCTGAGGTAACCAGTTATCTGGTCTTGGTTAACTGTCAGGAATAAGCCACTTTTTAGTGATGTTTACGATCACTAGAACATTCCCAATGAACTGCCATCATCATCGTCATCTGATGATGAAGCCGGAAGTCGAATTGGAGTCGGTTTTTTTTACACCTAAAAATTTTTTTTCAGTTATTTTTGTTTATAGGCCAAACTACTGAACCGGTTTCGATGAAAATTGAATGGGACCCCACCTGGATGGAAGTATATCTTTTCAGATAAAATATAAAGATTTTCCAAATCGGTTTATAAACGACGGAGTTCTGAGGTGAGTGAGGGTAACAAAAAACCGAATTGAGAACCACTTCCTTCTTTGAAGTTGGTTAAAAGAAACAAGGATATACTAAACGAAACATTAATACATGCACTAAACTTTATTAGGTATATTTAATTCTACAAATTACTGGGTAACATCGTACACGTCATACAAATATTTGGTCATGTTGCGGAACCAGTTTGTTCAAGAATATATTTTGGACAAGTAGGGCGCTCGTTTAGGATGTGCAGTACTTGGCTAACGTCCTACTAATATTATAAATGTGAAAGTTTAGAGGTTTGGATGTTTAGATGTTTGGATATTTGTGTTTCAATCACGTCAAAACTACTGAACCAACTTGGATGAAACTTGGCATATATATAGTTCGTAGCCTGGATTGACATATAGGCTACTTTTTATCCCGAATAATTAACAGGATCTACAGGATAATATGAACGAAAAGGATAAGCAGCGCCAATTGGCAAGAGGATTTCATTGTCATGTCATGTCACGTCAGTTTGACAGGGCGTAGTACTACCTCTTTGGTCTAACGACTAGCGTTTGACATTCCAGTAGGTACGAGTTCAGTGTAATGAGGTGTAATGTCAAGTTTCTCAAAGAAGTATCCGCTCGGTACACGCACAGATAATATAATGTACACGGAAACTGTATGCGCGTACGAAGTCGCGGGCAACTGCTAGTGTGATATAAGAGCAATAAGGCGATGGTTACTGCACTTTTTTGTGGAGCCATTCCTAAGGAGTAAAAAAAACTGTGCGAGCCCTTGCCTGCAGCCAAGTTCCTGTCCGCACTGGAATATCTGGACGCCATATTCTCGCGAAGCTTTAATAGTCTCAATCAGACAGCGATTGTGTCCTTAATTTGCCCACCGGCATGGTATGAACATCATTTCTACTAACAACGGGATATGCTATACCGGGATATTAACTGTGCAGAAATACAATACTCACAAAAATAATAGGTGCCTATTCTTCTTGTCAAACTACTCGTATTTTTCTGAGTGAATGTCTCATTACATCTACCAACTACAAGAATATGGCTTTTCTCCAGTGTGTGTTCTCATGTGTGCTTCCAACTGGCCTTTCTGAGTGAATGACTTATTACATCTACTGCAAGAAAACGGTTTTTCCCCAGTATGTGTTCTCATGTGCACTTGCAAAATACTTTTCTGAGTGAATGTTTTATTACATCTACTGCAAGAAAACGGTTTTTCTCCAGTGTGTGTTCTCATGTGCATTTTCAAATTAGTATTTATAGTGAATGACTTATTACATCGACTACAGGAATATGGCTTTTCTCCAGTGTGTGTTCTCATGTGTATTTTCAAATCATAACTCTGAGCGAATGACTTATTACATCTACTGCAGGAATATGGTTTTTCTCCAGTGTGTGTTCTCATGTGTATTTTCAAATCATAACTCTGAGCGAATGACTTATTACATCTACTGCAGGAATATGGTTTTTCGCCAGTGTGTGCTCTCATGTGTATTTTTAAAAATTTATTCATAGCGAATGACTTATTACATCGACTACAGGAATATGGCTTTTCTCCAGTGTGTGTTCTCATGTGTATTTTCAAATCATAACTCTGAGCGAATGACTTATTACATCTACTGCAGGAATATGGTTTTTCGCCAGTGTGTGCTCTCATGTGTATTTTTAAACAACTTCTTTGAGTGAATGACTTATTACACCTACTGCAAGAAAACGGTTTTTCTCCAGTGTGTGTTCTCACGTGTGCTTCCAACTGGCTTTTCTGAGCGACTGACTTATTACATCTACTGCAAGAAAACGGTTTTTCTCCAGTGTGTGTTCTCATGTGTGCTTCCAAGTGGCTTTTCTGAGTGAATGACTTATTACATCTACTGCAAGAAAACGGTTTTTCTCCAGTGTGTATTCTCATGTGTGTTTCCAAATGACTAACCCGAGTGAATGACTTATTACACCTACTGCAAGCATATGGCTTTTCTCCAGTGTGTGATCTCATGTGTCTTTTTAAACTAGTTCTTTGAGTGAATGACTTATTACACCTACTGCAAAAAAACGGTTTTTCTCCAGTGTGTGTTCTCATGTGTGCTTCCAACTGGCTTTTCTGAGTGAATGACTTATTACATCTACAGCAAGAAAACGGTTTTTTTCCGGTGTGTGACAGCATGCGTCTTGTTAATCTCTGTTTAACATTAAAGTGAATTTGTATATGTTTCGCCAATAGATATTTAGAATAGTATTGTTTGTTACACACATCACAATAGAAACACGGAGTGTTACTTTGCTGAATTTGAGGAGCACTTGTAGCTTCTGAATGCTGTGTAGCAGACATGTGTTGTGTAGAAGTCATCGATAAGGTCGGTACTGCTGCCAGAGACAGCATTGTGATTGTACTGCATGTTATCTGAAAACCAACATGTACAATATAAATAAATATTCATGGACATTTCACACCACATCCCAAACAAGATTAATATATTATTTATTTAACCACAACAAAATTAAAAACAAAGAAAAAAACAAATAAAAAGAACTTTAAACAAAAATAAAACATATAATTTATAGGTTTTAAAACTAGAAAAACCGACTTCAATTCGACAACCAGCTTCATCATGATGATGAATAATGATGACAGTTCATTGGGAATGTTCTAGTGATTATAAACTATAGATGTAAAGGATTTCCGGTAACTATCCGGTATCCGGCCGCCTAAATACTATCCGGCCGGATACTGGATAACTAGCACCTATCCGGCCGAACACCGGATTAAAAAAAAAAATTTAAGGTATTAGATAACTTATGAAATATAATTAATAACACAATAATTTTACAACTTAGAAAATGAATTAGTACTCATGATGTACTAAAGGCAAATTATGGTGAATGAATACTAATTTCTCTGCAACAGTTTATAATATCTGTGACTGCAGGAAGCGGTTTTGCTTGTCTTCGTAAATAAGGCCAGCTTCAGAAAAAAATTCTTATGGCCATTTTTGTTAAATTTGGGTATTGCTTAATAATATCAGCTGCCTACTGTTGTGGGTATCGGTTATTGTGATGCGGGTACTTTATAATAAATCAGTTGTTGCTTAGCACTCGAGGTGTTTCATTCAATCACAACATGGTGACAGCGGTTTTTTAATTATTTAGCGTGTAAAGTGGCTAAAATTAACTATAATCGTATCTAAAGTACATAAAAAGTGTTGGGTGATATAAAAATTGTTAGTGAAAGGAGAATACGTGCATTAAATCGTCAATACAATGGAGCACGCACGACCGCCACCGGAATTAAATATGGATGCCGCCGGAGGGCCGGTCGGCCGGGCCGATGCTTGGAAAAAATGGAAGCAACAATTCCTCTTGTTTATAAAGGCTTCAGGAGTACATACGGAGCCCTCGAGTGTACAAGCAAGTTTATTGGTGAATTTAATTGGCCCGGATGGATTTGATGTATATCAAACTTTTACATTCGAAAAGGAAGAAGAACGAGACGATGTGAATGTGTTGTTAAAAAAATTTGATAGTCTTTTTGGCACCAAATCCAACGTGACACTCATGCGTTATAAGTTTTTTACGCGTAACCAAGAGGACGGCGAATCGATTCAACAGTATGTCACGGCACTTCGCCTCCTAAGTAAAAAGTGCGAGTTTTCAACATTGGAGGAAGACCTCATCAAAGATCGGATCGTGTGTGGCATCCGTCAGGCCACGGTGAGAGACCGTTTACTGAGGTGCGAGGATCTTAACTTGGACAAGGCAATGAAGATATGTCAGGCGGTGGAAGCGTCACGGGAAAGTGAACTTCAAATGGCTAGCTCGAGCGGTGTCGAAGGAACCCCGCACGTTGACAGTGTGGCCTTTCGAGCGCGCACACGAGGGGCGCGCGTTCAGACGCCGCGCGCTCCGCCGGGGCCGGGGGCCTCCAGCGGGCGCGGACGCGGGCGCGGTCGCATCGCAGCTGGCGGCGCGGGCGGCGGCGGCGGCATTGGCAGCAGACCGGGTAGCGCGCCTCCGCTCCGGGCGCAGGCGACGGCGACGCTGTGTGCTGAGTGTGGCTTCGCGCGCTGCGGTGGCGGAGACGAGTGCCCAGCGCGTCGCGTCAACTGTTTCGCTTGCGGTAATCGTGGACATTTCGCACGCAATTGTAAGTCAAATCATTCTTATAATAATACAGGTCGTAACAGAGTTAATCGTGTATACGAAGTGGAATGTGATGATGGTGATTATTACAGTGAGTCGGATGATGATGCGTTTTATATTTCTACTATCGGGATTGAGAATACAAAAAGTGGATCAGAGGACTGGTATCAGGAACTCTCGTGTGGAAGCGGGACGGAGAATTTTAAGCTCGATACTGGGGCAGACTATAATATTATGTCTTATCGTAGATTCTGCGAACTAGGGTTTAATGAAGCTTCTATTGTTAAAAAGAAAATACCACTGTTATCGTACACGCACGACGTCATTCCAATAAAAGGAATTTGTATTTTACCCTGCCTGTACAAAAATAATGTATACAAACTGAAGTTTGCAATAGCAGACATGGAATGTAGCAGTGTCTTGGGACAGAAATCATGCGAATTTTTGGGCCTAGTAAAACGAATAAGGTCAGTCGACATATCAAGCTATGATGATTTGTTTAGGGGCTTAGGATGCTTACCCGGAAAATATCATATTGTTATAGACCGATCTGTTCCACCTGTTATATGCGCATCTCGGAAAATTCCCCACGGTTTACGTGACAGGTTAGGGGAGGAGCTAGGTAAAATGGAACAGCTAGGGGTAATTAGGAAAGTCACTCATCCCACGCAGTGGGTTCATCCGCTGGTGCTGGTTGCAAAAAAGAATAACGGTATTCGTATATGCTTAGATCCGCGGGAACTGAATCGAGCGGTACAACGTGCTCATTTTCAACTTCCGACAGTATCCGAACTGGCGTCACGGGTGCATGGGGCGAATTTTTTTTCAGTCTTAGACGCCAACTCGGGATTTTGGACAGTGTCATTAGATGATGAAAGTGCCGATCTTTGCACATTCAGTACGCCTTTCGGTAGGTATCAATTTTTGAGACTACCTTTCGGAATCAACTGTGCCTCAGAAGTATTTCATGGGAAGCTACGTCAGCTCCTGGAAGGTCTGGAAGGGGTAGAGAATTATATTGATGATGTAATAGTGTGGGGTGAGACAAAACAAATACACGATAGACGATTGAAGGCACTGTTAGACAGAGCAAGGGAAATCAATTTAAAGTTTAATAAAGAAAAATGTAGAATTGGGGTCCAGGAAGTTAAGTATCTAGGGCATATATTTGACGCAAAAGGTATGAGGCCAGATAAAGAAAAAATTAGGGCAATCACGGAGTTACAACCGCCAAAAGACAGGAAAGAGGTAGAAAGATTCTTAGGCGCGGTTAATTATCTATCTAAATTTATCCCACATTACTCGGAGATCGCTATTCCTTTGACTAGTCTATTGAGGAAAGGTAGTGAATGGCGCTGGGAGTCAAGTGAGAGCGCCGCGTTTGACCGGCTCAAGGAGGCGGTGACAGGTGCGGGGGTGCTGGCATTGTACGATTCAACGCAGCCCGTAGTGCTGTCGGTGGATGCGTCGCGCGACGCGCTGGGCGCCGTGCTGCTACAAGGCGGCCGCCCTGTCGAGTACGCCTCGCGCACACTTACTGATGCACAAAAAAGGTACGCGCAGGTAGAAAAAGAGATGTTGGCCATCGTGTTCGCGTGTGAGCGATTTCACCAGTACGTTTATGGGCAGAAAGGGGTCGTCGTGGAATCTGACCACAAACCTTTAGAAAGCATTTTTAAAAAGCCATTGATGTCTGTCCCAGCGCGCTTGCAACGTATGCTATTGAGAATTCAAAGTTACGATTTAGTTGTAACATACGTGCCGGGAAAATATATGTATATTGCTGATATGCTGTCTCGTGCCGCGCTTCCCGAGTTATATAGTGAGGAGATTCACACTAATGTTATATACCAAGTGCAAATGATGGTAAGAAATGTACCGATGTCGAACGATAAACTGACTTTAATAAAAAAAGAAACCAAACATGATAAAGAATTACAATTGTTATTAAAATATATAAATTCCGGGTGGCCAGATCATAAGTATAATGTTTGTAATGAAGTAAAATTTTATTGGTCCATTAAGGACGAGCTACTTGTAGTAGATGATGTCATATTTAGAGATAATCTGGTGATAATTCCTAAAAATGCCAGAGCCGAAATGCTAAGAATAATTCACGAAGGTCATTTAGGTATAGATCGGTGCAAGCGCCGCGCGAGACAAGTCATGTTTTGGCCTAGTATGTCACGTGACATAGAACTGTTTGTGAAGAGATGTCACACGTGTCAGGAGCACTCAAACGCACCCGCTAAAGAACCCATGCTACCGATCGAAATTCCCGAGCTACCTTGGAACAAAGTTGGTTCAGATATTTTTGAATTTAAAAAGCAGTACTACCTGATTTTGATCGATTACTATTCCAACTTCGTGGAAGTGTGCAAGCTTAGCAGTTTAACGTCAAACACTGTAATACAAAATATGAAAAATATTTTTTCACGACATGGTATTCCCAGCGTATTGATCAGTGATAACGGAACACAGTATTCGAGTCGGGAGTTCAAACGTTTTGCCAACGTATGGGGATTTGACCATGTGACTTCGTCACCGAACTACGCGCAGTCTAATGGTAAAAGTGAACGCGCTGTACAAACGGTTAAAAATCTCTTAAAAAAATCAGTACAAAGTAACGGAGATTTTAACTTAGCGCTGCTGAATTATAGAAACACACCAAGGGATGGTTTGAGTTCTCCAGCACAGCTCTTGATGGGTCGAAGGTTACGGTGTCAATTACCCGTACATGCAAACATTCTAAAACCACAACCCATCAACCCATCAGAACATTTGGCAATGTTAAATAAACAAAACAATGTTAAAATGTACTATGACCAGCGATGTAAAACTTTACCTACCCTAACAGAAGGTGATCCCGTTATTTGTTTAGATGGAAAGTCTAGAACTAGAGGAAAAGTAGTGAGTCAATCAAATACTCCTCGCTCATACATTGTGCAGACTAGTGCAGGTGCTAGGTATAGACGAAACCGTCGTCATCTTATAAAAATATGTGAACCTGAATTACAATCACCAAACACTAGTGTGAGCATTGATGAGTTCAGTGACGCTAACGAAGATATAGGTATAAAAAGCAACTCTGAGTCACAGAGTGATAACTCGGACCCAGGTCAGGAAATACCTATATCTCCGAGGCTTACTCGTAAAGCTAAAAAAATAGCGGCTCAACGCATTGCTCAGAATTCAAAATAAAATTTTGTAAGTAATTTTCATATTGCTATAACAATGATAAGTATTTTTAAGTTTAATTGTAAGTTTAATCTTTTTAGGGTAGGATAGAGAGGAACAGGATAGTTAGTAGGTAGTTGTAGGAATGCACAGAGGCACAAAGCAAATAATGTTCTTGCCAACCCATTAGGTATCGATAGGTGGGCTTTACCTACCTATCGTTTTACAAACCATTGTATGTGTAAGTGCCTATAAAGTTTGTTTAGTTTTAAGTACTTAACTAATTATATTATAGTATTAAGTTTATTCATTGGTGGGGGGAGATGTTGTGGGTATCGGTTATTGTGATGCGGGTACTTTATAATAAATCAGTTGTTGCTTAGCACTCGAGGTGTTTCATTCAATCACAACACCTACCATGAGTAAGGGTCATAATTGCGATCAATTCACACTGACTTAAGATTCACACTGACTTAATTTCTTCACGTTGAACCTGGCTAGTACTGTTTTCATTTGCTACTTCATCAAAGCAATCCCAGAATATGTCATAACATTTGCGAGATACAGCTCCATCCGATCACCAAAAACGGTAACGTTACGCCGGATATCCGGCTATCCGGCCAACCTTGTGGCCGAATATCCGGTATCCGGCTAAACTGCTATCCATTTCATCTCTACTATATAAACACCACTCAAAAGTCGCAGGAAAGCAAAATACGCAATTTCGTGCACGTGGTTGGCATATTTTTTCAGTTATTTCTATTGAACCGATTTTGATGAAAATTAAATGGGACCAACCTGGAAGAGGAAAAAATCCTTTGAGAGGAAAAAAATATGTTTTGAAATCGGTTCAGAAATGACGGAGTTCTGAGGTAACAAACATTAAAAAAAATATACAACCAAATTGAGAACCTCCTTTTTTGGAGTCAGTTAAAAATTAAAACAAACTATAACTAAATTAAATTAATATCTCCTGAGTGATGGTGAAAACGGTCTCAGCTCAGGTCAATGCTGCAGTATGTATGTATACTGCAGCACGGAACCCCCGACCCGAGGATGGCTCTACCTTAAAACTAAAAATCGACAATTAAATTCTTTAATCGCTTAGCTATTGCACTAACTAACAAAAAGCATTAATGTTTAACGACAAAAACACAAACTATACATCTAGCATCAACAACTTAGTCGGCCATGACGAGACGATCAAAAAGGAGACAAGAAGGAGAGAGAATAACTTAAATTGCACTATGCCGCCAGGGTTGGTTAATTTGTGGCGAGAAAACCTGTTGTTTTAACTAAGCAAAGCTTGTGATTTGGGAACTAGATTGTTGATAAAATTATAAAATACTTACATAAGTACTTTTTTTGTAAATACTTATAATACATAGAAACACCCAGACATATAACAAATATCTATGTTTGACACACAAAAGTTAGTTCTTGTTGGGGATCGAATACACAATGCTATACTTACTCAATCATTAAAATATGGGCATACTCTTAAAAACTCAAAAGACAAGTAGCAGGTAGCAAGCAGATGTACAGACCTCAATTCCATTGTGCAGCAGTTCACGCATCTTTCTCTCAGATGTCAGAGCCATCTCGGAGAACATGTGGCACCTCTGCAGCTGCCGATGACAGACATAGCATACTGTGCGCGGCATCCTTGCATCTGATTCTGTATAAGGCTGAAACAAACTACATACATACACCTACAAATACCTATCATAAAACTGTGGGTTTCCACTGCCGAAAAATTACAGCAAAACATTTATTCCATTATAAACAGCGTTCCCACTGACAACACAATTTAATTGTAGAAAATATGTTTATTATTTCAGATTCTTTTGCAAATTTTTAGATACCTATTATGGCATTCAGTTTCTTCCAGTTCAAACGCTAGCCCAACAAAATTAATCGTGTGTATAAATCGTTTTGGTTAAAATCGTATTGTTAAATCGTTTTTTGGTTAAAACCTACAGTTAGGGCGCCTAGCTATCGATCTAGCACCCAAACAAATCAATAAGGTTGGTTTGCCTACGCCAACCGCAATGATAAGCTTACCTTTGAGTTTGTAAGTTTCTCGATTATCTGGAGATACATGTTGTCAATGTTCAGCATTCTGATATTCCCGGCTAGACATACTCTGCAAACGGAGCTAGCCATAGCAGACATTGCGTAGGTACCAAGCGTTTATCAATGAGCTACACAAGGAGTCGCTCGCTCTCAGTCTATTTAGATCTAGCTCAACTCAGCTCAAGGTTGGTCTGTTTATTTATTGATTTATTACTCCACAAACATCAACAAAAGTGATCAATGAATGAAAATAATGAAATGAAAGCTTTTTAGGTACACAATTAACCATTTGCCTCATTATTTCTTGTTAATATAACATGAACAGTGTTGCCAGATCAATTTTTATAAAATCTGAGGATGTGACTAGAAAAAATCAGGAGATGTATGGGGAATTTAAAAAAAAATAGTAGATGCAATTTCGGTAAATAAAACAATGTCAGGCATTAAAATAAGATAACATTTTAGTAGTTATATATTGTCCTTGAGATACATTTTACTGTTATGCTTGCCTAACATTTCAGCGCTTTTGTTGAAGTCGTAGCTTTCTCTATTAATCATGTTTTATAAGGTGATTCACTTTAGTCACATAATCATTTTAGCGGGGTGTGTGCCGTGTGTGTCAAGTCAAACCGGTTTATTTCGCTATCCGTCCAGTTTACGATGACAGTTTTATAGTGCCAACCTAATCACCATAATTTTGTGTTTTTCACGTAGATTTTGATTACTATCATGTTTAAAAGTAAAGCTAGGATTCGAAAATAAATCAGTAGATTTTCAGTAAAAACCAGTAGATCAGTAGAATTCTGGGGAAATCAGTAGATCCCCCGAAAAATCAGGAGATCTGGCAACACTGACTAAAGATGAGTTTAAAACAAAACCGTCGAAGAGGTCAACTTCAACTTCTTGGTTCATTAAATTCACTTCTCATCTGATCTGACAGACTTATTTTTTTTTTAATGGCAATCGTCCGTAGTTGGAATTTTCTGCCAGCGTCACGTCGTCGTTACAGACATAAAAGGATGCTATGCATTGCATGGCAATCATGCGGCATGGTTTGGTTATATTTATTTATATCAATCAGTGGTGCCAGCCGGCGGCCTAATCACGTATCTAGCAGAAGCAAAGCAATCGCAGAAATCGCACAATTTCGGCTTTTAGATGGCAAAATATTCGTATCACGTAAGAACGATAGCAGAGCCATTGCAAACGATCGACAGTGCTGCCTCTACAGAACAATCCGTAAAACAAATGTGCATTGTTCTCCCTACGATAACAAAGTTTTCGTATCACGTACGCTCTTGACAGCCATAGCTTAGCAAAAATTTAGCAATTAGCGAGCCATTTGAACTGTCAAAATGAGACAACCTTTTCAGTGATTGTTTTACGATTGTTTTGTTAATTGCGAGCAAATGCTGTAGTTCTTAATTGAATTTAAGGTTTATTCCGACGCGTATTTGTTTATAAGTTCTATTCTAAAGCTAGGTTATAAATACGCCAGTTCGTGAAATAAGTTAGATTGTGTTATTATAGCTAAAGAGTTGTGTTGTGACCGATTGTTGACATGGCTCGTGCATTTATCTTACTGGAAGCAATGTTGGATGATGCAGAGGACAGGAGAAATGAAATCCTCAACACAGTACCTACGACTGCGACGTAGCCTTCGAGATCAAGCTAAAGCTCTAACTCTTTCTAACGCCGCGTTTCAAGCGCACTACAGACTCTCCAAAGAACTCTTTGTGAATTTGTGCACTGAACTAAGACCATACATGCCTCGACGAAAAAGGAGAACTAAAGTTAGTGTAAAGATGGTGTAAAAATATTTCCAAAAAAGGGGAGTGGAAGGAAGTGGAAAAGAGGGGAGTTTTCACTGAATAAAAGATAATTGACTATTTTAATAATTATTTAAACCTACCCTTACAATTTTAATTGAACCCACTGCTAGGCAAAGTTTTCTTCCTTTTTCATAAAATAAAGTGCTTATTTACTTATTACGGGATTCGTCAAAAATCACCTTCACTAGATAAAAAAATGCACATTTTCAAGTGAAAATATACCTGTCTTATTATTATATTTTTCAGTGTTATGGCATTCAAAATGGGTAAAGATTAAGGGCCAACGCACATCTATCGACAAAACTGTTTTGTCGCGTACTTAGTGACGTGAAAATAAATTTTCTGTTATAACGAAAACAGCATAATTATGACGAATACTTCCTCGTCATATGCTGTTTTCGTTGTAACGAAACTCACATCAATTGACACGACAGACTTTTCTTAAGTATGTTTACCTATCTATTATAGCATTGTTTAATACCTACCTATTAAACATTGCTTTATACGCACATACTTAGAGAATGAACTGTGTTTTTAATAAATAAGAATATAGAGTAATTATGTAGTGTACTTAATAATATTATGAAGTACTTAGGATGATTCTCATTAAATAAGCAAGTAACGAAAACAGTAAATAAAAAGAAGCATATCGTAACTAAAAAAGTTTTACTGAGAAGTTTCACATCACTAACTGTTCGACAAGACGTTTTGTCTTTGGTTTGCGTTCTCCCTAAGTAACTACTCACCAATGCGCTAAGTACAGTTTTGTACATCTGTATAATAATATTATACTCTGTAGAGTTCAATGTTATCCTCGAGTACCTACATACCTACGTAGGTACTAATTTGTACAATAATTTACCTAGTTGTTTCTCTTCCAAACTTTTATGAAACAAAACTGTTTCGTTTCATTTCGGTCAGTTTGCAGTAGGTACTTTCACTTTACAGTACGTACTTCAATCAAACACACAACAAAGCAATACCTACATTTTATTATTACAGATGCCAATAGCAAACGCCGACAGCAAAGCAATAAAGCTTAAAAAAAATATTCATGGACATTTCACACGACGCCCTCTAGTCCCAAACTCAGCAAAGCTTGTAATATGGGAACTAGATGCTGATAGAATACTTAAAAACTTTTTTTTTTGTAAATACATAGGTACTTATAATACATAGTAACACCCAGGCATAGAACAAACATCTATGTTTTGCCACACACAAATGTTTATTCTTGGTGGGAATCGAACCCACGACCCACAGCACGGAAGGCAGATCCATTACCGACTGAGCTGTGACGCCTGTCAAACTTGACTTGACCGAGCAAACTGATTTGATTAATCGATCAAGTAAGCGAGAAGCTTTGATTGTGATTTGGTGTAAGGTACATTAGTGCCAGTGAGAATGATGTGCTACGACTACGAAGGACCTAAGGCCAACCTAAGGAAATTTAAATATAAAACAGATTACTTACCGTTTTCTGTTGATTTTGTTCAGGGAAATAAAAACTTTGGTACGTAGGTACCTAATTATCTAATTCTAAAAAACTTGGATCGTAGAACCTCACGGTTATAACATACACCAAATACATGTAAAAATACAGCTTCTGGCAAGACTGCTTAAAAAAAAATCCAGAACAACCATGGAATGTACAGCCTGGCAAAACACAGCCATGGAAACAAAACCACATGTAGGTACACTGTACACGACCACAGGTGATTTATACCCAATACAACCATAACTACGCTCGCTATAGACAATGTAGAGAATCGTTGGAAAAGGAGCGCAATAGGGTTAGGAGCGCGCCGCCGCACAGTGGGTCGAAACACGTAAAACAGGGACATAGGATTTTTTTTTGGAAATTGTGATTTTTTTTTATGCCAATCGAAAGAGCTCAATAACCTCATAATGAACCACTCTATAACATTTTTTCATAAGACTAATACTTAGCGAGAAAATACACAATATTCAAAAATAATGTATGGAGCGCCACCTATCATGCCTTTTTTCTACGAACTTGTGACTCCAAACGCTTAGCCACTACCAAGGGGCCATTATATAGCTATACATCTCTCATTTGACACCTTAACCACGTTCATCGACCCGCAACCTTGCCTGATAAATGTAATTGAAGATGGGTATGTTTTCTAGTACAAATCGACAAAAGTGAAGAAATAATTTTTGGAAATTGTGATTTTTTTTTATGCCAATCGAAAAAGCTCAATAACCTTATAAAGAAGCACTCTATGACATTTTTTCATAAGACTAATACTTAGCGAGAAAATACACAATATTCAAAAATAATGTATGGAGCGCCACCTATCATGCCTTTTTTCTACGAACTTGTGACTCCAAACGCTTAGCCACTACCAAAGGGCCATTATATAGCTATACATCTCTCATTTGACACCTTAACCACGTGCATCGACTCGCAACCTTGCCTGATAAATGTAATTGAAGATGGGTATGCAGATCAACAAAAGAGAATAAATTGTTTTTTGTCGATGTCAAATGAAACTGTCATTTTTGTTTAATGCCAATCGATAGACCTTAACCTCGTAGTAAACCATTCTATAACAGTTTTTCATAAGACTAATACTCAGCGAGAAAATTAACGATATTCAAAAATAATGTATGGAGCGCCACCTATCATGCCTTTTTTCTACGGAGTTTTGGCTCCAAACGCTTTGGCACTGCCTAGGTATCATTCTTTAGCTCTATATCTCTCATTCGACACCCTAATCGCGCACATCTACTTGCAACCTCGCCTGATAAATGTAATTGAAGTTTTCCAGTACAAACCATCAGTGCCAACATTTTCCAGTACCAACCAAGTATCAGGCAAGGTTGCAAGTAGATGCACGCGGTTAGGGTGACAAATGAGAGATATAGAGCTATATAATGATACCTAGGTAGTGCCAAAAAATTTGGAGCCAAAACTCCGTAGAAAAAAGGCATGATAGGTGGCGCTCCATACATTATTTTTGAATATCGTTAATTTTCTCGCTAAGTATTAGTCTTATGAAAAAATGTTATAGAATGGTTTACAACGAGGTTGAGTTCTATCGATTGGCATTAAACAAAAATGACAATTTCATTTGACATCGACAAAAAACAATTTATTCTCTTTTTTTGATTTGCATACCCATCTTCAATTACATTTATCAGGCAAGGTTGCAGGTCGATGAACGTGGTTAAGGTGTCAAATGAGAGATGTATAGCTATATAATGGCCCTTTGGTAGTGGCTAAGCGTTTGGAGTCACAAGTTCGTAGGAAAAAGGCATGATAGGTGGCGCTCCATACATTATTTTTGAATATTGTGTATTTTCTCGCTAAGTATTAGTCTTATGAAAAAATGTTATAGAGTGGTTCATTATGAGGTTATTGAGCTCTTTCGATTGGCATAAAAAAAAATCACAATTTCCAAAAATTATTTCTTCACTTTTGTCGATTTGTACTAGAAAACATACCCATCTTCAATTACATTTATCAGGCAAGGTTGCGGGTCGATGAACGTGGTTAAGGTGTCAAATGAGAGATGTATAGCTATATAATGGCCCCTTGGTAGTGGCTAAGCGTTTGGAGTCACAAGTTCGTAGAAAAAAGGCATGATAGGTGGCGTTCCATACATTATTTTTGAATATTGTGTATTTTCTCGCTAAGTATTAGTCTTATGAAAAAATGTTATAGAGTAGTTCATTATGAGGTTATTGAGCTCTTTCAATTGGCATAAAAAAAATGACAATTTCCAAAAAAAAATCCTATGTCCCTGTTTTACGTGTTTCGACCCACTGTGCGCCGCCGCCACGTTCGCATTCACCTGCACAAACACACTGTCGTCGTCCCTCTCGCACGTTTCGCAACGTTCAACTTCGTATAGTTTTAAGTCCAAACAGTATGTATAGCTGGACGTGCTCCTGATTGGTTTTAATAAATATTATTTTACGAAAGTATGATTAATAATCGATTTGAAAAAATCTTTTTTATCGGAAAGGATGTACCTATACTTCCAGGTGGATCACATTTAATTTTTATCAAAATCGGTGCAATAGTTTGGATTTTAAATAAAAATAACTGAAAAACAATAGGTAAGCCATCAACGTGCACGAAATTGCGTACTTACCTATTTAGCTTTTATGTGACTTGTGGTTATCTACGAGGAAAAAACAATCCTCTGAGATAACTGGTTATCTGAGAGGATTTTTTTATCCTAACAGATAACCGTGGTTATCTACGAGGAAAAAAATCCTCTGAGATAACTAGTTATCTGAGAGGAAAAAAAATCCTCTGAGGTAACCAGTTATCTGGTCTTGGTTATCTGTCAGGAATAAGCCACTTTTAGTGATGTTTACGGTCACTAGAACATTCCCAATGAACTGCCATCATCATCGTCATCTGATGATGAAGCCGGAAGTCGAATTGGAGTCGGTTTTTTTTACACCTAAAAATGTATTTTCAGTTATTTTTGTTTATAGGCCAAACTACTGAACCGGTTTCGATAAAAATTGAATGGGACCCACCTGGAAGTATATTCTTTCAGACAAAATATAAAGATTTTCCAAATCGGTTTATAAACGACGGAGTTCTGAGGTGAGTGAGGGTGACAAAAAACCGAATTGAGAACCTCTTCCTTCTTTGAAGTTGGTTAAAAGAAACAAGGATATACTAAACGAAACATTAATACATACACTAAACTTTATTATATTTAATTCTACAAATTACTGGGTAACATCGTACACGTCATACAAATATTTGCTCATGTTACGGAACCAGTTTGTTCAAGAATATATTTTGGACAAGTAGGGCGCTCGTTTAGGATGTGCAGTACTTGGCTAACGTCCTACTAATATTATAAATGCGAAAGTTTACATGTTTGGATGTTTGTGTTTCAATCACGTCAAAACTACTGAACCAACTTGGATGAAACTTGGCATATATATAGTTCGTAGCCTGGATTGACATATAGGCTACTTTTTATCCCGAATAATTAACAGGATCTACAGGATAATATGAACGAAAAGGATTAGCAGCGCCAATTGGCAAGAGGATTTCATTGTCATGTCATGTCACGTCAGTTTGACAGGGCGTAGTACTACCTCTTTGGTCTAACGACTAGCGTTTGACATTCCAGTAGGTACGAGTTCGGTGTAATGAGGTGTAATGTCAAGTTTCTCAAAGAAGTATCCGCTCGGTACACGCACAGATAATATAATGTACACGGAAACTGTATGCGCGTACGAAGTCGCAGGCAACTGCTAGTGTGATATAAGAGCAATAAAGCGATGGTTACTGAACTTTTTTGTGGAGCCATTCCTAAGGAGTAAAAAAAACTGTGCGAGCCCTTGCCTGCAGCCAAGTTCCTGTCCGCACTGGAATATCTGGACGCCATATTCTCGCGGAGCTTTAATAGTCTCAATCAGACAGCGATTGTGTCCTTAATTTGCCCACCGGCATGGTATGAACATCATTTCTACTAACAACGGGATATGCTATACCGGGATATTAACTGTGCAGAAATACAATACTCACAAAAATAATAGGTGCCTATTCTTCTTGTCAAACTACTCGTATTTTTCTGAGTGAATGTCTCATTACATCTACCAACTACAAGAATATGGCTTTTCTCCAGTGTGTGTTCTCATGTGTGCTTCCAACTGGCCTTTCTGAGTGAATGACTTATTACATCTACTGCAAGAAAACGGTTTTTCCCCAGTATGTGTTCTCATGTGCACTTGCAAAATAATTTTCTGAGTGAATGTTTTATTACATCTACTGCAAGAAAACGGTTTTTCTCCAGTGTGTGTTCTCATGTGTGCTTCCAACTGGTTTTTCTGAGTGAATGACTTATTACATCTACTGCAAGAAAACGGTTTTTCTCCAGTGTGTGTTCTCATGTGTGTTTCCAACTGGCTTTTCTGAGTGAATGACTTATTACATCTACTGCAAGAAAACGGTTTTTCTCCAGTGTGTGTTCTCATGTGCACTTGCAAAACACTTTTCTGAGTGAATGTTTTATTACATCTACTGCAAGAAAACGGTTTTTCTCCAGTGTGTGTTCTCATGTGTAGTTTTAAATCACTATTCTGAGTGAATGACTTATTACATCGACTACAGGAAAATGGCTTTTCTCCAGTGTGTGTTCTCATGTGTAGTTTTAAATAAGTATTTTTAACGAATGACTTATTACATCGACTACAGGAATATGGCTTTTCTCCAGTGTGTGTTCTCATGTGTATTTTCAAATCATAACTCTGAGCGAATGACTTATTACATCTACTGCAGGAATATGGTTTTTCGCCAGTGTGTGCTCTCATGTGTATTTTTAAACTAGTTCTTTGAGTGAATGACTTATTACATCTACTGCAAGAAAACGGTTTTTCTCCAGTGTATGTTCTCATGTGTGCTTCCAACTGGCTTTTCTGAATGAATGACTTATTACATCTACTGCAAGAAAACGGTTTTTCTCCAGTGTGTATTCTCATGTGTGTTTTCAAATGACTAACCCGAGTGAATGACTTATTACATCTACTGCAAGAAAACGGTTTTTCTCCAGTGTGTATTCTCATGTGTATTTTCAAATAACTTTTCTGAGTGAATGACTTATTACACCTACTGCAAGAATATGGCTTTTCTCCAGTGTGTGTTCTCATGTGTATTTTCAAAGTACCTTTGTAAGTGAATGACTTATTACATCTACTGCAAGAAAACGGTGTTTTTCCAGTGTGTGACAGCATGTGTCTTGTTAATCTCTGTTTACTATTAAAGTGAATTCGTATATGTTTTGCCAACAGATATTTAGAATAGTATTGTTTGTTACACACATCACAATAGAAACACGGAGTGTTACTTTGCTGAATTTGAGGAGCACTTGTAGCTTCTGAATGCTGTGTAGCAGACATGTGTTGTGTAGAAGTCATCGATAAGGTCGGTACTGCTGCCAGAGACAGCATTGTGATTGTACTGCACGTTATCTGAAAACCAACATGTATAAATATAAATAAATATTCATGGACATTTCACACCACATCCCAAACTAGATAGATATATTCTTTATATATCACCACCACAAAATTAAAAAAAAGGAAAAAAACAAATAAAAAGAACTTAAAACTAAAATAAAACATATAAGTAATTTATAAGTTTAAAAAACTAGAAAAACCGACTTCAATTCGACTACCAGCTTCATCATCAAACGATGATGATGATGATGACAGTCCATTGGGAATGTTCTAGTGATTATAAACTAGAGATGTAACGGATATCCGGTATCCGGCCGAACACCGGATTTCAAAAAAAAAGGTAAGTAGTTTTATCACTTATGAAATATAATAAATAACACAATAATTTTACAATTTAGAAAATAAAATAGTACTCATGATGCACTAAAGGCAAATTATGGTGAATGAATACTAATTTCTCTGCAACAGTTTATAATATTGTGTCTGCAGGAAGCGGTTTTGCTTGTCTTCGTAAATAAGGCCAGAGAGGCGAGTACGAGTTGCCTATGTAAAAACCGGTGTCAAACGTCTGACGCCAACCACACCGGTGTGCACTGCTTGATATGGAAACACTGAGCGGATTTTTTGAGAAGCTTGGTTTCGTCAAGCTCCCGCTCAGTGTTTCCATACCAGGGTGGGGTCGACTTTGTTTGACGAGTGCGGTACCTCCCACAATACCTACTTGGGGCTGCAAAGAACAGGGATAGCTGTAGCTCGGTCTCGCTCATAGTAGTTGCCTCATCAAACTGCACTAAAACTGTGCAGTTTTGTTAAGTTAAAATAATTGTTAATTATTTTTACAATTGATTATATTTTTATGTAAAAATAAACTGCACAATAAAATAAACCATTTAAAAAATAATCAGAATATTTAACATTTTAGTGCAATAATTTTTAGGCAGCGTGCATTTCTCATCAATTTTTTTATTTTTTATTTTTTTCTGGCGCTGGATAGGTACTAGTCCTTTTGCCAAATTCTCAACAAATTACTGTCCAGTGTTTCCAGCCAGTATTAGTTGGGAAATTCGCCCTTCGAGATACGAGTAAATATTTTGATCGAACCTAATATTCGCCAACATCATTGTCACTCACGCCAAACTCCCGCGCCATTTTAGATGTTTGAGATAAAAAAAATGATGTGGAAAGCTAAACAGCATTGCCATTGATTTGACAGAGATGGCAAATAATTTACCTATTGCGGCCCGGAATACAACGCAAATTGGAGTTGGTGGGTTCAAATGTCTCGTAGTTGAGCTAAACAAATTTTTGAGCGTGGTGATGCCGTTTTTAACTATGAGTAAGAAAATGAAAAAAAAACTTTATTTCCAGCAAAACATACAGTAGGTAAGTAAAGGGTATGCAAGGTACATAGAAACCTAGCAGGTACAGTGAGTATCAGATATGAGAGAGTAGGCAGAGTTATTTACCTAAACATTTAGGGGGGTGCCTAGCTAAAGAAATTAGCGCCTCGGTTTACCCATTTTGTTATATAAAGCAATAAAAATGTTTAGTTACCTACCACAGATTATAGAAAGTACAGATGAAGTGTATAGCCATTTTCTTGTCATGGATAAAAGTGTACCATAGTGGAGGCCTTTGTGTCATTTAGTCTCTGGCCATTGACACCTCCAATGCCAAACATATTTTTATACAATTATGCCGACGTGTGTGGTTCCCACTTGCAAAAATTGGCCTGGGTCTAAAAACAAAGTAGATGGGATTACATATCATCGGTAAGTATCACATTTGAGTCTCTATTTGATAAGGAATCATCAATTTAAAGAAAAATGACCATCAATTCAATAATGTTGCAAACAACACCAACACTTTTTTTCCCAACAAAATTTATATTAATCTCTATGTGACTACACATCAGTGTAGTGTTACTATGTGACTAGACAAAAAAATTATTCAACAAACAGGAAGATAATGTTCTCATTATCTTCCTGTTTGTTGAATAGGTTTTAGAGTTATTCTTAACTCATAAATTTCTGGTTAATATTGTTGAGCCATATACCGCCCAGTAGCGCACTCATCAAAAAACAATTATACAATAAAAACTTTTAAACAAAAAAACTAGGCCGCTGAAAAAACTGAAAAGCAAAAATAATAAACCTTTTTTATTTAACCTTAATAACTAAGTTCTTAAACTAATGTAAGTATAAGTAAGTACCTAAGAGTCGGTGCCGCGCATAGCGCTTTTCGTACTTAATTATGTAATAAGTACCAAAGTTCTAAGTACCTATCAAATAAATATATAAATAGTATAGAAAGAATATAGAAGTAAATAAATATTGTAGAAATATAAACTAAAAAATTGTGTTTTATTTATAGGTACATCATCTAAAAAGTTTTTCTTTAATTCTTATAAAATTTATAAATCTCTATTAAAGTTTGTACTTATTTCTAATAAAATTTATAAATCTCTATTTCGTTACCTCCTACTTAGGTAAGCAGCATTATACAAAAAAAAATTACCCCAAAAAATTGGGAAATAGTTTTGTAGGTGCAACATTGGGCTGCGCGAACATGATGCGCACGGGAACATTTTTATAGCATTTTGGTGACAAAAACCTTCATACAAATTATGTCAAATGCTCCTTCTTGTGTTTTCTTTTTTCTATGTTACCTACCTAAATGGTTTTATTTAACCTGTCAAGCCATCTTCTGCAAAAAAAGATCCGCACTGTCAGGTCACGGGGGGGGGGGAGGGAGGTGTACTATGCGACCTAGGGCATTATGGAAACAATTTTTACAGATACATAAGAGTAAGTTTGGAGTGTTCTAAGGCATGATAAGCCAAAGTAATAGCCAAGGAGATGGATGATTCAAGATCGATAAGGTTGCCAAGAGGATAAAAGATTGAATAATGTAATGTAGCAATCGTTAAAATAATGGGGTAAAATTGAATTGTGAGTTAGTAGCACTGCAACTCCATGTTTTTCTTTTCAAAAACATGTCCGTCATTGTCCGTTGGTGTTGGCTTTTTTTACTTTCGTGAAGTTTCGTCAAAGAAAGATTTCCTATGAATAACATTGAGTTGAGCATCTGCTCCTCCGTTTTCTGTAGTGAAATCTGTGTGTTGTGGGAGATAAGAGACTCGTGGTTGAGACAGTGACTCTATTTAGTTGCAAGGGCTTCGCCCTCCATTTTAGCTGTAGTGAAATCCGTGTTTTGTCTTGTGGGAGATACGAGACTCGTGGTTGAGACAGTGACTCTGTATTTAGATTGGAACTTTGTGATTAGATCTATCTTTCAAATATGAAAGAAAATCAAAGGAAGTGTGTCAAGTGTGGGGCTTCACCGTGTGAAAACCCTGATACCATATTACATCGTTTTCCTAAGCCGGGACCAACTAACATTAATCGGTAAGTAGTCTACTGAACACAACCTGATTGTGTCTTGTCTCCATGGGAATTCCCATCATATTTTTTCACATAAAAACTCTGACACTGATTGTTATGAAATGAATATAATAATGTTACTAGGTATAAAAGCCCGATCTGCGGTAAGTCTTTTAAGATTTACCAATTTGTACGGGTAAAAGTTCCAATAGTTCTATGATCATCGTTCATTAGGACTTTTACCACCATTCACTTGGTAAATCTTAAGATTTACCTCAAAAGTCACGGTAAATGTTGAAAAAGACATCTCAGTCATGTGATAATATAGGGTGGCATAACAAAGCACATTACAAATCTATTGTGTTTCGTTACTTCCATCGTTAAGACTCCCTAAATAACATAAAATTAGGAGAAAATAAAATAATAATTAGATAATTATTTATTTTGTTCACAATCACAGGTAGGTACAGCACAAAACAAACAGGAAAAAAAACAGACAATAAGAACTATTTGGAACATTTTTGCTTTGGAATGAAATAAATACTAAATGATGCATGTAATAAATTTCAGATGTGTGTTGTGGACCAAGTATTGTTTTCCACATGGTTCCTGGAGCTCTCAAGAATTCCATCGCCGACTTCACAGTGAACATAGAATGCTGTGCACTAGACATTTTGAAAGGAAATGGTTCATTGATAATGCTGGTATTAGGCTATTCAAAGCTGCAGTACCAGATGCTGAATGTGACAAGGTTAGTGAGTTTTTTCTATTATAATATATTAGCTTCCGCGCGCGACTTTGTCCGCGTCCCGTTTGATCCTGTGGATATTCCGGGATAAAAAGTAGCCTATGTGTAAATCCAGGCTACGAACTATATCGACGGTTAAAAGGCGACTTGACTCGAGCGACATTTTTTGCAATATTGAGTTATGAAACTTGGAATAAATTATGTATTCCAAGTTTCATTCAAATCGGACCAGTAGTTTTTGTGTGAAAGAGAAACAAACATCCATACATAATTACAAACTTTCGCGTTTGGTATGATAACTAGTTGTTCACCCGAACTAAGATCTTATGATGTTCCCGAAAAAAACACAAAGAAGATATATAATTTATAAGTTAAAAAAAACTAGAAAAACTGACTTCAATTCGACTACCAGCTTCATCATCAGAACAATCCCAGTAAACTGTCATCAACATCATCAGATGTTGATGACAGTTTACTGGGATTGTTCTAGTGACCATAAACACCACTAAAAAGTCACAGGAAAGCAAAATACGCATTTATATAAGTTATTTATAAACCAAACTACTGAACCGATTTTGATGAAAATTAAATGGGACCAACCTGGAAGTACATCCTTTCAGATAAAAAAAAGAATTTTTGAAATCGGTTTATAAATGACGGAGTTCTGAGGTAACACACATTAAAAAAAAACTGAATTGAGAACCTTTTCCCTCTTTTGAAGTCGGTTAAAAAGGGCACACAGTTTCTTAACACTACTTGTTTGTTTATTTCAGGTTTTGACAGACCCTGTGTTGGTTACAATTGAGCCTGTGGCTGGTCCATCTTTAACTCTACCTTTAATGGAAAATTTTAACTTATTAAACCAGAGCCAGATGAATGTCGATGGTACAACTACAGGATCGCTGATTACCCAGAAACCAGCAGAAGATGGCAAACAAAATACCTACAATTTGGTATGTATGTATGAAAAATGTATGTAGGTATGAAAAATACATGGACCTATATGGCCACCAGCCATGGTGGTATAGTAATTCTATTCTTACTATACTATCTACGTCTAATAAGACAACCAGCTTACCACACGAAATAGTAGATTGTGTCATAAGGGACCAAAATTAGAGTAGAATCCTGAACGTAGCGAGGATTAACACTACACATAGGCACACTCTGCTTTTCATCCCCCTCTATGAGAAAGATAAATATCATAGGCTTTTAGATATTATTCTCACGATTTGTTCGGCAGTAAATTGTTTATGACAGTTTCTGTGTTTAATTTTACACTTTCTGGTGTTAATATGGTGTTCTTGGTGGGGAATAAATAAATATATTGAATTTTTTTTGTACTGAGAGTTTGCTCACTTGGCTAGTTTTATCGTTGTTTGTTTAGTTAATAATAGGAGTAGGAGTAGGAAATTTGGGATAGTAAGAGGTATCTTACTCACTTATTTTTTTATTATTTCAGGAGAACTATCGACTTCAGCGACAACGACGGCAGAAGTATTAAAAAAAATGGATGAACTATTTGACAGCGTCAACGCTTATACGCCAGACAAAAGAAGAGGAAAGCCGTTAGCCACCAATATCCAAAATAATAAGCGTCATATAGAATTATTTGGGCAAATGAAAGAATTTTTAAAAAAAACTGAAGTTTTTGGGGTGCAGAACACCACCCCCTTCACAACAAGGATGGATATGGACCATTAACGGATTGGATTGGAACAAGTGTGGAAAAATCTTACAACTAAACATAAAAAGTCTAGCCTCAAGAAGGCTCCAGCAAGACCCACTAGAAAACTTATTCGGGTGCATAAGAGGTAACTGTGGGTCCAATTCTAATCCAACAGCTGGACAGTTTGTGGCAGGCTTGAAGACAGCAGTCCTCAGCAACCTGTCCCACATTGTCATTGGAAACTGTGAGAATGACGAAAATGCGGTCATGATAAGCAATTTTAAATCATTGATAACGCCAGGCACATTATTATGCACAAGCAACCTAACGGAAATGGAAGCAGTAATACAAGAAAATATTAATTATTCATACGATGATAGTATAACAGAAGCAAATGAAGGAGAAAAAGAAGCTTGTGCATATGTATGTGGTTTCATTTTGAAAAATATACCAAGCAAAAACTGTCAGTTTTGCAAAAGAATATTTGTAGCCGACCGAGAACTGCCAGAACACATATTTACAGAATTTAAAGAATATGACGAAACCAAAAAGTCTTTGATGTATGCGAGTAAGGAATTTATTGCATGTGTTGAAGGCAGTGCCACAATAATAAATGATTTTTTAAACAAGGAGGCGTTTAAGAAGAATTTGAAGAAAAATGCTACAGATATCTTGACCGCATCTATTGATTACAGTTTCCTCAACAATTGTGATGCACACAAACAAGCAAATGTAGAATATTTAATAAAAAGCGTATTTTATATTTGTATAAAAACGATTTTGTACATTAAAAAACCGCCAGTTTGCTGAGGAACATTCAAAAGCTGCTCTTAAAAGAAAAATTGATATTCTGCAACACAAATAACTATGCATTACTATAGTTGAGTATGAGTATTTTCTTGTTTGATTAATGTAGGTACGAGTACAGTCTTTATTTGATAAATTGTAATAGTCATACATTAGTACATTAGACAAACGAGAAAATAGATAATCCATTTCAACGACATTGTATTGCAGTTCAATGATCCATTTTGTAATTTATTAGGTACTTAAATAATAAAAAAAATCAATAAACTTGTGACTTTTAATTTGTTAGGTACCTGATTATTTTTCGTATTTCAGTGCTAGGCTAAGAAAGACAGATTGCTTATAAACAGTTTCTGCTGTTTGGCTTATCTTTTTGTCAAATGCTGACCTGATAAAACTAGCAATGATTAATAATTCGGTAATATTCATATTATATTATTCATATTCATTTATTTTTAACCATAGGAACTTATATAGAACACTTAGTTACGTCACTTTTATAAGTACAAAGCAATAAATAGGTATAGCAAAAAATCAATAATACACGCGAGAGCAATGATTCCGGGTCACTTAAAGAATGTTAAAAATCTCGGAAACTAAAAATGATAGGTTAATGCAATAAATTGTATTTAATAGACAATGTAATACTCCTTAAATGAAGGTATTAAAACTTCTTAGTTATTGTAAAGTTATATCTTAAAAAAATCAAATTTGAAAAAGGGCCACTTTCGAAGATGGAACTACGAAATTACAGCATTTGGTTTTGCTTTTGTTTGTAATCTGTCATTTATGTGGGTATATAAACCATGTTGATAGTGCTCTATATTCATTATTCAAGCTGAAATTATGTCGCTTACGCCTGAAGAATGCACCAGAATACTTACAATGCTGGAAACCGGCCGGAGTCAGCGCGATACAGCCAGGACTGTCGGTGTGTCGCTGTCAACAGTACAAAGAGTTCTCCGACGTTACGAAGAAACTGGTTCTAACCTACGCAGACCAGGAACGGGCAGAACCAGGTGTACCACAGCACGAGAAGACCGATACTTGGTGAACACCATGCTTCGAAATCGCTTTCTCACAGGAACTGAACTCACAAATCAGTTTCGACGCCTCGGAGGAAGTAACCCAAGTGCATGGACAGTAAGACGTCGGCTTGCTGAATCTAACTTAAAACCCCTTAGACCTGCAAACGGCCCTAAACTGGAGCGTGGGCATCGTATTTCAAGACTAAGATATGCCCAGAGCCACGTAAATTGGAGTATTGAAGATTGGTCAAAAGTTATGTTCTCCGACGAATCAAAATTTATGCTCTACAAGCACGATGGAAGACACAGAGTGTATCGAAGACCAGGGGAAAGATTCAAGCAAGCATGCATCGAAGAAAAAGTAGCCTACGGTGGTGGGTCTGTACTTGTGTGGGCCGGAATTTCTTCTGAAAGTCGCACAGAGCTGGTGATCATAGAAAACGGCTCTTTAACTAGCGTAAGATATGTGGAAGAAATCCTCAATGATCATGTTGGTCCATTTATGGTCAATTTAGGTGAGGATGCTATATTTATGCATGACAATGCCCGACCTCATACAGGTAGGATTGTGAATGACTACCTTCAAGAGATGAACATTACTCGTATGGAGTGGCCAGCGCGCAGCCCGGATATCAACCCGATCGAGCATGCTTGGGACGAGCTAGGCAGATGCGTAAAACAACGAAACCCTCCCCCAATCACGCTTCGTGAGCTCAAAATTGCTCTCACAGAGGAATGGGAGAATATTCCCCAAAATCGTATAAGGAACTTGGTGTACAGCATGCCAAACCGCGTAAACGCAGTAATGGAAGCACGAGGAGGCAATACGAAGTATTAAAATTCAAGTCAAATCGTAATAAAGTTCAAAAATTTCATGTTTCCTATTTTTGTTTTAAGGAGAGATCAGCAGTTTTTTTCTTTATGTAATTTTGTGTTAATAAAATGTATGGTGACTCATATTTTTTTACTTTCATTTAAGGAGTATTACATTGTCTATTAAATACAATTTATTGCATTAACCTATCATTTTTAGTTTCCGAGATTTTTAACATTCTTTAAGTGACCCGGAATCATTGCTCTCGAGTGTAGTAAAAAAATTCTAAAAGTTAATTAATAAATTTGTGTTGTAGCTGTATAGGGGCTTTGTCAAAAATAAAAATAACATTAATAATAATCTTATACTAATGTAAAATATAAATAAATAACGAAGCAGCTGTACAAGGCCTTGTCAACAAACAACTAAACTAAGTATAGGTACTAATAGGTAGATTGTTGGAGCTTTTCAGAGAGTTTGTTATGTCCATCGGAATCGTTCGCAGCGATTGGTAAACACCATGCATTTCTATCGTCCAAATAGTTATTGATTGTGTAGTATGCTTTATGAATTAAGTTATGTTTAATACATTTTTTAAATTTATTTTCATTTAAGGCTAAGATTTCTCCAGGAATTTTATTGTAAAATCGAATCGAGTTTCCCATAAAGCTTTTGTTTGTTTTTTGTAGTCTGAACACTGAACTTAATAGTTTGTCTTTGTTCCGTGTATTCCTACTATGAACATCGGCGTGCCTTCTAAATTTATTAAGATTTTTGCGAACATACATGATATTTTCGTAAATATATAATGACGGAACAGTTAATATTTTTATATTGTTGAACACCTCTCTAAGTGATGCACGTGAGTTTAGATTATATATAGCCCTAATGGCTCTTTTCTGAAGCACAAAAACTGTATTGGCGTCTGCCGCTGATCCCCATAGTAATATACCATAACTCATTATGCTATAGAAATAGGCATAGTAAACCAGCCTAGCAGTAGCAACGTCTGTGAGCTTCCTCACCTCTCTTACTGCATAAACAGCTGAACTTAGCCTGTCACCTAGTTTAGTAATATGAGGTCCCCACTGCAACTTACTATCTAGCGTTATCCCTAAAAACTTTGTGCTTGTCACTAGATCTATGGTCTTGTTCATCAACATTATGTTATTGCTAGCCTGTGTTTCATTAGTTAATGAAAACTTAACATAATTTGTTTTTGAGGGATTTAATACTAAATTATTTGCACAAAACCAATCACTTACTACATTTAGTGCGTCATTTATTATCCTTACGTCAGTACTTCTTCGTTTAGTCCTAAATAGAAGTGATGTGTCATCAGCAAAAAGCACGATTTCCTTATCTGTTTGTTTTTGTACCATATATGGTAGGTCATTTATATACACCAGGAACAAAAAGGGACCCAATATCGATCCCTGTGGCACCCCTGATTTAATAATTGATCCCGCTGATCTCGTGTTACCTATTGCTACTCTTTGCTCTCTGTCTATCGGTAATAATCTTATGTCAGCATTTTGACAAAAAGATAAGCCAAACAGCAGAAACTGTTTGTACAATTTTAATCCCTGCCAGGTCTGTTCGAAATTTAGCGCTAAAATAGTTTGAAACTTGCCACCAAACATTTTAAAAGTTGGTGCCAAAAATAACGCCATCTAGTTACGAACCCCCAAACAAATGGTCAATTTTGTCCGGCCATATTTGTATGCAGTAAATGTTCTTCTTGGGTAACAGTATTCTGTGTTCCATACCAAGCAGCACACAACGGTGTGCTCGGCGTCAGACGTTTGACACCGTTTTGTACATTGTCAACTCGTACTCGCCCCTCAGCTTCAGAAAAAAATCTGCCAGAACAAATGAAAGAAGCCCAATCTGATATCCTATTTATAAAATCGTTCCTCTTAAAATAAACTGGACAAGGCGCAAGTTTTATTTGCGCATGCTAGTGTTTCGAAAGATTCGCTTAATAACCAGCTCTCCACTTTACCAATATTATGTAATACCAAATAATAATAATAATTTCCGCATGCAAACCCTCATATTGGGTTGTGATAAACTAATACTATTCCAAATTTCAACTCTCTAGCTTCTACGGTTCAGCTCTGGTGGCGTGTGATAGACAGACGGACAGACGGTCGGACGGACGGACGGACAGACGAACAGACGGACACCGGAGTGAGGCCATAAGTATTCCGTTTTTCCAAAACTGGATCGGAACACTAAGAATGTTACTATGAATTAAATGATTATATGAATGACAAAATGGGCGAATATAATAATAATACTGAATTAACACAAGAAATTGACTGAATTGAAAAATTGACGTGAATAAAACCTCGGTCTGCCTACTTTTCTGTTGCAATAGGTACCCCTGAACAGGGTTCATGTGTGATACCTACCTATAATGTAACAACTATAATACCATGTGAAAGCAATCAATGTATTGAGTATTGAGTACCTATCTGTTGGTGTACACACTGCTGCAAGCTGTTGAAAGATAGGTTTGGCAATTTTTGTTAAATTTGGGTTTGGCTTAACATCAGCTGCCCACCAAGAATAAGGGTCATAATTGCGATCAATTCACACTACTTAAGGAAAGCAAAGTACGCAATTTCGTGCACGTGGTTAGCATATTTTTATTAGTTATTTCTATTTAAAGCCCATACTACTGACCCATTTTGATGAAAATTAAATGGGACCAATCTGGAAGTATATCCTTTCAGACAATAATAAAATAATTTTTGAAATCGGTTCATAAATTACGGAGTTCTGAAGTAACAAACATTAAAACCTTAAAACCTAGTTATATAAGAAGATTCTAAATGATCCCTGTGATTTTATTGAATAAAGAAATTTTAACTTTGACTTTGAAAAAAAATACAACCGAATTGAGAACTTCCTCCTTTTTTGAAGTCGGTTAAAAATTAAAACAAACTAAAACTAAATTAAATTAAATTCTCCTGAGTGATGGTGTAAACGGTCTCAGCTCAACTCAACAGTATGTATGTATACTGCAGCACGGACGCCCCGACCCGAGAATGGCTC
Source organism: Gandaritis pyraliata (assembly GCA_947859175.1). Lineage (NCBI taxonomy): Eukaryota > Metazoa > Arthropoda > Insecta > Lepidoptera > Geometridae > Gandaritis > Gandaritis pyraliata. Next base: position 3,888,274 of record OX401879.1, read on the forward strand.
TACCTTAAAACTAAGAATTGACAATTAAATTCTTTAATCGCTTAGCTATTGCACTTACTAACAAAAAGAATTAATGTTATCGACAAACACCCAAACTATACACCAACCATCAACAATTAAGTCGGCCATGACGAGACGATCAAACAGGAGACGAGAAGGAGAGAGAATAACTTAAATTGCACTATGCCGCCAGGGTTGGTTAATTTGTAGCGAGAAAACATGTTGTTTTAACTAAGCAAAACTTGTGATTTGGGAACTAGAGTGTTGATATAATACTTACACATATGTACTTTTTTTTTGTAAATACATAGAATACATAGTATCACCCAGACATAGAAAAAATATCTATGTTTGACACACAAAACTTAGTTCTTGTTGGGGATCGAATACACAATGCTATACTTACTCAATCATTAAAATATGGGCATACTCTTAAAAACTCAAGAGACAAGTAGCAGGTAGCAAGCAGATGTACAGACCTCAATTCCATTGTGCAGCAGTTCACGCATCTTTCTCTCAGATGTCAGAGCCATCTCGGAGAACATGTGGCACCTCTGCAGCTGCCAATGACAGACATAGCATACTGTGCGCGGCATCCTTGCATCTGATTCTGTATAAGGCTGAAACAAACTACATACATACACCTACAAATACCTATCATAAAACTGTGGGTTTCCACTGCAGAAAAATTACAGCAAAACATTTATTCCATTATAAACAGCGTTCCCACTGACAACACAATTTAATTGTAGAAAATATGTTTATTATTTCAGATTCTTTTGCAAATTTTTAGATACCTATTATGGCATTCAGTTTCTTCCAGTTCAAACGCTAGCCCAACAAAATTAATCGTGTGTATAAATCGTTTTGGTTAAAATCGTATTGTTAAATCGTTTTTTGGTTAAAACCTACAGTTAGGGCGCCTAGCTATCGATCTAGCACCCAAACAAATCAATAAGGTTGGTTTGCCTACGCCAACCGCAATGATAAGCTTACCTTTGAGTTTGTAAGTTTCTCGATTATCTGGAGATACATGTTGTCAATGTTCAGCATTCTGATATTCCCGGATAGACATACTCTGCAAACGGAGCTAGCCATAGCAGACATTGCGTAGGTACCAAGCGTTTATCAATGAGCTACACAAGGAGTCGCTCCCTCTCAGTCTATCTAGATCTAGCTCAACTCAGCTCAAGGTTGGTCTGTTTATTTATTGATTTATTACTCCACAAACATCAACAAAAGTGATCAATGAATGAAAATAATGAAATGAAAGCTTTTTATTTTAGGTACACAATTAACCATTTGCCTCATTATTTCTTGTTAATATAACATGAACAGTGTTGCCAGATCAATTTTTATAAAATCTGAGGATGTGACTAGAAAAAATCAGGAGATGTATGGGGAATTAAAAAAAAATAGTAGATGCAATTTCGGTAAATAAAACAATGTCAGGCATTAAAATAAGATAACATTTTAGTAGTTATATATTGTCCTTGAGAAACATTTTACTGTTATGCTTGCCTAACATTTCAGCGCTTTTGTTGAAGTCGTAGCTTTCTCTATTAATCATATTTTATAAGGTGATTCACTTTAGTCACATAATCATTTTAGCGGGGTGTGTGCCGTGTGTGTCAAGTCAAACCGGTTTATTTCGCTATCCGTCCAGTTTACGATGACAGTTTTATAGTGCCAACCTAATCACCATAATTTTGTGTTTTTCACGTAGATTTTGATTACTATCATGTTTAAAAGTAAAGCTAGGATTCGAAAATAAATCAGTAGATTTTCAGTAAAAACCAGTAGATCAGTAGAATTCTGGGGAAATCAGTAGATCCCCCGAAAAATCAGGAGATCTGGCAACACTGACTAAAGATGAGTTTAAAACAAAACCGTCGAACAGGTCAACTTCAACTTCTTGGTTTATTAAATTCACTTCTCATCTGACAGACTTAATTTTTTTTTTAGTTGGAATTTTCTGCCAGCGTCACGTCGTCGTTACAGACATAAAAGGATGCTATGCATGGCAATCATGCGGCATGGTTTGGTTATATTTATTTATATCAATCAGTGGTGCCAGCCGGGATTCGTCAAAAATCACCTTCACTAGATAAAAAAATGCACATTTTCAAGTGAACATACCTGTCTTATTATTATATTTTTCAGTGTTATGGCATTCAAAATGGGTAGAGATTAAGTAACTACTCACCAATGCGCTAAGTACAACTTTGTACAACTGTATAATAATATTATACTCTGCAGAGTTCAATGTTATCCTCGAGTACCTACAAACCTACGTAGGTACTAATTTGTACAATAATTTACCTAGTTGTTTCTCTTCCAAACTTTTATGAAACAAAACTGTTTCGTTTCATTTCGGTCAGTTTGCAGTAGGTACTTTCACTTTACAGTACGTACTTCAATCAAACACACAACAAAGCAATACCTACATTTTATTATTACAGATGCCAATAGCAAAGGCCGACAGCAAAGCAAGCAATAAAACTTAAAAAAAAAAATATTCATGGACATTTCACACGACGCTCTCTAGTCCCAAACTCAGCAAAGCTTGTAATATGGGAACTAGATGCTGATAGAATACGTAAATACTTTTTTTTTGTAAATACATACTTATAATACATAGTAACACCCAGGCATAGAACAAACATCTATCTTTTGCCACACACAAATGTTTATTCTTGGTGGGAATCGAACCCACGACCCACAGCACGGAAGGCAGATCCATTACCGACTGAGCTGTGACGCCTGTCAAACTTGACTTGACCGAGCAAACTGATTTGATTAATCGATCAAGTAAGCGAGAAGCTTTGATTGTGATTTGGTGTAAGGTACATTAGTGCCAGTGAGAATGATGTGCTACGACTACGAAGGACCTAAGGCCAACCTAAGGAAATTTAAATATAAAACAGATTACTTACCGTTTTCTGTTGATTTTGTTCAGGGAAATAAAAACTTTGGTACGTAGGTACCTAATTATCTAATTCTAAAAAACTTGGATCGTAGAACCTCACGGTTATAACATACACCAAATACATGTAAAAATACAGCTTCTGGCAAGACTGCTTATAAAAAAAATTCCAGAACAACCATGGAATGTACAGCCTGGCAAAACACAGCCATGGAAACAAAACCACATGTAGGTACACTGTACACGACCACAGGTGATTTATACCCAATACAACCATAACTACGCTAGCTATAGACAATGCAGAGAATCGTTGGAAAAGGAGCGCAATAGGGTTAGGAGCGCGCCGCCGCCGCCGCGTTCGCATTCACCTGCACAAACACACTGTCGTCGTCCCTCTCGCACGTTTCGCAACGTTCAATTCAACTTCGTATAGTTTTAAGTCCAAACAGTATGTATAGCTGGACGTGCTCCTGATTGGTTTTAATAAATATTATTTTACGAAAGTATGATTAATAATCGATTTGAAAAAATCTTTTTTATCGGAAAGGATGTACCTATACTTCCAGGTGGATCACATTTAATTTTTATCAAAATCGGTGCAATAGTTTGGCTTTTAAATAAAAATAACTGAAAAACAATAGGTAAGCCATCAACGTGCACGAAATTGCGTACTTACCTATTTAGCTTTTATGTGACTTGTGGTTATCTACGAGGAAAAAAAAATCCTCTGAGATAACTGGTTATCTGAGAGGATTTTTTTATCCTAACAGATAACCGTGGTTATCTACGAGGAAAAAAATCCTCTGAGATAACTAGTTATCTGAGAGGAAAAAAAATCCTCTGAGGTAACCAGTTATCTGGTCTTGGTTATCTGTCAGGAATAAGCCACTTTTAGTGATGTTTACGGTCACTAGAACATTCCCAATGAACTGCCATCATCATCGTCATCTGATGATGAAGCCGGAAGTCGAATTGGAGTCGGTTTTTTTTACACCTAAAAATGTATTTTCAGTTATTTTTGTTTATAGGCCAAACTACTGAACCGGTTTCGATAAAAATTGAATGGGACCCACCTGGAAGTATATTCTTTCAGACAAAATATAAAGATTTTCCAAATCGGTTTATAAACGACGGAGTTCTGAGGTGAGTGAGGGTAACAAAAAACCGAATTGAGAACCTCTTCCTTTGAAGTTGGTTAAAAGAAACAAGGATATACTAAACGAAACATTAATACATACACTAAACTTTATTATATTTAATTCTACAAATTACTGGGTAACATCGTACACGTCATACAAATATTTGCTCATGTTGCGGAACCAGTTTGTTCAAGAATATATTTTGGACAAGTAGGGCGCTCGTTTAGGATGTGCAGTACTTGGCTAACGTCCTACTAATATTATAAATGCGAAAGTTTAGAGGTTTGGATGTTTAGATGTTTGGATGTTTGTGTTTCAATCACGTCAAAACTACTGAACCAACTTGGATGAAACTTGGCATATATATAGTTCGTAGCCTGGATTGACATATAGGCTACTTTTTATCCCGAATAATTAACAGGATCTACAGGATAATATGAACGAAAAGGATAAGCAGCGCCAATTGGCAAGAGGATTTCATTGTCATGTCATGTCACGTCAGTTTGACAGGGCGTAGTACTATCTCTTTGGTCTAACTCTTTGGACTAGCGTTTGACATTCCAGTAGGTACGAGTTCAGTGTAATGAGGTGTAATGTCAAGTTTCTCAAAGAAGTATCCGCTCGGTACACGCACAGATAATATAATGTACACGGAAACTGTATGCGCGTACGAAGTCGCGGGCAACTGCTAGTGTGATATAAGAGCAATAAGGCGATGGTTACTGCACTTTTTTGTGGAGCCATTCCTAAGGCGTAAAAAAAACTGTGCGAGCCCTTGCCTGCAGCCAAGTTCCTGTCCGCACTGGAATATCTGGACGCCATATTCTCGCGGAGCTTTAATAGTCTCAATCAGACAGCGATTGTGTCCTTAATTTGCCCACCGGCATGGTATGAACATCATTTCTACTAACAACGGGATATGCTATACCGGCATATTAACTGTGCAGATATACAATACTCACAAAAATAATAGGTACCTACCTATTCTTCTTGTCAAACTACTCGTATTTTTCTGAGTGAATGTCTCATTACATCTACCAACTACAAGAATATGGCTTTTCTCCAGTGTGTGTTCTCATGTGTGCTTCCAACTGGCCTTTCTGAGTGAATGACTTATTACATCTACTGCAAGAAAACGGTTTTTCCCCAGTATGTGTTCTCATGTGCACTTGCAAAATACTTTTATGAGTGAATGTTTTATTACATCTACTGCAAGAAAACGGTTTTTCTCCAGTGTGTGTTCTCATGTGTAGTTTTAAATAAGAATTTTTAGCGAATGACTTATTACATCGACTACAGGAATATGGCTTTTCTCCAGTGTGTGATCTCATGTGTCTTTTTAAACTAGTTCTTTGAGTGAATGACTTATTACACCTATTGCAAGCAGGGACCGATTCGGTTACCCGCTAAAGGGGTTTTTGCTAGGGTTTTTCCAACCGCTTATTACAAAACCCTCTGCATAAGTGTTACACTTTCATTTTGGTAAGCTGTTTTAAGGGGTAACCCCTTCAAAACCCTATCGCTTGGGTTAGCTCATCAGAGGGTTTTCAATAGTATTGGGTTTGCTATAATTCAAAAACCCCAGCCTTTAGGGTTACCCTTTCGATCATAGAAACACTGTTACACTTTGCAACTTGAAGTATTGTAATTTGGTTCTTATCTGCTTTGTATTTAGGTTCATTACATCCTATTTTTGACTAGCACGTGTCGAGCCACCGCCTGCGCGGCGAGGCGGCATCTCTTTGATCTATTTAGCTACAAAGTTGATAAGCAAGCGATTATGATTATTATCATTCGCGCACTAGAATTCAATTCTGTTTTCATTCCTACTGAACATACGATAAATGGCGAGATTGTTTGAGGCACGCACCGATTTATTTATTTGTGTACCTATTATTGTCATTTGCCACTCGAACTGGACATCGGAAGAAATCGGAAGTACCTACTGGTTCAAAAGAACTATGTGACACAAGTAGAAGTAGTAGGTGATATTTAGGTAGGTAAGTAAGTAGGTACTTATAGATACCTAACCTACCTACCTATACCAAGTAGTTAGGTACCATTAGTTTTCGTTTGAAGAAGTACTACTTATTATAGGTATATTCCTGAAGTCCCCACAGAGGAATCCCCACCAGTAGGATTTCAGTTTTTTTTTTCAAAAATCCCCACCAGTCGGATTTGCGTTTTTTCCAAAAATCCCCACCAGTGGGGATTGCAGTTTTTTTCGAAGTCCCCACCAGTGAGATTTTAGTTTTTTCCAAAAATCCCCACCAGTGGGGTTTAAGTTTTTTCCTAAAATCCCCACCAGTGGGATTTAAGATGTTTTCCAAAAATCCCCACTTTTTCAGAAATGCCCACTAGTTGGAATCTCAGTTTTTTCCAGAAATCCCCACTAGCTACGTTGTAGTGTGTTACGGTGTTGTAGTGGGAATTTTGGTATTTTTTTCCAGAAATCCCCACTAAGTAGGTGGTAACTATAAAATTATTTCTTAACAATGTTTTGTAACTATAAAATTATTTTTTAACAATGCTTTAATAGTGACCACAATCTACACGCTTAGTGGGGATTTCGAGAAAAAAACTTAAAGCCTCACCGTTGGGAATTTCTCGGTGGGGATTCCTGGAATATACCTAATTATAGTATACCTACTAACAAGGTTAGCCGGTTACCTACCTACCCAGATTTACCTACGTCATTACTAGTTAGGAAGTAGATAGGTACATACATACCTACACTACCTACTACCTACCTGTACCTCCTAAGTAGGTAACGCTTGCCTATAAATTATAAAAAATAGGTATGATGAGCAACTAGGAGAAACTTACCTGATAGGTAGATAGACTAGATAGATAGTAGATAAGTACCTAACAGGTAAGTATCTTCTAGTTACACTTAGATTAGTGCCTACCTACATCATATAATTATGTAGGTATGAGCATCTACTACTATTAATATACTAAAATAAAATTAAAGATATGGAAAAAGTAAATATCCACTCACTCATTCCAAAAATAGAGTTTGTCTGTTTGTTAGTTCGAGGTTACTAATTTTAATGAAACTTGTACAATTTAGAAGCCTTTTTTCCGGAGCCAAACATAGGCTATGTTTCATTAAAATCAATGATATTAATTTTTAGATAAAAAAAAACAATACGGGACGGCGCACGAAGTCGCGAGTAACAGCTAGTATTATAATAAAGCGATCGGGTGAAACTAAGGAATAACACAAAGTCAAGTGTATTTTTAAAATTCCTCCACGAACTCACAGCGTGACATGGAATGAAAACCAGTGTTACATTGATAACCCACTATCGAGAGGTAACCTCATTCTATCTGATACCCTCAATGAGATGGTAACCCCTATCAACGAAAACCCAATGAACGGGTTACACTTTCGCTTGTGTTAGGAGGCGGTTCCCCCAAACGAAGGGTAACCCCCTCGAATGCTAACCCAATGAACGGGGTTACACTTACGAATGAATTAACTCGAAATCGGTGTTGTACGGTCCCTGATTGCAAGAAAACGGTTTTTCTCCAGTGTGTGTTCTCATGTGTAGTGTTAAATAAGAATTTTTAGCGAATGACTTATTACATCTACTGCAAGAAAACGGTTTTTCCCCAGTATGTGTTCTCATGTGCACTTGCAAAATACTTTTATGAGTGAATGTTTTATTACATCTACTGCAAGAAAACGGTTTTTCTCCAGTGTGTGTTCTCATGTGTATTTTCAAATTACTAGTCCAAGTGTATGACTTATTACATCTACTGCAAGAATATGGCTTTTCTCCAGTGTGTGATATCATGTGTCTTTTTAAACTAGTTCTTTGAGTGAATGACTTATTACACCTATTGCAAGAAAACGGTTTTTCTCCAGTGTGTGTTCTCATGTGTAGTGTTAGATAAGAATTTTTAGCGAATGACTTATTACATCTACTGCAAGAAAATGGCTTTTCTCCAGTGTGTATTCTCATGTGTATTTTCAAATCACTAGACCAAGTATATGACTTATTACATCTACTGCAAGAATATGGCTTTTCTCCAGTGTGTGATCTCATGTGACTTTTTAAACTAGTTCTTTCAGTGAATGACTTATTACATCTACTGCAAGAAAACGGTTTTTCTCCAGTGTGTATTCTCATGTGTGCTTCCAACTGGCTTTTCTGAGTGAATGACTTATTACATCTACTGCAAGAAAACGGTTTTTCTCCAGTGTGTGATCTCATGTGTCTTTTTAAACTAGTTCTTTCAGTGAATGACTTATTACATCTACTGCAAGAAAACGGTTTTTCTCCAGTGTGTATTCTCATGTGTGCTTTCAACTGGCTTTTCTGAGTGAATGACTTATTACATCTACTGCAAGAAAACGGTTTTTCTCCAGTGTGTATTTTCATGTGTGCTCCCAACTGGCTTTTCTGAGTGAATGACTTATTACATCTACTACAAGAAAACGGTTTTTCTCCAGTGTGTATTCTCATGTGTGTTTTCAAATGACTAACCCGAGTGAATGACTTATTACACCTACTGCAAGAAAACGGTTTTTCTCCAGTGTGTGTTCTCATGTGTGCTTCCAACTGGCTTTTCTGAGTGAATGACTTATTACATCTACAGCAAGAAAACGGTTTTTCTCCAGAGTGTGTTCTCATGTGTTGTTTCAAATTACTTTTCAGAATGAATGACTTATTACATCTACTACAAGAAAACGGTTTCTCTCCAGTGTGTGACAGCATGTGTCTTGTTAATCTCTGTTTACTATTAAAGTGAATTCGTATATGTTTTGCCAACAGATATTTAGAATAGTATTGTTTGTTACACACATCACAATAGAAACACGGAGTGTTACTTTGCTGAATTTGAGGAGCACTTGTAGCTTCTGAATGCTGTGTAGCAGACATGTGTTGTGTAGAAGTCATCGATAAGGTCGGTACTGCTGCCAGAGACAGCATTGTGATTGTACTGCACGTTATCTGAAAACCAACATGTATAAATATAAATAAATATTCATGGACATTTCACACCACATCCCAAACTAGATAGATATATTCTTTATATATCACCACCACAAAATTAAAAAAAAAGGAAAAAACAAATAAAAAGAACTTAAAACTAAAATAAAACATATAAGTAATTTATAAGTTTAAAAAACTAGAAAAACCGACTTCAATTCGACTACCAGCTTCATCATCAAACGATGATGATGATGATGACAGTTCATTGGGAATGTTCTAGTGATTATAAACTAGAGATGTAACGGATATCCGGTATCCGGCCGAACACCGGATTTCAAAAAAAAAGGTAAGTAGTTTTATCACTTATGAAATATAATAAATAACACAATAATTTTACAATTTAGAAAATAAAATAGTACTCATGATGCACTAAAGGCAAATTATGGTGAATGAATAGTAATTTCTCTGCAACAGTTTATAATATTGTGTCTGCAGGAAGCGGTTTTGCTTGTGAAGTGAATGATACCAGCTCGTCCAAGAACTACACTTTATTCAGTACACAATTTACCATACTACTTCTCTCCACCAAGTCACATTTCCGAATGGTCGCTCTTTCCATATTTTTCTACCTAACCAGTCTTTTCAAGCACAAAATGGCTACCTCATTACCTCGACCAATCACAAAAACAGTCATGACTTGGTGGTCAACTCACTAACTAAAATACATAGAAAAATACTAAAGATAATTAATTCTGGCTTCCGCCGAACTATTATATAATCTATAAATTAGATTCACATTTAATCAGCTATAATATAGTTTACAAAATTATCGAAATCATTACCTGCAGAAAAATACTAAAAAATATTTAATACAGACTTCCGCCGAGAAACGACGCAAACAATAAATTCGATTAATATTTAATAAGGTATAAAATAAATTGCTAAATTATACAAATCACGACATTCGGCCATCCGTCATCATGCGATCTCCTGACGCATGACCTAATACTATATTAAATATACAGTGAGCAGTTTCTACCAAATAATTATAAGCAAAATATAACGAAATGATTTCAAAATTAAATCTAAAAATCTAAGTAATTAAAGCCAAGAAAAACAGTTCAATAATAATTTGGGAGGGTATCAGTCTATTTTTACAAAATGCAACATAAGTGGGCGAATTTTTCGGACGAACTAGGACGTTGTTGTAATCGTCTGACGATTGCTGACAGCGTTACCGGACTATTGGTGGGTGCAAAAGGCTCTAAAACACAAGTGAGAGAGTCAGGCGAGTACTCTGCTCTTATAGGATTTTATCGTGAATACTGTTTTCGCTGATTCGGGCATTCTGACAGGTGGTCGACCTCGGCCACGTTAATCTATCACAGCTCCAGGAGATTCCCTTCAGTGGTACGGTCATCATGATGACGCTCAGCAGATTGACAGGGCTGCAGGCACGAACTGCGGGGATGACGCTATCATGTACTGGGCTCGAGCGCCTTTCATCAAAGGTGCCTGAACCTGGGGTATTTACTTCAACTGCAGAACAGAAAACACAAAGTTAAGATAACTTGCATATCTTTCGATAACAGACAGAGGTGCTAAATTTATGTGTCTGACTGGAGATAAGCTAAGATGAATTAAAGTAAGACAGAGGTGCCGAATTAGCACGTTTTAGGTTCGTATGCTCCAAAGTTACTCAAGTCTGAATCGAGACTTTGCACATTTTCATCAAAGAACGTGTTCAAAAATAATCCATGCCAGAGCACAATTACTTAAATCTTAATTCACTATCTAGCATAAGCGCCTTTAAGAGCTTATAGTATCTCAATTTCTCATTTTTGATCCCGCATATCATTAAAAGTATTGAATCAATCATTTTGAAAAAAATATATATTACAGTTGAGAATATTTGTGATACATCATATGTTGTGAAAACACGATTACTAAAAATTTTCTCGATAGAAAAAAATCCCAAACTTCCCTCTGAATCAATCTAAGAAACCACAGAAGTCAGTCAATACTTTACCTATACTATTGAAACTTTGTATATAAATTCAACTTAGCAATACCCGTACATCATATGTTTTAGATTTATTATAATGTTTTTTTTTGCATTTTAAGAAATTAAATTCTCAAATATTGCGCGTGAGGCGTCGCAACCGCTCAGATTCAGTCTAGCTCCGGCAGTCGAACAGGGAACCCGCGTCACTTGCTCGCACGCCTACCTACGTAGATACGAAAATTAGAGAGAAAATTATATTTTTTTTTCTAAATTATAACTATAATTATATAATTTTTTTTAAATAACCAGTACAAGAAAAAATAAGAGAAGGGATTGGAGAAAAGAAATTGCTAAAAACACGAATAAAATATTGAAGTAAGTACCTAAAAAGAGTCATATCATAAAATGTTTTTTACCTACCTAGGTGCCCGCGGGTACGCATTTTGGTTAGGACCTAATTATTCCGAGTCTGATTATTGCAATCTTCTACACTAATATTATAGGTACAGAGGAAAGACTTGATTGTTTGTTTGTATTGAATAGGCTCCGAAACTACTGGACCGATTTGAAAAATTTTTTCACCGTTGGGGTGTTACACTATTCGCGGGTGACATAGGCTATATTTTATCCCGGAAAATCAACAAGATAAAACGGGACGCGGACGAAGTCGCGGGCAGACAGCTAGTTGGTAAATAAAGTAGATAAACCTTGTTACGTAATTATAATTGTACCTACCTACCTACCCAAACATTTTTCATTTTCAGAAATAAAAAAATATTCGCAATAAAGAAAATGTAGGTACCTACCGAACGTGGACCCGTGCTCGTGAGTATCTAAAAAAAATTAGGTAAGTATTCTAAATAAAATAAATAAATATCATTATTCAGGGACATTTCACGCAACGCCCTCTAGTCCTAATAATAATAATATTTGTTTATTTTATTTAGAATACTTACCTAATTTCTTTTTTGTAAATACATACTTACACATAGTATGTAATACCCAGGCATTGAACAAACATCTATGTATGCACACACAAAATGTTCGTTCTTAGTGGGGATCGAACCCACAACTGAAAGGCTCGGCACGCAAGGCAGAGCTATTACTGTGCCTTGATCACGAATAAATGTGACAATCGTGAACGTATCGTAACGCTAGCGTATCCGAGATACACTGCGCGGTGACGCTACAACGTTCGGCAGTCGGGCTGATGTTGACGCGCAATATCACTTGAATACGTTAGGTTTACGTAACGCGGCGACTGTCAGATTTGTTCGTGATTACCCCTCTGATTGAACTGTGACGCCTGTCAATGTTATGTTTTCACTATGTTTTCACACTTTCATAGATTATACTAAATGTTTTGAAAATAGGGTAAGCAAAGCAAGCACAGGTTATTAGGTACCTACCAACGAGGTAGGTATATCTGTAGTGAATTGAATTTCTACAATAAACATTTTAACCAACTTCAAAAAAATGGATTGAGATCTCAATTCAATTGTATTTTGTTTGTTACCTCAAAACACCGTTCGCTTCTTGACAGGCATTACAGCTCAGTCGGTAACAGCTCTGCCTTCCGTGCACAGCACGGAAGGCAGAGCTCGTGAGGTCGTGGGTTCGATCCCCACTGAGAACAAACATTTGTGCGTGGCAAACATAGATGTTTGTCCTATGTCTGGGTGTTACTATGTACCTATTCAAAGTAGGTATTTACAAAAAAAAAAAGAATATAAGTATTCTTTAATATAAGTATAAGTCCACGAATATTTATTTATTTATTCTCTCACTCGATCAATTATTATTTTAGTGATATGAATAAAAGAGAAGGTAAAGAATCCCGAAAATCCCGGTATTTGACGGGATATCCCGGGATCCTAGTAGGTATGTATGTATAGTAGGGTATATTCCCGGGAAATCCCAGAATCCCGATTCTTGAAGACGATTCAAGATCCGGGAAATCAAAATCAAATCCCGGGATTTTTGGGACAACATAATTTTGTATTTCAAATATTTGACAATGTCGTTTTTGAAGTGTTCTTTTCTAAAGGGTTGACCAGAATAGGTTTGATTTTAATTAAAATTTATGTTCTTCTGTTTAGAGCTTGTTTTAAAAATATTTTCTATACTGTCTTTTTGTTAATAAAGAATAAATTCATTTTACAATCATCTAAATACTGAAATCACAAATACGCAAAAAGGTGTCATATCTTACAACACGTTATGAATCCAGTCTGGTGCTGCGGGCATCAGCTATAGACCACGTTAATCGCTTCCCATCAGGTGGTCTTACATTTGTTTGATGAAGGAAAAACCTAAGTTTAGCCAAGTCTAGTGCTGCAAGTATATACTCGTATAGACCACTTTAACCGCTTCCCATCAGCTGGGTAGTACACTTGTTTGATGATGGAAAAGCCTAAGCTTAAGCCAAGTTTGGTGCTATGGGCATTTATAGACCACGTTAACCGCTTCCCATCAGGTGGGCTTTACATTTGGTGCTCTGGGTATCTATAGATCACGTTACCGCTTCTCATCCGGTCAGTCTTCTATCTATCTTCCTACTCATCATCGGGCGGGTCAATGCTTTTGTCATAAAAAGAATATCCGGGTCCAAGTCTTTTATTTTCGTAGTCAAAGATACGTCCAAGCATTAGAATAGTATATGCAGTAGAATAGTAAATTGCAGCCAGATTTAGTGGTAGCGAACGATCCAATTTTTGAACTCGTACCTCTGACTACCCCTTTTAGTAACTGGAAAGAACGTCAACGTTACTTGAGGATTACTATTGTGAGCTTACTTGTTTCATTTCGGAGATATACTTGGAGTAAATGGGCGATTTACTTCGACTGATAGAAGATTAAAGCAAAACGACATCACTGGTTTTAATTACGGATACTTGCCAAACAACATTGCATTTGGTTAAAATTTTTGCACTGGAATGTACTAAAACACGTTTTCTAACTTAGTAATGAATGATTTTTCGATACTTAGCGTTCTTTTAGAGTAATTTCATATTTTATACCCAAAAAACTTAAAACGGTTGTGTCTCAAAATGGCTGACCTGTGGGTTGATGCCGTTCTGCGTAACACCGACGATTTGTTGTTACAGAATGCAACCAACGGATTGTATGGATCCCAGTACTTCCAATGAAAAAAACCTGATTTGACCTTGTTTACGTGTTACTAACCATCTGTGACTTGCAAGCCACATGCAGCTGACGACACTAGTTAACTCACTCCTACATAAGACGGGGCAAATGGAGCGACAGGGCAGTCTCAGTCGGACTTTCGTCCGATGCACATATTTTTTTTGGCGCTCTAGAGTTGCTAATTATTGTGCGAGACTCACTGATCGGTCGGTAGCGATGATCAGTTACGGAGTTAGTTAAATCGTTTAGCTAATTACACAAAGTGACAATCGATAATTTAAGTCAAAGTCATAGTCTTCTTTATTCAATAAAATCACAAGGATCATTTAGAATCGTCTTATAAAACTGGGTGATTCTAGGTGCCAGTTCCACGTGACCAGAGCCTAAAAGGACGGGCAAGAAACTACGGCCTGCTTCCTAGCGTTACACAGTATGTTTTTTTTGTGTAAACTGATTATTTCTCGTCATTTGTTGTGACAATTTGCTATAGCTTTAGTGTTAGGAGTAAAGTACTTCGTTTCTTTGTTGGTTTGTTAATTACTTCTAATTTCGATGATCCTTCAAAATACTTACCAGAAACAACAGGTATATAATAAACTACCAGAACAAATGAAAGAAGCCTAATCTGAGACCCTATTTATAAAATTGCTAAAATCAATCCTCGTAAAATTGAAAAATTGACGTGAACAAAACCTCGGTCTGCCTACTTTCCTGTTGCAATACCCCTGAACATAGTTCATATGTGATACCTATTTACAATGTAACAACTATAATACCATGTGAAAGCAATAAATGTATTGAGTATATTATGGTGGCGGCCATGTTGTATTTGAAATTTATCATAGTGTATATAGCATTCTACTGGTCAAGCCCTTTCTTTTGATACCCATATTGAGGGAGTTGTGAAAAAATATGTCATCTGCCATCTTGTGGCGGTTCAACAAGATTCAACAAAATCAGTTCATCCGTTCGGGAACTACGTTGCCCTTAGACAGACACACAGACACACACACATACACACACACACAAGGCACACACGCACACGTCAAACTTACACCCCATCGTTTTTGCGTCGGGAGTTAAAAAAATATTGCGTTTATTTTATTGCTACACATAGCGATATATTTTTTTACCAAAAAGTTTTGTTTTTGTAAGTTTTAATCCATAGTTAGACCCTGGTAAGTATTCCGTCAACCATTTAGCAAGAAATCATTTCAAATAATACATTTGAAAACATGTGATATGTAAAATTATGTTGTACAAAAATCCCGGGATTTGATTTTGATTTCCCGGATCTTGCAAGAATCAGGATTCTGAGATTGGGATTGGGACCCTACTGTATACATACCTACCTACTAAGGTCCCGGGAAATGCCGTCAAATACCGGGATTCTTTACCTACTTCTCTTTTGTTCCTACCGCTAAAATAATAATTGATCGAGTGAGAGAAGCGAACGGTGTTCAGAGGTAACAAACAAAATACAATCGAATTGAAATTTCTCTCCTTGAGATACAATAAAAACAATAAAATTTTCTGATTTCTCTTTGTTTTTTACTACTAAGTCCATTCCATATTACAACATTTAGTATGATTGGGAGCCGTGCCACAGGCCTTAGAAAAAAGTGGCCAACTGTGGACCACTTTTCTGCAATATTCCTTTCACATTATTTCCATACCTACTGGGTGTACAATAACAGTGTATGTATCCTATCATAACTAGGTACTTACGGCGCTTTAGTATATTTGTACAATAATTTATTTTTTTATTTCCATACCTCGGTACTAGATGTACAATAACTGTGTATTTACATTTACTCTATCGTACGGTCGACTCGTGACCTCTGCGCTGCGTGATGAACTGTGCGAGTGAGATAGCTGCGAGTGCGCGGTGCGGTAACTGCACGAATGGGCCGTGAAACTTGGATTTGAGCTGGAGTAGTATACGCTCTTAACAAAATCTTACGGATCACCTTGAACGGTCACACAGCTTACGTAATACCAGTGACTGTAGTACCCGTGTTTTACATCCAACGCGAGGCAGAGACGCAAGTTTGCATGTCATGGCAATGCTACTTGTACTACACTATCTACACCAACGATTCATCTCGCTTTCATTTGACAGTTAATCTTGATAACATATTGTCAACAAACAAATAGAAACTTCAGTGGTGTGGTGTCCGACCCACGTGTATGTATTTCGATGGGTGACAAACATGTCAACCTCTCTAGAAGATTGCTAAACAAAATAATTAAGGAGCTTAACTCGAAGTTTTGGTTACCTTTTATCTTCTAAAACCTAATCGGTGGGTACTTGTAAATATCTAAAGTGTTATGCATCTATTTCGCAAATAAACACGTCCGCTATCTATCAACAAGTCTATAACAATAAGTAGACTTGCGACTATGTTACCACGTGAAAGCAATAAATGTATTGAGTAGGTATTCAATGTGCATAAAAAAGAAGCACGACCACAGTCCAATGCCTACATATTTGGTCGAGGCACACTTTAACTTTACATAAAATAATATCTGTTTTGTTGCGATAATTCGTAGTTTGGTAAAACAAACAGTGACGCCATGGCCTAGCTACTTACAGAACAAATAAAACTCTTTTGATGTTTTCAAACCTTTACTACCTGCGCACATACTAAATGTACTAAGCACTAGAAAAACTTTCAGTCTGTCAGATAGCACAAGTGCTGGGGATGATCAACACCACCATGGAATAAACATTTCGGAAAAAACAAATCTAATTTTTCGCTACTAACGGGTACCTACTTGTTTTATTTTATGTTGTATTTAAGTTTGTAAAACCTACGTTTAATAGTAAGTCATCAATAAAGATCTATTTACCAATCTATCTCAATTTTCAATCAGGAAACCTACTAAGGTCGGTGTGTAGATAGCTCAACTGCTTGATGTGTATTTTGTACGTATTATAAATATTGTAAATACTGTATTAGTCATAATTTTCTTTGTGCTAATTAATGCTAAGGTAATAGTTTCGGACTTTAGGTTTAGGTTTCCAGGTAGGAAGGTAGTCACATAACTATGTATCTACAAATACAATGCATCAGTTATTCCATTTATAAAAATAACAACCATCGTATTCACTATTACGGTGATGTCTTGACATCACAGGCGCACGTCAGAGTGCAGGGCATAGTCTACATACTGTCAGCACGCATAACCTCATATAAAGTTTGCAATATTATCGATTCTGTGCGAGCAAAAATTTAGTTTCAACTCAGGTTTGAAAGGTTATAAACTAAAAACATTGCCCTTCAAGCAATTTGCTATCCGGGAGCACTTAATTTTACGCACTCGTTTAACCTCGCATAAAGAATTGACTCATGCAAACTACGACCAAAGATTGAAACATAAAAATGGTTGGATCTAACCTTGTTTAAACCACTCAACACTCCAATGAGGGGTTCGGTGATCTTCAACGACGACACAGCACTCCTAAGACTGAAGTTTTCCATTTCCATCTGGAATGCTCGTGCGCTACAGGAAGTTCATCGTCAGGAATCATCGCACCATCAGAATCCATGGACTCGAAACAGAAGTAAATCATTGTAATTAGTAGGGTAACTACCTACATAACCATTCACTAAATAAAACCAGACTGAACTAATCTCGTGTTTTTTTTTCTTTAATCTTCAATGGCACACTTGGCCTAAAACTATCACGCAGTCCATGTAATTTTTGCGACCTACTTAGTCGCGTACCTACAAGTCTAGTGCGTAGTGCTACAAGAATCTTAAATAATGCACACATGGCATAAATAACGAGGCTTGGAAATAATTACGGCATACATAGCCGGCTTGCTTCCCAATCATTAAGTAATGTAAAACTATCACACAGTCCATGTAATTTTTGCGACATACTTAGTCACGTACAAGTCTTGTGCGTAGTGCTACATGAATCTTAAATAATGCACACATGGCATAAATAACGAGGCTTGGAAATAATTACGGCATACATAGCCGGCTTGCTTCCCAATCATTAAGTAATGCAGCTCACTTGGCCGAACAGAGGCATACATAGCCGTCTTGCTTCTAAATCATTATTTAGTAATAATCACTTTGCTGAACAGAGGCATACATAGCCTAGGTATTATGTAATAATTCTATCAGTAATCTAGTTGCCATACTACAAGCTTTGCTTAGTTTGGTACTACAGAGCGTTGTGTGAAATGTCCATGAATATATATTTTTATTTAATTTATCTGAGGCCTTACTTAGGTAGCTAAGTATTTACTTAGCCCATATCATTCTATTTTAATTTTATTCTCACTTAGCACACTTAGCTTAAATCATAGCTATCAGCGGGTAGCATAATATTATACCTACAAAATAAGTAAACCATTAATCGAAGGGTGTTTGCATTACCGAATAGTCCCGGTGTATTACCGACCAGTCAATGCGAACAGCGATTCAAACGTACTTATATAAAAAAAAATGTAGTCAGTAGGTGCCCAAAATCTAAATGAATTTAATGCCACCCCAATCTATGAATCTCTGTACGTTTCAGGCTAGTAGGTACTGGCTAACAAAATATCTCAGTAGGTATTCAACCAATCTAAAATTCAATGGACAGTATAGGTAGGTACTCACAACTCCAAAAGAGAGATAAGTTTGCACGGCCAGATAGTCTCGGAGTATTCCCGACTGATCCGTGAAACAAAGTTTCGGTCTTTCAGAACATATTAGGTAGGCACCTATACTTTTTTGAAATCAGAAGTTAGCACGATCGGATAGTCTCGGGGCAATCCCGACCGACACATGCCAACAAAATCTTTCATTCCATTTAACATAAATGGCTGAATAATTTATATACTAACTTTATAATGAAATTAAAATATATCAGGGGTGCACTAAAAAATATAAAATTATCACTTTACATACCGTTCATCCCACTTCTGAATTGAAGTGAATGATACCAGCTCGTCCAAGAACTACACTTTATTCAGTACACAATTTACCATACTACTTCTCTCCACCAAGTCACATTTCCGAATGGTCGCTCTTTCCATATTTTTCTACCTAACCAGTCTTTTCAAGCACAAAATGGCTACCTCATTACCTCGACCAATCACAAAAACAGTCATGACTTGGTGGTCAACTCACTAACTAAAATACATAGAAAAATACTAAAGATAATTAATTCTGGCTTCCGCCGAACTATTATATAATCTATAAATTAGATTCACATTTAATCAGCTATAATATAGTTTACAAAATTATCGAAATCATTACCTGCAGAAAAATACTAAAAAATATTTAATACAGACTTCCGCCGAGAAACGACGCAAACAATAAATTCGATTAATATTTAATAAGGTATAAAATAAATTGCTAAATTATACAAATCACGACACTTGTCTTCGTAAATAAGGCCAGAGAGGCGAGTACGAGTTGCCTATGTAAAAACCGGTGTCAAACGTCTGACGCCAACCACACCGGTGTGCACTGCTTGATATGGAAACACTGAGCGGATTTTTTGAGAAGCTTGGTTTCGTCAAGCTCCCGCTCAGTGTTTCCATACCAAGCAGCACACACCGGTGTGCTCGGCGTCAGACGTTTGACATCGTTTTGTACATTGTCAACTCGTACTCGCCCCTCAGCTTCAGAAAAAAATCTGCCAGAACAAATGAAAGAAGCCCAATCTGATATCCTATTTATAAAATCGTTCCTCTTAAAATAAACTGGACAAGGCGCAAGTTTTATTTGCGCATGCTAGTGTTTCGAAAGATTCGCTTAATAACCAGCTCTCCACTTTACCAATATTATGTAATACCAAATAATAATAATAATTTCCGCATGCAAACCCTCATATTGGGTTGTGATAAACTAATACTATTCCAAATTTCAACTCTCTAGCTTCTACGGTTCAGCTCTGGTGGCGTGTGATAGACAGACGGACAGACGGTCGGCAAGCTGTTGAAAGATAGGTTTGGCAATTTTTGTTAAATTTGGGTTTGGCTTAACATCAGCTGCCCACCAAGAATAAGGGTCATAATTGCGATCAATTCACACTACTTAAGGAAAGCAAAGTACGCAATTTCGTGAACGTGGTTAGCATATTTTTATTAGTTATTTCTATTTAAAGCCCATACTACTGACCCATTTTGATGAAAATTAAATGGGACCAATCTGGAAGTATATCCTTTCAGACAATAATAAAATAATTTTTGAAATCGGTTCATAAATTACGGAGTTCTGAAGTAACAAACATTAAAACCTTAAAACCTAGTTATATAAGAAGATTCTAAATGATCCCTGTGATTTTATTGAATAAAGAAATTTTAACTTTGACTTTGAAAAAAAAATACAACCGAATTGAGAACTTCCTCCTTTTTTGAAGTCGGTTAAAAATTAAAACAAACTAAAACTAAATTAAATTAAATTCTCCTGAGTGATGGTGTAAACGGTCTCAGCTCAACTCAACAGTATGTATGTATACTGCAGCACGGACGCCCCGACCCGAGAATGGCTCTACCTTAAAACTAAGAATTGACAATTTAATTCTTTAATCGCTTAGTTATTGCACTTACTAACAAAAAGAATTAATGTTATCGACAAACACCCAAACTATACACCAACCATCAACAATTAAGTCGGCCATGACGAGACGATCAAACAGGAGACGAGAAGGAGAGAGAATAACTTAAATTGCACTATGCCGCCAGGGTTGGTTAATTTGTAGCGAGAAAACATGTTGTTTTAACTAAGCAAAACTTGTGATTTGGGAACTAGAGTGTTGATATAATACTTACACATATGTACTTTTTTTTTGTAAATACATAGAATACATAGTATCACCCAGACATAGAAAAAATATCTATGTTTGACACACAAAAGTTAGTTCTTGTTGGGGATCGAATACACAATGCTATACTTACTCAATCATTAAAATATGGGCATACTCTTAAAAACTCAAGAGACAAGTAGCAGGTAGCAAGCAGATGTACAGACCTCAATTCCATTGTGCAGCAGTTCACGCATCTTTCTCTCAGATGTCAGAGCCATCTCGGAGAACATGTGGCACCTCTGCAGCTGCCGATGACAGACATAGCATACTGTGCGCGGCATCCTTGCATCTGATTCTGTATAAGGCTGAAACAAACTAGGTACATACACCTACAAATACCTATCATAAAACTGTGGGTTTCCACTGCCGAAACATTACACCAAAACATTTATTTTGTCTAAGTATTGAATCGCGTTCCCACTGACAACACAATTTAATTAAAGAAAATATGTTTTAAAATAAAATAAATTATTTCAGAATCTTGTGCAAATTTTTAGAACATAGGATTCAGTTTCTTCTAGTGGGAAACGCTAGCCCAACAAAATTAATTGTGTGTATAAATCGTTTTGTGAATGGTGATTGTAATGTTTTTTGGTGACCTACAGTTAGGGCGCCTAGCTATCGATCTAGCACCCAAACAAATCAATAAGGTTGGTTTGCCTACGCCAACCGCAATGATAAGTTTACCTTTGCGTTTGTAAGTTTCTCGATTATCTGGAGATACATGTTGTCAATGTTCAGCATCCTGATATTCCCGGCTAGACATACTCTGCAAACGGAGCTAGCCATAGCAGACATTGCGTAGGTATCAAGCGCTTATCAATATTCATATTATTTATTCATTTATTTTTTTTTAACCATAGGAACTTATATAGAACACTTAGTTAATGAGCTACACAAAGGGTCGCTCGCTCTCAGTCTATTTAGATCTAGCTCAACTCAGCTCAAGGTTGGTCTATTTATTTATTGATTTATTAGGTAGGTACTCCACCAAACATCAACAAAAGTGATCGATCAATAAATATTGAATTTATTGAATGAAAAGTAATGAAAATATAAACAAAAAAACCGTCAAAAAGTTCAACTTCTTTTTCTCGGTTTATTACGTAGACAGAATATAGTATAGAGGTATAGACGAGAAGCTAAAAGAATAATAATAAAAAGCCTGCCAGACGAACGTAAACAGGGTCATATGCAGAAGTGACCTCTCAAGATCATCGTGTTCTCGATGAATTTATGTAGTTGTCTACCGTGTGGAAGGGTGTTCCCCGATATGACTTTCGATAACCTTCATCCATGGGCGCGCGCTACAAACTGGCGGTTGGCAAACACCGTTGGCGATCGTGTGGCCGCTAGTTGCCAACTACACTATGCCAGTTGCGCTGCGGGAGCCGGCGAATGCGTGCGCGTGAGCAGAATGGATGAAACAATCGCGCGATTTTAACGGTTATATATAAGTTAAGTGGAAATTTAGATGTTGATTAGCGATAAGGCCGCCCATAGTTCTTATACCTACTATACATTATAAATGATGTTTTTTATGTTATTGCAATCCCTAGATTAATGTATGCATTCGGCTACCTACTATAATAAAATAAACGTCTTTTCGTAACGAAGAAAGTGTCGGAATCATTCCTGTGGTATATGTCCGCGAGATGCGGGAGCTCAAGTCGCATTAAATTTGGAAGCGTGTCGAGAACCGGGTCGAGAACCGTGTGGTTGGTACGCTGATGGGCGTCGCCGATGGATCGACCTCTGCATATGACCCTGTTTACGATCGTATGGCACGCTTTTTAAACAGCTGCTGCATTATGTAATGACGTGTGAGCAGATCACGGGAAGTTGGATGAAGGTCCATAATCATCAGTAGGTATGTACTGGAAATCGATGAGGCAGGTCTTTTTTTATACAACTATTATGATATGAGGATTAGGATATTCATCAGTACCTACAGAAAACCAGTAGGTATGAAGAATCTGAGGCATACCTACATAAGGCAGTTTGAAACATTTGGTACAAATGTTAGCAAACAACTATTTTTCCCTGAATTCGGTAGCGTTTACTTACATTTTTAGGAGCGAGGATGAAAACAAACTATCATTGTGATCATTTTCATAGCGACTGGAACGGCATAGTGACTTGAATGTGGTCGAAAATTACGTCCACTGGAACGCGCTAAAACAAGATAAAGAAGAAGAAGCGTTCTTGTGTTTAATTATTTACGAAAAAAAAAGGAAAAAACGGAAGACGAGGCGGTATGGTCTTAAGACTTTAGCCTGGCCGTAATGGCCGAAAAAAAAATATATTTATTTACCAAAGAGTATAGATAGTATAGAATTGAGCGTTGTTTTGTTTTATTCGTTTTTTCCTAAATTGTGGATTGGATTGAGTGGGCTCTCATTATATATAATGGCTAGTTCTGTGTGCAGAGTGTGTCTGGCCGGGAATATCAGGATGCTATACATCAGCAACGAGCACCTACAGATGCTCGCGAAACTAATTAGCTTACAGGTAACTTACCGACCCAGGGAATCTAACAGACTCGCTGCTTCAAGTCAACTTTTTCATTACCACCAGCTTACTTAACTTAACTGGTAACTTACCAGCTTACCTATGACTTAGGTAAGCTGGTAAGGAGTGCCCAAAAATATGAAAAAAAAAATTGTTTGTTTCACACCTTAGTCTGTGTTTCACACCATATTGAAACCACAATTAATTGAAACGAAGTACAGTAATAAAATACGGCAACATAAATCAAACATGGCAGTAGGTACTAAGTACCTACACTACCTCTTAGAATATAGAAAACATAATCTATGCACTACCTAGTGTTTGCTGTATGTATTTACTATGATGCCCACACTATTATGTGGAACTATCAGTTACCCGCGACTTCGTCCACGAAAAAACAAACAAAAAAAATATATACTTAACCTAAAAAAAGCGGAAAAAGTAGCATTATGTGTTAATCCAGGCTACGAACTATAATATATTCCAAGTGTCATCCAAACCGGACCAGTAGTTACAGCGTGATTGAAACACAAACATCGTAACTTTGACATTTATAATAGTAGTGGGATAATACATGTTCCAGCTTGGCACAGAATCGGAAGCAGGGATGCCAAGCACAGTATGCTACATCTGTCATCGGCAGCTGCAGAGGTGCCACATGTTCTCCGAGATGGCTCGGACATCCGATAAGACCATGCGTGATCTGTTGCACAATAACATTGAGGTACAGAGGCAGTCCCAGGCATGATATATATTACACTAGCAGTTACCCGCGACTTCGTACGCGAGTATGTACCGTTTCCGTGTACATTATATTATCTGTGCGCGTACCGAGCGGATACTTTGAGAAAATTGACATTACACCTCATTACACCGAACTCGTACTGGAATGTCAAACGCTAGTCATTAGACCAAAGAGGTAGTACTACGCCCTGTCAAACTGACGTAACATGACATGACAATGAAATCCTCTTGCCAATTGGCGCTGCTAATCCTTTTCGTTCATTTTATCCTGTAGATCCTGTTAATTATTCGAGATGAAAAGTAGCCTATGTGTCAATCCAGGTTACGAACTATAGATATGCCAAGATTCATCCAAGTTGGTTCTGTAGTTTAGACGTGATTGAAACGCAAACATCCAAACATCTAAACATCCAAACATCTAAACTTTCACATTTATAATATTAGTATATAGTATATAATATTAGTAGGATTCAGCAGATATACACATCCCCCACATTCACAGTAGTGGGTCGGGGTCGGTTCTGCAGGCCTGACAAATTCATTTATTTACCAAAAGAAGTGGCATAGTTATTTTATAAGTTCAAAAAACTAGGAAAACCTATTTTCGTCAATTTACCTACTTCCACATGATAATATAGTTATTGCATTGTAGGTAGGTGTCATATGAATCCTGTTCAGGAGTATTGCAACAGGAAAGTAGCTAGACCGAGGTTTCAATATCTAAATTGTAATAAATAAATATAAAACAAATGTTCATGGACATTTAACACAACGCTTCCTAGTCCCAAAGTAAGCAAAGCTTGTAACATGGGAACTAGATGCTGATACAGTACTTATATGCTTGTTTTTGTAAATACATACTTATAATACATAGTAACACCCAGACATAGAACAAACATCTATGTTTCCCACGCACAAATGTTCGTTCATGGTGGGGATCGAACCCACGACCCACAGCACGGAAGGCAGAGCCATTACCGACTGAGCTGTGACGCCTTTCAATTAAGTAATGAAGTTAATATTTATTGGTGAATATTAAATAACTTAAACAATGAAGTAGGTACTAACTCGTGTCGTGAATATAGTTTTTTTTTTTTTTTATACATTGAGTGGATAACAGTGTTCTTTCGATTTCAGATAACGTGCAGTACAATCACAATGCTATCCCTTGCAGCAGTACCAACCTTATCGGTGATTCCTACATGCCATGTGTCGGTTAATGGTTACTTCAATGTTACAAGACCTGCGACTGTTAATGAAGAAATTATTGTCAAAGTAGAAGAGACCGCTGAAACAAAAGAATCAGTCTTTGAGAAGTCAACGAAGGCACACAATGAAGATACTCAAGTCGTTGAAAAAAGTCGTACAGAATCGAATCTAGATATTTCAAATGAAGAGGAAAACAATAAAACTAAAGTAAATCCACATTTCTATTGTGCAATGTGCAAAATGAAGTTTTCATCTAATGATAATTTAGTAAAACATTTAAATATACACACTAGAGAAAAGCTAATTTGCCACCAATGTGGTAAAATATTCAACAATGAAAGTAATTTCAAAATACACATGTTAGTACACACTGGAGAAAGGGAATTTGCTTGCCATTTCTGTAGTAATTCATTTAATAATAAACATCATTTGGTAATACATATTAGAACACATACTAAAGAAACGCCATATTCATGCACTATGTGTAACAAAACATTCATTCAAAAAAGTCTCCTAACAATACACGCAAAAAAACACATCGGAGAAAAGCCATATGTCTGCACTAGATGTAAAAAGGAATTTCCTCTAAAAGATGATTTATCAACACACATGAAAATACATTTTGTAAAAAAGAAATATTCTTGCAATAGGTGTGATATGGAATTTAATCGAGAAAGTAGTATGAGAAGCCATATGCAAATACATACTGAAAAAAAGCTATATCCCTGCAGTGAGTGTGATAAGGCATTCACAAAACGAAGTTATTTATTAGAGCATAAGAAAATACACATTGGAGAAAAGCGATATTGCAGTATGTGCAATAAGGCATTCGTTCGGCAAAATTCTATGATAGCACACATGCGAATACACACTGGAGTAAGACCATTATCATGTAATGTGTGTAATAAGGCATTCAAAAGTAGTTCTCATTTCAACAGACACATGCTACTACACACTTCACCTAGTGTTTAGTAATATGTGTGCTACTACAAAAGCAACACTGAACAGAGCAAAATAACACAATAAGAGTTAAGCTATTGTACATTTGGAAGGTTAAAAATTAACAATTAACATATAGAGCACAAGAGTATAGATGTAAAGGCTTATTCCTGACAGATAACCAAGACTAGATAACTGATTATCTCAGAGGATTTTTTTTCCTCAGATAACCAGTTATCTCAGTGGTGCAAGTACAAGTATGAATGAATATGTTAGTATTTAATTAAGTGTGTGTAATATAAAGTAGAGTTAAGACTTGTTTATAAGAAGGGTTAATAAAAACACAAGCTACAATTTGATTTATGTCTATGTCAAGAGTAGGTTAAGAACTTTTCTTTAATTGTTTATTAGTTAATTAATTATATTCATTAATTAGTCACATAGCGTCATGTCAAGCCTATGGCCCACATAAAATAAACGTCTTTTAACAAAGAAAGTGTCTGAAACATTCATATATTTAATTTCAGTGTGATTTGAGTTAGCTGAAATTGGAATGTGCATGTCCCCAGCATACACATAGAACATTCTAGATTTTTGAATATGCCATTATTTAGTGCAATCTGAAACAGTAGGTTAAAAAAAACCTAAAAAACGGCTTATTCCTGACAGATAACCAAGACTAGATAACTGGTTAACTCAGAGGAATTTTTTTCCTCTGAGATAACTGGTTATCTTAGAGGATCGTTTTTCCTCGTAGATAACCACGGTTATCTGTTAAAAAATCCTCTGAGATAACTAGTTATCTAAGAGAATTTTTTTTCTAAGCCTAGGAAGATACAAGCGCGTCGAGAACCGTGTAGCCAACGCCGATAGGCACTGTATGCAAAGGTTACCTCTGCAGTAAATCTCCTTGGTGATCGTCTCAAGCGTTTAAAGCAGGACTTCCCAACCTGTGGGGTGGGCCCCCCTGGGGGGGGGGGGCGTAGAGAGATCTTTGGGGGGGCATGAAGTGTTCGGATATTTTAATCTAATTACTCATCATTGTTTACTATTTAAATAAATATCGACCAACTGAGGGGCGATTACGAGTTGACAATGTAAAAACCGGTGTGAAACGTCTGACGCCGAGCAAACCGGTGTGCGCTGCTTGGTATGGAAACACAGCGGAAGCTTGACGAAACCAAGCTTCTCAAAAAATCCGCTCAGTGTCTCCATACCAAGCAGCGCACACCGGTGTGGTTGGCGTCAGACGTTTCACACCGGTTTTTACATTGTCAACTCGTAATCGCCCCTCTGGTTCAAAAAATGCAGGCGTAAACATCCCACTAATAAATAATAAATCGTGTGAAATAAATATCGTAAAAATAATTTGTATTTTTTATCGAAGCAATGAAAAAAAATATAGGAGGGCATGAATTTTTTTTTACAATCCGGGGGGGGCACCGTGCCGAAAGGATCCAGCGATTTTAAATTTGCGTTCTGCAATACCAAAAGTGAATGAAAACTTGTGTTTTGCACATTGTGATGCTAAACTGAAACGTGATAATATAAGCTATGTTCCAATGTCAACAATACGAAAGGTATCGGTGTTTTTAATATGAAATAAATAAATATTCATGGACATTTCACACAACGCCCTCTAGTCCTAAACTAAGCAAAGCTTGTAATTTGGGAACTAGATGCTGATAGAATACTTATATCATCATTTCTCTGCCCTTATCCCGCGCTAGGTGGGGTCGGCACAACATGTCTTCTTCCACTCGCTTCTATCATTCGTCAACTCAGAATCTACTCCTCTCACATTCATATCCTCTTTCACACAATCCAACCACTTCTTCGGCCTTCCTCTACCTGCTATGATAGAATATTATATAGATAGAATACTTATATACTTTTTGTAAATACTTAATTAATACTAGTAATACCCAGTAGTAGTAGGTATCTAGTTATGGTGTAAACATTTGCAATGATTTAATTCAGATGGACGAAGTCGAGCTAAATCTTGCTATGATTTTCGGAGAGGAAGATGCTGAATCGTTCAGGGAGGAAGTACCCCGTCCCCGAACCATCAGCAATGCTTCGGAGGCATCGTTGGGCGACTCCGAGCTCTCCGATGTAGACCTTTTAGACAGGTATTTACTTTTAACTATATTATCATTGTCTATACAACGTGTAACGTAATCCTATCCTATCCTACTAATATTATAAATGCGAAAGTTTAGATGTTTGGATGTTTGTGTTTCAATCACGTCTAAACTACTGAACCAACTTGGATGAAAGTTGGCATATATATAGTTCGTAACCTGGATTGACATATAGGCTACTTTTTATCCCGAATAATTAACAGGATCTACAGGATAAAATGAACGAATAGGATTAGCAGCGCCAATTGGCAAGAGGATTTCATTGTCATGTCATGTTACGTCAGTTTGACAGGGCGTAGTAGGTACTACCTCTTTGGTCTAACGACTAGCGTTTGACATTTCAGTACAAGTTTGGTGTGATGAGGTGTAGAGTCAGCGCCACCACTGAAGTCCGATAGACGCGGCGCTGCTATCGCAGAACTAAATGTTGCCAGTAATATAGGTAAAAATTACCAATTTTCCAATAGGGTTTAAAAAATTATAGTTAAGCTAATTTCTACGTTTGTTCATTCTACACACATCTATCTACTCATTCTACAACTCAATGACCTTGAATAAAACAGGATAATAATAAATAAAACTAATTATTTTGTATTTATGACGTTTTTATTTAGCTATATTTTGTTACAATAATCATGCTCTTCTTCTCGAAGAGCTCCTATTCCGGACATATCGCAGTCGCTATCTCTCGTATCCATGAACTTACTATCATGATCGGAATCCGTGTCGCTATCACTTTCCGTAGATATTACGAATCTCTCCATTTCCACATCAATGAGCCATCAATGAGTGATTCGAGAAACCGTTTTCACGGAAACACCTGAAATAAACATAACGTTGTAAGTTTTAGCACTTAATCAAATTATATTTTCTGGAAAATATCTAAAAAAAGTATTATCTTATACACTTAGCCTTAATTATTTTGTAGTTATATATTATCAACAATATTTTACCCATAAATTAGGCAAAAAAGAGTGGCTATGGTATCCCTAAAGTTTACCTGTCATAGCGGCGACTCTCATCTGCACTTTATTAATAACTCTTTATTCTTCTGTTCCAAATTACAAAATTCATTCACTTTAAGGATCACTTCACGGGCTGCACTTTTCAGCACTTTACGCTTCATTAATGCTGTTTATTTCACCTAAAACAATAACAATTCCACGACCAATACTCTCCGCAAACACTCCTTAAGGCCGCTCCATATTCTCACGAGACATTCACGCGAGAATCTCCGGAGATTCTCAGCGAGAACTGTAGCGAGAACTTCTTTGGGTACACACTCTCACAAAGTTCTCAAATAGTTCTCACTACAGTTCTCGCGCTCGATGACGATGGACGCAGAAGTAACCGCTGCGACAAGTTTATTGTTATGCGCATTCGCATATTATAATTATGCGTATGCTAAAGAGAAAAAAGTTATTAAAAAGAAGTGGCCACACGCCACGTGGTAGGTACATAACATACAACCGTTCAAGTCGGCGGCTCGCGCGCTACTGAGAAACATGCGAGTGTGGAGTCAATACACGTTCTCGCCTTTTCTCACGTTCTCGCGCTCCTTTGTCTCGCGCCAAAATACCGACAAAAAGTGGAGAAAGGCCGGAGAACTACGCGAGAACTTGAGAAGAATACGAGATTCGGTTCCACATTCACGTTTCTCGCATGTTTCTCGCGTTCTCGCGAGATTCTCTTGAGAATGTGGAGCGGCCTTTACAGAAGACAATATGGCGGAACTGTCAAATTTAGTTCCCGCTTTTGCCGTAAGACTTCAGTGGTGGCGCGGACTCTAATGTCAAGTTTCTCAAAAAAGTATCCGCTCGGTACACGCACAGATAATATAATGTAAACGGAAACTGTAGACGCGTACGAAGTCGCGGGTAACTGCTAGTGTCCCTATAAGCCGAAAAAGGGCTTATTCAGACCAAATACGTGAATAGATTGGCATGTGCAAAAGTTGAATACAACATGTTTGAAGTTTCTGTTTTTTTTAATTTTAGAAATTTGCTACACAATCTCACGCACCCTTTTATCATGTCGCACTCATACATAGACACTTTAACACGTGTGCAATGCTGTTTTTAAGGAAACTTTAAAGACGCTTTTCATGAATGAAAAACGTCGAAATAAAAGTGAACAAACGTTGTTCACCATTACGTGTAGAATACTCCCCTTTCGAACTTAGGGCCAACGCACATCTATCGACAAAACTGTTTTGTCGCGTACTTAGTGACGTGAAAATAAATTTTCTGTTATAACGAAAACAGCATGATGAATGCTTCCTCGTCATATGCTGTTTTCGTTGTAACGAAACTCACATCAATTGACACGACAGTCTTTCCTTACGGTTTTTTATTAATAGGTTCGCAAACCAGCCGTTAAAACAATTTAATTAATTAATTAAATTGGCCGAGCGGCCTTCTAAAAGCGAACACGCATGCATAAAATTATGTTTACCTATCTATTACAGCATTGTTTAGTACCTACCTATTAAACATTGCTTTATACGCACATACCTAGAGAATGAACTGTGCTTTTTTAATAAATAAGAATATAGAGTAATTATGTAGTGTACTTAATAATATTATGAAGTACTTAGGATGATTCTCATTAAATAAGCAAGTTACGAAAACAGCAAATAAAAAGAAGCATATCGTAACAAAAAAAGTTTTACTGACAGGGTTTGTAAAAAAATTATGAAGTTTCACATCACTAACTGTTCGACAAGACGTTTTGTTTTCGGTTTGCGTTCGCCCTTATAGGGACATTATGTTACACCCTGTATACCTTAATCTTTTTTTGCCATCCTTATTATGATACTAGTAGTTACCCGCGACTTCGTACGCGTCTACAGTTTCCGTGTTCATTATATTATCTGTGCGTGTACCGAGCGGATACTTTGAGAAACTTGACATTACACCTCATTACATCGAACTCGTACCTACTGGAATGTCAAACGCCTCTGATTCATAAAACCAATGGATACGCTCTACCTACGAAAAGAGCGTGGATACCTACATAATTTTTGTTACACAATATGGCTGCCTTCTTAAGTGATGTGCCGATAGGTACCGATCCAATCGATTGCTATGAATTGTCGAAAATGATTTAGTATTTATTTATTCAGCCTTAAAAGTTACAGAATTTAGTATCTACAGGAAGTAGGTACATCTAAACCGTCACTAAAGGTACACATATTTACAAAAAGGAATATACAATAACAGAGAGAATAAACAATTAAAAATTAAAAACAAGATAAAGAATTTAAAAAATAATAACGATTTTATACATAGGTAATCTTATAATAAATTGCACGTTGTTTGTAATGTATGTATACACTTATATCTATTTATTTATACTCTAGTTGCTCACAATATTGTAAGCAGAGTCTTTCAATAACTGGCCACTTGTCAGCAAAAACGTCAAGGTGCGCATGCGACGATGCGGCGAGAACATTGAGATGCCGTTGAGCCCTGCATATTGGTGATTGTTGACGAGCAACGGTGTTAGCGGGCATCACTGCAAACAGAGGCACTCGCCCAGGTCGAAATCTGGTGCGGTTTCATCGAGCAGACAAGCTTTATCTTATGTCGGGGGTTAATATTTTCCGTACCGATTATTTCCAACCATTTTCTTTTTAAAATTTCATTAGTAGGAAACCTGTAAAACAAAAGTTGCAGCATTATATTGTGTCATACATTTAGGAAGTAGATAAGTTAAAAATAAAATTTTACAGTACATTATCACACAATCGATTTGGTTCTTGAAAGTAGGTATGTCACATCACTATTCAACTAGTAAACAAACAACTCCAAGTATGACGAAGAAAATAACGTCTTGAGAGTCACAAACGACTAGCAAAAGCCTTCATATTCTTTATTTATCACCAATTGTTCCAAACATTGAGCTCAAAATACAACAATCATTTTACAAAAACAGAAAAATGGTTACTAACCTATGAAAAGATAATGTTGGCTGATTATTGGTTTTCCTTGCACCGCACTGTTTCACACAACACTTGGGCATGATTGTTATTCCTACGTAAAGTTAATAACACACTGAAATTTAGTTTCTTCGCATACTTTCCACAAAATCTTCAAAAACATCCGGAATAAAACAGTAATTGACAGCAGATCTACCACAAAACTCGTAACCAAACATGGCGGCGCTGGGTATGCGAACATAAAATCATGACGTCACAGAATTTTTTTCAAAAATTCGAAAGAACAAAATTATGTCTATCTCTTTCAACACATTCAGAATTTGCTTAGTTAAAAAGAAACAAACATATATTTGACGTTTATGTGTCGATTTAATAGATATATGTATAACGTATTGTTTGTATAGAAGAATGGGGCTACTCCATAGATATAGCTCAATGTCAAACGCTAGTTGTTAGACCAAAGAGGTAGTACTACGCCCTGTCAAACTGACGTGACATGACATGACAATGAAATCCTCTTGCCAATTGGCGCTGCTAATCCTTTTCGTTAATTTTATCCTGTAGATCCTGTTAATTATTCGAGATAAAAAGTAGCCTATGTGTCAATCCAGGTTACGAACTACATATATGCCAAGTTTCATCCAAGTTGGTTCAGTAGTTTAGACGTGATTGAAACACAAACATCCAAACATCTAAACTTTCGCATTTATAATATTAGTAGGATAGTAGGATTATCTATTTTTAAGCTTAGTTACCTACCTGAATAAAATTATGCTTATCTCTATGAAAATGAGTTATGAGGATATGGGGATAATAGAGATATAAAAGTCAAATCATAATCTTTACAGGTCAAATGACTCTACTGAGTTAAGTAACTCTGGTTCGGTGGATGGAGGAACTGATAGTTTCAGTGATGAGTGGGTGGAAGAACTAGGAAACCCAGAGAGGGTGGTTGAGTCAAGTAACTCTATTGCGGTGGATGGAGGACCTGGTGGTTTTAGTGATGAGTGGGTGGAAAAACTAGGAAACCCAGAGGAAATTCCATTTAACGGAAACCCTGGAGTTCTTATTCAAAATGCTTCGGATATGAGTCCGATCGACTATTTTAACATTCTGTTTAATGCTAATTTTCTCAGCATGATATGCGATATGACCAATGAGCACGCTCAAGATGTGATAAACAAAGGCTTTAAACCTGAAAGATTAAAAATGTGGAAACCAACAAATGCAGAGGAGTTATTAAGATTTTTGGGGGTTCTGTTTTTTATGGGCACCGTAAGGCTCAGTAATATCAACAGGTACTGGGCCGAATCACATTTAGTGACATTTAATCTTGTAAATTATATGACCAGGAACAGATTCCTATTAATATTAAGAATGCTGTATTTTAAATTTAATAATTCCGGCAGTACTATTTATAACATGTTAGACACATTGACCAATTATTTGAATCAGACAATGAAAAACTGTGTGTACCCAAAAAAAGAGCTCTCGATTGATGAGTCAATGGTGTTGTTCAAAGGACGACTTTTAATACGGCAGCAATACATCAAAAACAAACGCCACAATTGTGGAATTAAACTCTACGTACCTATTGACTGATTCTGACGGGCTAATATATCGTGTTTATATACACAAAGGATCAGTTGATAGTGAAGTTGGTGGTACTAGCCATGTCAAGAAAGTCGTCCTCAAATTGCTGAACGATTATTTGAATGCTGGTCACTCAGTTTACATGGATAATTTCTATAACAGCGTTGACCTTGCGGAAATACTTTTAAGTAAAAAAACTTATTGCACCGGCACGCTGCAAATCAATAGAAAAAGAAATCCTTTAACCGTGACCAGAAAGAAATTGACAAAGGGTGGTAGTGTGTTTAGGAAAAATTCAAAAGGCGTATGCGTCATGAAGTGGAAAGATAAAAGAGATTTGCTCGCTCTTTCCACAGAGCATACACCCGAGCATAGTGATTTTTTAAATAGACGTGGTCGTGTCGTGTCAGAACCAAATATAATTTTACAGTACAATAAATATATGAAAGGGGTTGGCCGCGACCAAACGCTGGCCTATTATCCCTGTGAGCATAAAACAATTCGGTGGTACAAAAAAATAGGCATACATCTATTTCAAATGATGTTTTTAAATGCGCACATTTTGTACAAAAAAGGTACCGGCATAAATTTACATTTAGAAGACTTTAGAGATGAAGTTTTGTTGAGTATTTTACCTCCAACAATTAGAACACTTCCACCGCAGTTCCCCGCTCACATGCCCAGAGAAACGGAGCGAAATGATGATGGGGTGCTCAAGCGCAGGAAATGTTGTAGATGTTGGAAGAAAAATAACAAGAGAAGGGACTCTGGAATTTTCTGTCCTGATTGCAACATAGGCCTATGTATAACATGCTATGGCCCATACCATGAAGAAAATAAGTTGCTACCATAAATATTACTACGGTAGCAACCTATGGATCAAAACTTACGTAGCCGTATTGAAATGTTGTAATCCAAAAGTGTAATAAATTAATTTATAACCCCCGACGCAAAAACGACGGGGTGTTATAAATTTTACGTGTCTGTGTGTGTGTGTCTGACTGAGGCAACGTAGCTCCTGAACGGATGAACCAATTTTGATTTAGTTTTTTTTTGTTTGAAAGGTGAATAAGTCGGGAGTGTTCTTAGTTTTGATGAAAATCGGTCCAAGATTTGGGGGTTTTTTAAATGTTTTAATTTAATTACTTGTCTCAAAACTTCTTGGTTTGACCATTATTAACCTTCTTCGAGATAAATCGAAATTGCTGTATGGTCAAATAAAATAACAATCAATAAGTTACCTACACATATGCTATAAGCTATGTACTTAATAATTACTGTACCTATTTTTGTAAATAAATGATCATGTTAATTACATTAACTGTGTTTTATTTATTGTATAGGTACCTCTTCAAATTTTCATCAAATCACTGATTTCGCTAAAAGGTATCAATATTCTGGCTCTTATATTATAAACCCATTTCATTCATTCGCGAGTGTTTATGAGGTCGCATTCGTATTATTTCTTGCATTTCCCTAAAAATAGGGAGATTTCCAAAAAACTTTAATAATTTAAATAGATATTTTTCTTATGAATAAATAAATTAGTTGTTTTATCAAAAACTTTATTTATGCCTTCTTTTTATTGTTGGCAAGAAACTCTGCAAAAAAGTAGAATAGAATAGAAATTATTTATTTTACGCAACATACAAATTATGTGGTACATATTTACTTAATAATAAATCAATAAAATGCGTAAAAAGGAACCCACTCAGCAAATGCTTTGGGTGCACGGTGGCTCCTTTAGCGCTGGTTTTCAGGGGTGCCGAGAGTGGAGTGAAAACTAGTGGTGAAAAAAAAAAAGTGGTGAAAACTAGTGGAGGGGGTTGTCTTGGCATATACCAAGACGGGGAGGGAGGTAAAAATGGATCACGTAGGTAGTATGAGTAGGTACGTTCCCTAACCTATGTCCTTGGCTTTAAAACCATTTATGTAAAACCACAGACTAAAGTAACAGTTACTACGTTACCCCACTCCAAAGAGGGGGGATCAAGAGATGCTTACCATTCTGGTGCGATGGAAGAATCAAGTTCTCCATTCTTATATCCATCGGCATACCCAACGGTTACCTATAAAAACTTGCACAATATTTTGCCGACAGCAATTTTTATGTAATCTACCTGTAGTAATAAAATTACATAATATTCGACCTCATAATTTTGACTCTTGCGATACCTCGATCTACGCCTGTTCGCGCGCTTTCTTTGGCTGTGTTTTTTTTTTGTAGCCAGTGTTTTATAATTGTCAAAAAGTGTGTGACAAGAAAGGAGTTTTTAGTTCGACGCAAAAGAAGTCTGGTAAGATTTGGTCATATATAATTATGTTGTATGACTTGTTCGTTTCTTCATAATTTATGCTCAATTACGAAAGGTTTTATTTAGACAAAATGTGAAAGCAAGTAGATGCCTATACCTACCTAGATAGGTAGGTAAGTTGCTTGTAGTATGATAAGGTATGACCATTTATTTCTAAATGCACTCGTGTCCTTGGGAACATTTCTTCCACTGTCCAATAATTTCACTGCTAAATAAACCCAACGGCATTGTAAACTATCTTTAAAACCTGTGATAAAGTTATACTAAATAGTATAGGTTTCTACATTATATCTAGTACCTACCTAGGTATCTACGTTTTGTTTTGTGTTTGAACACCTTACACTGTTGAAAAATTATCGGTAGGTACCTACATATACGTACCTACTAAAGTTGACGAGTGTACGAGTAGGTATTGCCACAGATAATATTGCATACGATACGACATCATTACAAAGTTTGCACTCATAACATAGAGCAAGTTGGCCCATTTCAAGGTGTGACGTGCATAATGCATACTGATTTCGTGTACCTACCTACTTGGTATAAAACAAACATAAGGGCCAACGCACATCTATCGACAAAACTGTTTTGTCGCGTACTTAGTGACGTGAAAATAATTTTTCTGTTATAACGAAAACAGCATATGACGAGGAAGCACTCGTCATATGCTGTTTTCGTTATAACGAAAAAGCGAAAAAAGCGAACACAGCATGCATAAAATTATGTTTACCTATCTATTATAGCATTGTTTAGTACCTACCTATTAAACATTGCTTTATACGCACATACCTAGAGAATGAACTGTGTTTTTTTAATAAATAAGAATATATAGTAATCATGTAGTGTACTTAATAATATTATGAAGTACTTAGGATGATTCTCATTAAATAAGCAAGTAACGAAAACAGCAAATAAAAAGAAGCATATCGTAACTAAAAAAGTTTTACTGACAGGGTTTGTAAAAAAATTATGAAGTTTCACATCACTAACTGTTCGACAAGACGTTTTGTTTTCGGAAGGGCGAACGCAAACCGAAAACGGTTTGCGTTCGGTTTCGGTTTGCGTTCGCCCTTCCGAAAACAAAACGTCTTGTCGAACAGTTAGTGATGTGAAACTTCATAATTTTTTGACAAACCCTCTCAGTAAAACTTTTTTAGTTACAATATGCTTCTTTTTATTTGCTGTTTTCGTTACTTGCTTATTTAATGAGAATCATCCTAAGTACTTAATAATATTATTAAGTACACTACATGATTACTATATATTCTTATTTATTAAAAAAACACAGTTCATTCTCTAGGTATGTGCGTATAAAGCAATGTTTAATAGGTAGGTACTTAACAATGCTATAATAGATAGGTAAACATAATTTTATGCATGCTGTGTTCGCTTTTTTCGCTTTTTCGTTATACCGAAAACAGCATATGACGAGTGCTTCCTCGTCATATGCTGTTTTCGTTATAACAGAAAATTTATTTTCACGTCACTAAGTACGCGACAAAACAGTTTTGTCGATAGATGTGCGTTGGCCCTAATGAATACACGGTACGTACTAAGTAGTAGGTAATGCCCTTTGGGTATCATCGCGTAAGCGGACAGTGACATTCTCAATTTGAATTATATTGAGTCATTTATTCTAAACTAGCAGTTACCCGCGACTTCGTACGCGTCTACAGTTCCCGTGTACACTATATTATCTGTGCGTGTACCGAGCGGATACTTCTTTGAGAAACTTGACATTACACCTCACTACACCGAACTCGTACCTACTGGAATGTCAAACGCTAGTTGTTAGACCAAAGAGGTAGTACTACGCGCTGTCAAACTGACGTGACATGACATGACAATGAAATCCTCTTGCCAATTGGCGCTGCTTATCCTTTTCGTTCATTTTATCCTGTAGATCCTGTTAATTATTCGGAATAAAAAGTAGCCTATGTGTCAATCCTGGTTACGAACTATATATATGCCAAGTTTCATCCAATTTGGTTCAGTGGTTTTAACGTGATTGAAACACAAACATCCAAACATCTAAACTTTCGCATTTATAATATTAGTAGGATAGGATAGGATAGGATTATTACCTTAGGGCCAACGCACATCTATCGACAAAACTGTTTTGTCGCGCACTTAGTGACGTGAAAATAAATTTTTCGTTATACCGAAAAAGCGAACACAGCTTGCATAAAATTATGTTTACCTTTCTATTATAGCATTGTTTAGTACCTACCTATTAAACATTGCTTTATACGCACATACCTAGAGAATGAACTGTGCTTTTTTAATAAATAAGAATATATAGTAATCATGTAGTGTACTTAATAATATTATTAAGTACTTAGGATGATTCTCATTAAATAAGCAAGTAACGAAAACAGCAAATAAAAAGAAGCATATTGTAACTAAAAAAGTTTTACTGAGAGGGTTTGTCAAAAAATTATGAAGTTTCACATCACTAACTGTTCGACAAGACGTTTTGTTTTCGGAAGGGCGAACGCAAACCGAAACCGAACGCAAACCGTTTTCGGTTTGCGTTCGCCCTTCCGAAAACAAAACGTCTTGTCGAACAGTTAGTGATGTGAAACTTCATAATTTTTTTACAAACCCTGTCAGTAAAACTTTTTTAGTTACGATATGCTTCTTTTTATTTGCTGTTTTCGTTACTTGCTTATTTAATGAGAATCATCCTAAGTACTTCATAATATTATTAAGTACACTACATGATTACTATATATTCTTATTTATTAAAAAAGCACAGTTCATTCTCTAGGTATGTGCGTATAAAGCAATGTTTAATAGGTAGGTACTAAACAATGCTATAATAGAAAGGTAAACATAATTTTATGCAAGCTGTGTTCGCTTTTTCGGTATAACGAAAAATTTATTTTCACGTCACTAAGTGCGCGACAAAACAGTTTTGTCGATAGATGTGCGTTGGCCCTAAGGTAATAATCCTATCCTATCCTATCCTACTAATATTATAAATGCGAAAGTTTAGATGTTTGGATGTTTGTGTTTCAATCACGTTAAAACCACTGAACCAAATTGGATGAAACTTGGCATATATATAGTTCGTAACCAGGATTGACACATAGGCTACTTTTTATTCCGAATAATTAACAGGATCTACAGGATAAAATGAACGAAAAGGATAAGCAGCGCCAATTGGCAAGAGGATTTCATTGTCATGTCATGTCACGTCAGTTTGACAGCGCGTAGTACTACCTCTTTGGTCTAACAACTAGCGTTTGACATTCCAGTAGGTACGAGTTCGGTGTAGTGAGGTGTAATGTCAAGTTTCTCAAAGAAGTATCCGCTCGGTACACGCACAGATAATATAGTGTACACGGGAACTGTAGACGCGTACGAAGTCGCGGGTAACTGCTAGTTTAGAATAAATGACTCAATATAATTCAAATTGAGAATGTCACTGTCCGCTTACGCGATGATACCCAAAGGGCATTACCTACTACTTAGTACGTACCGTGTATTCATTAGGGCCAACGCACATCTATCGACAAA
Source organism: Gandaritis pyraliata (assembly GCA_947859175.1). Classification (NCBI taxonomy): domain Eukaryota; kingdom Metazoa; phylum Arthropoda; class Insecta; order Lepidoptera; family Geometridae; genus Gandaritis; species Gandaritis pyraliata. Next base: position 3,928,170 of record OX401879.1, read on the forward strand.
ACTGTTTTGTCGCGTACTTAGTGACGTGAAAATAAATTTTCTGTTATAACGAAAACAGCATATGACGAGGAAGCACTCGTCATATGCTGTTTTCGGTATAACGAAAAAGCGAAAAAAGCGAACACAGCATGCATAAAATTATGTTTACCTATCTATTATAGCATTGTTAAGTACCTACCTATTAAACATTGCTTTATACGCACATACCTAGAGAATGAACTGTGTTTTTTTAAATAAATATGAATAGAGTAATTATGTAGTGTAGGTACTTAATAATATTATTAAGTACTTAGGATGATTCTCATTAAATAAGCAAGTAACGAAAACAGCAAATAAAAAGAAGCATTTTGTTACTAAAAAAGTTTTACTGACAGGGTTTGTAAAAAAAATATGAAGTTTCACATCACTAACTGTTCGACAAGACGTTTTGTTTTCGGTTTGCGTTCGCCCTTAGGGTGTAGCTACTACTTGTAAGTAGGTAGGTAGGTACATACTAATATTCAGCGCGTGTACTATTATACAGGGTGTAACATAATGTCCCTATAATTCCGAAAGGGGGGTATTCTACACGTCATGGCGAACAACATTTTGTTCTACGACTTTTAATATTTGGAAGTTTTTCATTCATGAAAGCGTCAAATCCTTAAAAATAGCATTGCACACGTGCTAACGGGTCTATGTGTGGGTGCGATGTGATAGGAGGGTGCGTGTGCATGTGTACTAACCGGCTGGATACATACGCAAAGTAAATAAACACTAAAAGTGGTCGCAGATTTTAAAAAAAGACAAAAATTTTTTCAATGGAAATTTCAAACATGTATTCAAATTTTGCACAGGCCAATCTATTCTCGTGTTTGGTCTGAATAAGCCCCTTTTCGTCTTATAGGGACAATATGTTACACGTTGTTTAAACAAACAGACAAAACTCAACGATAGGTAGGTTCGATACCTACTTGTAGTTCGATACAAGGATACGTTGCAAACGATTTTGAAATCGGTACATAAATGACGGAGTTCTGAGTAAAAAACATTAAAAAAAATAGAACCGAATTGAAAACCTCCTCCTTTTTTGAAGTCGTTAAAAAAAGTGAGTTTAGAATTTTAGATGTTTAGATAAGATAAGATAAGATAAATTTTTATTTGTCCCCAGTATAAATACAGTAAGTACAGTTATAAACATAAAGACTTTGTGGTTGTAAGGGGGCAAAATGGTCCCCGTCTCAGCATTATACTGCACTATACCTAAGTAGATACCTACCCAGGTATAATGTTTGTGTTTCAATCACGTCGAAACTACTAAACCAACTTCTGTGAACCTTGGTGTTAATTATTTTATTATTAATTTGGACATCCAACGTAGAAAACACAAATAAAATACAATAGAAAAGCTTAATGGGTCTTATAACTACGTGTTCCAAAACTAGACAAATAGATAATAGAATATACCTACGATAAGTAGTAGGTACCTAGATATAGTACAGAATAGCTTAACTTTAGTTGTTATTTCTTTTTTCAAGTTAGTTTTAGTGTTCATCATCATCATCAACCTATACTCGTCCACTGCTGGACGTAGGTCTCTCCCAAGATGCGTCATTGAGCTATCGTTTTAGTTTTAGCTTTTATGAAATGTTGTGCACTCGAATTTCGATACAAATAAACCACTGTATCTAATGTTGGTTAGATAATATAATTCTGGAAACTTACTCCGAAGTTTTAATTAACATTTAAATTAAAGTTTAATTTAAAATCTTATATAAAATGACCTGCAAATGCCAAGTTCAATAATTTATAAGTTAAAAAACTGGAAAAACCGACTTCAATTCGACTACCAGCTTCTTCATCAGATGATGATGATGATGACAGTTCATTGGGAATGTTCTAGTCACTATAAGCACCACATAAAAGTCACAGGAAAATACTCAATTTCGTGCAAATTTAGGTGTGCACAGCACAAAGGGTCCGAAAGTAATGCATTAGCCAATTAAACACGCGAGCATCGTTGCTAGCAGTAAAATGGTAGGCGCTGCGACGCGCCGGGCATATTTTTTTCGGTTATTTCTATTTATAACCAAAACTACTGAACCGATTTTGATGAAAATGAAATGGGACCAATCTGGAAGTAAATCCTTTTAGATAAAAAAAGAATTTTTGAAATCGGTTCATAAATGACGGAGTTCTGAGGTAACAAACATTAAAAAAAAAACATACAACCGAATTGAGAACCTCCTCCTTTTTGGAAGTCGGTTAACAATTCCGTTGCAAAACGAATGTATCTACCATACGTCATTCTTCATTTCTAAAGAAAATTATGTCCATATAAAAAACAACATTGCAGTAGGTAGGGTAGAATGGGGTAATACCGGTCAGTAGGTAATACCGGTCAGCACATTTCCACCCATACTACGGTGTTTACAGACACGCACACATACAAAACGGGTGGCGTGACAGTTCTCCGTGATGGCACATTGACCCACGCTCAATTTCGAGTACGCGTTTAGGAAGACCGAGCGTTTATAGTTTTCGCGCCATTTTTTTGGAAAATTTTGAGGTCCGAAAATAAGTGTTGAGTGGATTTTGACTCATTATTTTAACATTGTAAGTTAACATAAATGTTGCCAAACTACTTGTGCGTAAGCGTCAATATCATTTTTGTTAATTAGCCTGTCGATTTTTTAATAAATTGAAAATGTTTAGCAAAATCATTCATCGGGTAATACCAGTCATGAAATGAGAATCAAAGTAAAATGTCAACAGAAGTGAAAAATAAACTCAAGAAAGCTACCGAATTGATAAGGGTGAAGAGGCCATTATTACAGGAAAAGACCATGGACGAAGACAATACATCAAACTCAAATAATTATAAAGATGATAGATTTATGCAAAGACGATGACACGGATTAAGACGAAGATGTAGAGAATAGATGTGTAATCTGCGATGATTATGGACGAGACAAAAAGTTGTGGTACAGGTGTGTACTATGTGGACGTTGGGCCCACGCGGAATGCTCTGGACGTGACTGCTATAGACTATGAATGTGATTTATGCTCTTATTAGGCTTGACCGGTATTAACCAAGAGCTGACCGGCATTACCTGACATTGAGTGTATTACCGGTCAAACACATTTTTTTTTAATATTATATTGTACCAAAACTATGAATACTAGTGATCTCAATGAGTGTGACATTGATTAAAGAATAATTGTTTTTAGGTTGTGATTAGTTTTGTAAAGATTATGTTGATTTATACTTACTGTGTGTTCATTTTTCCTTAAGTGACCGGTATTACCTCATTCTACCCTAGGTAGGTACGCACAAAAGATCTTTATCCCTCTGAAGTTAGGTGCAACAAACGATTGCGCATGTACTGTTGTACGGAAAAATTCGCATCTCCAATTCGACACAAAAATGTGTTCTGCGCAGATACTTCAGAGAGACAAAGATCCGTTGTGACTTCCAAATCGGGGAAAAATTCAGTAATGTTTTATGAACTGTGTGAAAAAAGGGGGCACTGTTATATGAAATTCTTTATCTTGTTAAAACTGCTATGAAGCAAACATCAACTGGGTGTAATTAAAATAATTAAGTAGATAATGTGGTTCCGCTCTGTATGAAGAATGAGGGATGGTGTAACCATACCTATACAGATATTTTCCTACGCAATTCCACAGATAATAAATAAATAAATAAATATAAATTCATGGACATTTCACACGACGCCCAAACTAAGCAAAGCTTGTGATATGGGAACTAGATGCTGATAGAATACTTTTATACTTTTTTTTGTAAATACATACTTATAATACATAGTAACACCCAGACATAGAACAAACATCTATGTTTTGCCACACACAAATGTTTGTTCTTGGTGGGGATCGAAGTCACGACCCACAGCACGGAAGGCAGATCCATTACCGACTGAGCTGTGACGCCTGTCACAACTCAATGAATAAATATAAACTATAATAGGTTAGACGGTTAGGTTAGGGACTTAGGGCGGCTTGCACCAGAATCGCTAAACGCGTTTAACTCTTAAATAGTATTTAGCGAGTTGTCAAGTCATACAAATACGTCAGATTTAAATCGATTTTGCTGTTAAATACGTTTAGTGATTCTGGTGCAAGCCGCCCTTAGGTTGAAAGTTTCTAATATTTTCTGCATTTCCCGGGTAGAATCTAATATGAGCATTGAAATTATAGTTTGGCGATTATCATGAACCATTTTCTACGACTCAGTATTATAAAAACATTAATTACATAATGTAGTTAATTTGATAATTTCATCGATTTGGTTCAATTTCATGTTTATCGACCTAATTATGAGATAACACATATAAAAAAAAGTTTTTATAACATTGAGTCGTAGAAAATGGTTCACGAATATCGCAAAACTATAATTTCAATGCTTAGATTACTTGGGAAACGCAAAAAATCGCGAAAAATATTATAAGCCGCATTTTTTTTTAAATTTCGCGCCAAACCAAAACTGCCTACCTAAGTAGGTAGGCATTTTACTAAACCACGATTGTTATGCTATTTTGTCATCATTTTAAACATTTAGCAATCCTCACAAATTCTTGCGGTGAGATGTGACCTAGAAAACTACAAGTAGGTACTGATGAGTCCACGGAATATTCTCATTTTATCCGACTTCAAAAAAGGAGGACGTTCTCAGATCGGTTTTTTTTTAATGTTTGCTGTTAATTACATGAGATTTTTTACACAACTCAAAAAATCTAAGTAGGTTATTTAACTACCTATCTAGACTAAGAAGTAGTCCGCGATACCAACATTGTATGCTCACATAATAGTTATCGTCACTTAACATCAGGTGAGATTGCGGCCAAACGCTTGCTTATTTCATGTAAAAAAAAGTTATGATAGATAGGTAGGTATATTTATCTAGTTTCCATATCACAAGCTTTGCTTAGTTTGGGACTAGAGGACGTTGTGTGTAACAGTCCATGAATATTTATTTATTTATTTATTTTATATTTTGTCCACAGAAAAATGCAAAAATAAGCACAAAAAAAGAAAATGGCGCCCACAACGACCGACACGTGCTACCCTCATGGTTTGAAAACTAGTATAATCGGAGCTCGGACCGGGTACTGCACAGACTGCGCTAGAGACCAGGATATGATGGACGAGAATATAAAGAAACGTCTAACTCCGATACAGAGATTTTATAGTAAAAAGAATGTTCTTATTACTGGCGCAACGGGTAAGTCTAAAAAGTATTCAAATTCCGTAAAAGAATAAGACGTACTTAATAACAATTCACCACCGATTCACCACCACACAGAGTAGAACTTAATATTAGATTTGGATTTAGTTATTAATCACTTTTATTTTTAGTGTTAAATTATGCTTTGTTTTTATGTATGTTGTTTGCCTCTTATTATTGTACTTATTGTGGTGGTTCGAATAAACGTAGGTATATCTATCTATCTACCGTCAAACACGGCATCTTTACTTTTACATGTCATCTTTACCTTGCTCAACTCACCGCCAATAAGTCGCAAAATCTCAAGTACCGCTCAATTATAAGCAATCACAACGGTTTGGTAGGATTCCAAGATTATTAATGGTAACACTAAAGTTTTTTGAAGTTGGTAGCAATGTCGACTGTCAAATTATGGTCGTTTTAGTAGAATCGTGGTTGAGTGCCAGTAAGGAGGTTGGTGGAAAATTGTCTCTGTAGTTTCGAAACCGCTGCTTATGGGTAAGTGAGATTTTAATATGTTACGTAAAAAAACGTCGAGAATGCATAGATGTCGATTAAAACTGTTTCTCTTTCTAATTTTGTGAAATATTGGCTGAGGTAATGTCACTATAGGTTAGGTCAAGTTGACAAAGTAGTGCTAGTGTCATCTTGACCTACACGTAGGGCTGCCACTTTTTAAAAACGATCGGGCGATGGCCCACCACGCCACAGAGATCGTCCGATCGTCCGCAGGCGGACCATCGTCCGCCTGCGACGCAGGAGGTAGAGGGTTCAATTCCCGCCTCAAATTAAATTTTTAAATTAAATTTTTTCTCCTTAAATTTTTACTTTTTATTTAGATTTTATATTTTTTTAGGTTCGAAATGCCGCCTAAGAAAAAACGTTCTAGGAGAAGACCTGGTGCAAGGCCCTACAGAAAAATAAAATCCTGACGCATTTGTATTAATGAATGATGAAGATTATTCTTATTTTTAAGTTTTTTTTGTTAAATAATGGTTTTTAGTAAAATCAAAGCAAAGTGCCATAGCTCGCTGAGCGACTTAAATAATAAGTACCTGAGTACAAAGTTCCTACCTAACCTAACTACATAAGTATAACTTATTTGATAAGTATTGATTTAAAATAATATTATAAGTGAAATTTTCCTTTATCCATTTGTTTCATTTTTGACAGCCCTATATGATACAAAGATTTTGTATGAAAAGTTTATGAAACATGTGTCAACTTTACCCACCATTTAGAATTGCCATTCAAAAGGTAATATTGTCCTATGTCCATTTTTAATAATAAAGCTTGTCATACATTAAACAAGTAACATTACCTAGTCTTTAAATAACTAGTCGTTTTCATTGAAATTTAAAGGTTGGTAAAGAAGCCACAATCGTGTCAAGTTTACCTGCCTGCTATTTAGTCAAATAAATTTTTTGTCTGTGAGCATTTTTGGTTCAAATTAAATTTAATATATTCCATGAAGCTGACTTGCGCTGAGTAATAATCGAATTTCCAAAATAGTCTAAAATCTTAAATTTTATTCCGTTTTATGTTTAAAAATTAGGTAAAGATGCCGTGTTTGAGGTACCTATTTTTGGTAGAATTGAAGGTAAGCTAATTTCTCGGTATGTATACGCAATTGTTTGTTGCACTGCACCTAACTTCAGAGGCTTCCGGTCCTTATGGACCGGAAGCCTCTGAAGTTAGGTGCTCTGTACTTAATCCCAAAATGTCTAGCTAATCAATAGGACTGAATCTCATAATGCCGGAAATTGAATACGCATGCATCTTGTAACAACTGAAGGTCATTATGTATTTTTCTCAAAATGTTCTAGTTCTAAAATAGCTGACCGGAAGCCTTCAGAGGCACAAAGGACCGTTGTGACTACTTAATTTAATTTAATGTTTTCCTTCTCATTTCGAACTTTTCATAACACCATGAACCCATCCTTAGTAGTTTGACCCTCAAAATATCTTCCTAAAAATAAACCCTACAAGTCTTCCGGTTTATTAAAAATCTCGTATATCAAGATAATTCGGTGCCATCTTTACGCCATAAATTAAAAGTTTATTTCTGTAAAGAGCGACCTCGACATTTAACCTTTATAAAATAAAAATACTCTGTATTTTACAATAAAAAGTGGTAATTTTTGACCGCAAAGGTCGTCTGCGATCTTTCCTTAGACCTTGAAGGGCCTTCGCAAATATTTTCACTAAGTAGTACCTATATACTTACGTTTAAGTAGGTAGTACATAATGCCAATGCTCTCAAACGGTGAAGGAAAACATCGTGAGGAAACCCTTGGCTTAGTCAGCTGGGCACGTATTGAGCTTGTGTTTCCTGTGGATTGTGGGGACTAGGCTGAGAGGATGGTATAGGTGCTACAAGCCTACTCCATCTAAATCATGTCCCAGGCACTGCAGCCTCCCGTACATCGGCCCATGGGGACCCTTGGCTTAGTCAGCTGGGCACGTATTGAGCTTGTGTTTCCTGTGGATTGTGGGGACTAGGCTGAGAGGATGGTATAGGTGCTACAAGCCTACTCCATCTAAATCATGTCCCAGGCACTGCAGCCTCCCGTACATCGGCCCATGGGGACCCTTGGCTTAGTCAGCTGGGCACGTATTGAGCTTGTGTTTCCTGTGGATTGTGGGGACTAGGCTGAGAGGATGGTATAGGTGCTACAAGCCTACTCCATCTAAATCATGTCCCAGGCACTGCAGCCTCCCGTACATCAGCCCATGGGGACCCTTGGCTTAGTCAGCTGGGCACGTATTGAGCTTGTGTTTCCTGTGGATTGTGGGGACTAGGCTGAGAGGATGGTATAGGTGCTACAAGCCTACTCCAAGTGGCGTCTGACGCTGTATAATCTAGATTAGATGCAAAGGCCTGTTTATTTATTACGTCAAAACTTTTGACCCTTCAACAGGTTTCCTCGGCAAGATCTTGATGGAGAAGCTCCTTCGATGCTGTGACGTGGAGAACCTATATCTTCTTGTGCGGCAGAAAAGAGGCAAGGATATCTACACGAGGATTGATGAGCTGTTCGAAGACCCGGTGAGATATCTTCATATTTTTTATGAGCCGTACATAATGGCCACTTTGAATTCTAACCTAAATTAAGACCAAAGCAGTAACATATACATATTCACAAAGAAAATTACGACTAATACAGTAATTACAATATTTATAATATGTACAAAATACACATGAAGCAGTTGAGCTATCTACACACCGTTGCAAACGATTTATAGATAGCTCAGCTGATTCAAATCAGTAGCAATCGGAAGCGTGTCCAAGACACTGGCTGCATTGCCGCGCTGAATAGCAATGCTGATTGGCTGGCCCAGATAATCACCAGCCCTCGGGTCACGCGTCGCATACACTAGACGCCCTATACATATCTTATCATATCTAATACCACAGAGAATATAAACTCTATGGTAGGTAAATACTATATAGGTTGTAATAAGACTACTACGTACTGAAAACTTCGGAGAGTGAACAAAACTTTTTTTTTTGATGAATTTATTTAATAGACAGGCGTCACACACAGCTCAGTCGGTAATGGCTCTGCCTTTCGTACTGTGGGTCGTGGGTTCGATCCCCACTGAGAACAAACATTTGTGCGTGGAAAACATAGATGTTTGTTCTATGTCTGGGTGTTACTATGTATTATAAGTATGTATTTACAAAAAAAAGTATATAAGTATTCTATCAGCCATCTAGTTCCCATATCACAAGCTTTGCTTAGCTTGGGACTAGAGGGCGTTGTGTGTAAAGTCCATGAATATTTATTTATTTAATTTAATGGTGGTACTAAGTACAAGCTCGTGTCTAGACTTGCTTAGTCAATCTTCACCGATTATCTAAGTGAAGCGACGTTCTGCGCGGTCACTATTTGGATGGGTGACCGCTAGTGGCATTTACATCTGAGCACTTCCGTACTTCGAAGGACACGTTATGTCGCGGTTCTAGCAGTCGTTACACGACGGAGGCCAAAGAATCACAAAATACGAATTTACAAGTCATTTTTAACCGACTTCAAAAAAGGAGGAGGTTCTCAATTCAGTTTTTTTGTTTTTAATGTTTGTTACCTCAGAACTCCGTCATTTATGAACCAATTTCAAAAATTATTTTTTTATCTGAAAGGATATACTTCCAGATTGATCCCATTTCATTTTCATCAAAATCGGTTCAGTAGTTAGCTACTGAACCGATTTTGATGAAAATGAAATGATTTTGATGACCATAAGGTCATAAATAGAAATAACTGAAAAAAATATGCCAACCACGTGCACGAAATTGCGTATTTTGCTTTCCTGTGACTTTTAAGTGGTGTTTATAGTCACTAGAACATTCCCAATGAACTGTCATCATCATCATTAATGATGAAGCTGGTAGTCGAATTGAAGTCGGTTTTTCTAGTTTTGTAAACTTTTAAATTATATATTTTTCTAATTTAGGTTTTCAACCGACTTAAAGAGGAGTCTCCGAAGTTCCGGCATCAGATAGTAGTGGTGCCAGCGGACTGTGAAGCGATGGGACTGGGGCTTAATATAACTGACAGACTGATGCTAATTGAAAAGGTAGATATTATTAAGAGTACATTGAGTGACAGGAGTCACAGCTCAGTCGATGGCTCTGCCTTCCGTGCTGTGGGTCGTGGGTTCGATCCCCGCTGATAACTAACATTTCTGGCAAACATAGATGTTTGTTCTATGTCTGGGTGTTACTATGTATTATAAGTATAAGTATGTATTTACAAAAAAAAGTATCTAAGTATTCTATCAGCCATCTAGTTCTCATATCACAAGCTTTGCTTATTTTGGGACTAGAGGGCGTTGTGTGTAAAGTCCATGAATATTTATTTTATTGAGTATGTTTAGGCTGCTAACGCATTTGTGGCGGCCAGAGTAGGTAAGTACCTAAATTAAGTAGGTACACACGGCCACAGGTTATGTCAGACAGACAATATAACCATAACTACGCTATATAATGCAGAAAATCGTTGGAAAGAGAGCGCAATAGGCGTAGGCGCGCGGCCTGTCCTACACAAAAACACTATCGTCCCTCTCGCACGATTTGCAACATTCAACTTCTAATAATTCAATCAAAGTGTAAACAGTATAGGTCGACGTGTCTTCGTGTATACTTCTTTTCGCCTGGCCGCCATGATGGTAACCAATATTTAGAAGATACCTACCACTTACCAGTAGATTTTGCTTTACAAGCACATATTTCGATGTTTGAGATATCGTTGCTAACTTGTCTGAACTCTACATAAATACTCAATACTTTATTGAGTTCATGTTGTACAAAAGGGTCTTAAATATATTTATGTATATTAAATACTAACATGAGCCCAGTTAGGGCACGACAATTTAAAAATGGTCACTAGGTATTTTAACCATATCACTAACATAATTATTAAATAACATTTTTATATTCTTTAGGTATCTACTCAATATTCTAATTTACATACTTATTATTATTGCACTTTAAAATAAAACTAAAAATGACAAAGTTGCTTATTGAAATATTCGACACTCAAGCAACGGAATCAAAGCTCGACTCAAATCAGTACTTTAAGCATTGATCCAGACTTAATTAATGAGCATACGGCCCTAAGGTTTACTAAACTTAACCTAATTCCTAATTATTTTAAGTAGGTAATTTTTATATATTTTAAAGCCGTTTCTCCTTACCAAGTTTTCCACAATATTAGCACTATCTTTTCTCCACACTACACAAAGGTTGGTTGGAAGAAAATGCTAATTAGCATCAAGCCCGCCTCTGTACTGTTTTTAAATGTGCAATAAAGAATTTTCTAATCTAATCTAATCTAATTCCAGGTGAACATAATTTTCCACTCGGCTGCGACGGTAAAGTTCGACGAACATTTGCGAGCGGCGCTTGCGACGAATGTTCGCGCACCTTTACACCTACTGAAACTAGCCAGGGATATGAAGAAATTAGATGCAAGTTATTTTTAACCCATGACGCAAAAACGACGGGGTGTTATAAGTTTGACGTGTCTGTGTGTGTGTGTGTGTCTGAGGCAACGTAGCTCCCGAACGGATGAACCGATTTTGATTTTGTTTGTTTTGTTTGAAAGGTGAATTAGTCGGGAGTGTTCTTAGCTATGTTTGATGAAAATCGGTCCAAGATTCGGGAGTTTTTTGAATTATTTACATCCTACTTCCTACTAATATTATAAACGCGAAAGTTTGTATGTATGGATGTTTGTTACTCTTTCACGCAAAAACTACTGGTCCGATTTGAATGAAACTTGGAATATATATAGTTCGTAGCCTGGATTAACACATAGGCTACTTTTTATCCCGGAAAATCAACAGAATAAAACGAGGTGCGGACGAAGTCGCGGGCAGAAGCTTAATAAGACCACTTCTGAAAACTTTAGGGAGTTAAAGTACGTACCCATCAATGTGAACAATTTTTTCTATGGAACCAGCGTGTGAGCGAGAAGAAAAATCAGCTGTTTCATACAAAATACAATACTTACTTGGGAAAAATGTGTGAGACAGCAAATAAACAGCGTCAATGCTGTCGATTCTGTTGTTGCATTTTTCTAAACTAACCTAATTTGACAGCACTAAAAATGTTGCCGTCCCTTTCTCATAAACTGAAACGACAAAGACAGCTATAATTTTAGCGCTGTCAAATTAAGTTAGTTTAGAAAAATGCAACAGAATCTATACCATTGTGCACTGATAACCACTGGACCTCCAATGATTTGTAATATTTTAATGTTAATTTCCAGGTATTTATGCATATATCGACAGCATATTCAAACTCCCATCTCGCCCGGATTGAAGAACGATTTTATGAATGTTCCGCTAACGTTGATCACTTGCATACAACCATAGACAAACTCACAGATAAGGAAATCAACACTTTATTGCCTCAGTGAGTGAATGGTATTGTTTAAATCTTACTAAGGCCCGTATGCTCATTAATCGCTCAAGCACTGATCTGGACTCAGATTAGCTGAGTACAGATTCAGACATAAATCATACCTCATTATATACAGGGAGTTACCAGACCACTTCCGAAAACGAAAGGGTACAGCACACCAAAACCCAACAAAAAAAATCAGTTATCCTGAAAAATAATTATAGCCGGAGAAAACAATGTTTAAAGATTTGTATTTATTCCGCCAGTCCGCAATGTACGCATTCACGTAGGTAAGGTCGAGGCGTAGTACTATTATTTATTCTGTGTCGTAAGTGCCTACTAACGTAGTTAGGTACCTACTATGTTTATTTATACCTAATTGGTATAAAGACCGCGCGACCGCGCGATAAAGACGGGCGTCTCTTGTCTCGCTCGCACGTCGCGTACTCGAATGACCCGCGATGAACTCTCAGCTGTTCTGTACACTGTACATTGCTGCTTTATTTATTTTATTTGTTTTTTTGCTTATTTAAATGAGATAATTAGGTAGATATGTCTTATTATGTTGTACTGTGTGTATGTAACTAGAAAAAAAAATGAAAAGGAGATAGTCAAGGCAATTTTTTTTTTGCGATTTTTTTCGCTAAATGTTTTCAGTATCATGGTCTGATTGGAACCTCCAAGTTTTCGGAAGTGGTCTGGTAACACCCTGTATTTACCTACTTAATAATAAAACATTAAAATGCGTAAAAAAGGAATCCACTCAGCAAATGCTAAAAGTGCACAATCACGTGATACATTTATTTTTCAGAATACTAGGCGCTTGGCCCAACACCTACACCTTTACAAAAGCTCTCGCGGAGAAGGAATTACGAGATAATGCTGATGGTTTGCCTATTGGGATATTTAGACCTGCTATTGGTAAGTTATCTTTCAGTGCACGTCCTCAGTGATGCAACTTATCGTTACCCGCCTTTTTCTTTGAAACCAGTTATGACTCGTCATGGTATATTCCAGAAATCCCTAAGAAATTTCTACCAGTGGGGATTTCTGGATTTTTTTCCAGAAATCCCCACTTAAGTACTAAATCCCCGTATAAAATCATAATATATCTTTACCTAATTTCGAATGCGAGGAAATTAAAAGATTCTTTCAAAGATTCGCGTTCCCGATTTCCCGCCTTTTTTTAAATTTAGAAACCAGTCCGTTCCATTTTTGAATGGAAATAAGAAATTCTCAAAGAGATAGTACCTATTTCACTATAGAGTATTATAAAACGTAATGAACCTCATTCTATTTTTAAAACTGTTACATGGCCTTTTTGAGAATGAATGATGAATGAATAATTGTTTTTAGTGACATCAACAGCCAAAGAACCTTTGAAGAGTTGGTTGGACAACATGTATGGACCTACTGGAGTTGCTGTGGGCAGTGGTAAGTTTGAAAACCTCCAAAAACAATGCGGTATAACAATGAAACCGGGAAATGTCCATTTTGGACGTTCTATATCTCTGAATAATTCGATTTATTGTATGGTAGAGAATAGTTATTAGTAGGTATTGTACCTAGAAGGCCAAAATTCGGAAGCAAGTTTTTAATAAAATTCGCGCAGACACTTTTTTCGTAGGTTATCTGTACTTAAATACAAGTAAAAAAATAAAAATAGGTAGACTAGGTAGGTAACTACAGAAAATCCATTATATTTCCAAGATTTGCTCTAATCTAGAAACACGATAGAAAAATATCCCAAAGTTACCTCTAATTTCCAAGATTGTGTCAGGATTTCGAAGACAGCAATTAATTATTGGGTTGAAAATTAGATAATTAGATAGGTGTTGCTTTAGCGATGTTCTATAAATATTTATTTATGAGAAATACTTACTTTTAATACACCTAACACCCAGACATAGATAGATAGATAGAGATAGAAAATACTTTATTGCACACCTTCACCTAGGGACTACTTACTAATAACATAAAAAACAAAACTTAACTAATTGTACAATGGGCGGTCTTATCGCTAATGAGCGATCTCTACCAGACAGCCTTAGACGGAATACATAGATCAAACATCTAGGTGTGTTTGTCACACAAATGTTAGTTCTCAGTGGGGATCGAACCCACGACCCACAGCACGGAAGGCAGATCCATTACCGACTGAGCTGTGACGCCTGCCTATTGCACCCCCGCACCAACGACCATAAATATTTATAATCTATTTTCAGTGACAGGTATTTTAAGAACACTGCAATGTGACGAGCGAGTGACGGCTGATATAGTGCCCGTAGATTCAGTCGTCAACGGACTTATAGTTGCCGCCGTGGGCGTCCACACGACACTCACGCAAAGGTACAGTACGCACAACGGATCTTTATCCCTCTGAAGTTAGGTGCAACAAACGATTGCGCATGTACTGTTGTGCGGAAAAATTCGCTTACCTCGAATTCGACCCAAAATCGGTTCTGCGCAGATACTTCAGACGGACAAAGATCTGTGACTACTGTAAGATAAGATAAGATAGATTTTTATTTGTCCCCAGTATAAATACAGTAAGTACAGTTATAAACATAAATACTTAGTGGTTGTATGGGGGCAAAATGGTCCCCGTCTCAGCATTATACTGCACTATACCTAAGTAGATACCTACCCAGGTATAATGCAGCGCTGGTTTTCAGACGGGGCTATAAGTTGAGATGGCACATAATTTCATCATCATTATCAACCTGTAAAAGTCCACTGTTGGACATAGGCCTCCTTATACCTTTCTTTGTTATAACTAAATAATGGAACGAGCCGATAGCCAACAATGCGTACTATTTGGATGGGTGACCGCTAGTGGCATTTAAATCTCTAGTCGTTACACTCCAGAGTTGGATACGAACGACTACATATTATTTTTATTTTCAGTTTGCATACCGAACCACTGATTTTCAACTACGTGAGTTCTGTTGAGAACCCCATCACTTGGAGTGATTTTATGACGAAGAATATGGAAAAAGTGGACCAACATCCATTCTCGGATGCTGTATGGTAAGGAGAAAATTATATACTAGTCTTCTGCATAAAGATTTGTAGTTTCAGGCCTTTGCGTGCAATTGGTCCCCATGCCCCGGGTTTGAACCCACGACCTAATTCACCAATTTATTCTTTTTCAGGTATTTTTCTTTGACGCTAACAAAATCCGCCATTTTGAATCGCATCTATATTGTTATTCTGCATCTTATTCCTGCTGCATTAGTGGATGGACTTACAGTTTGCTTGGGAAGGAAACCAAAGTAAGTGTGGGGTGATAAATGCGGGTTGAAAAGTCGGAAATACGGGTTGAAAAGTGTGAAATACAGATTGAAAATGTAATGCGGGTTGAAAAGAGTGAAATGTGGGCGAGAGATTGGTAATGCGGGTTGTGAAGTGTCTAATATGGCTTGAAAAGTGTTAAATACTGGTCGAGGACTGTAGATCCGTCCAATCTAAAACTACACGGCCCTATTTTAGTAATATATATTTCATTTCTCACTTGCCTCGGACATTTTGGATGGTGTTCGGTAGTATTACTTATGTTTGCGCGATCTAGGATTGCTCTGTGTCGATTAGCAACAGCGCCATCTATCGGGCGCAGTTCTGTAGTTCTTATGTAGTGAGCTAGATGGCGCTAAAAATTAATAAAAATGTATTTTCAGGATGCTAAAGGTATACAGAAAGATTCACAAGTTTTCGTCTGTGTTATCATATTTCTGTACGACAGAGATACAGTTTTGTAATCGAAGAGTTCGAGAGTTATGGGATTCTACATCACAGGCTGATAGAGAAGTGAGGAATCTTTCTTTTTAACCCCCCCGACCGAAAATATGTAGGTACAGTCGGCTACACATCAACCTATCCACTGTTTAAACTTTGAACATTTATAATTTGAATGTTGCGAATCAGGGATCGCAATAGGTGTAGGCGCGTGGCGCGCAATCAGCGAGTCTCACATAAAAACATATCGTCCCTCTCGCATGATTCACAACATTCAAATTATAATAGTTCAAAGTTCGAACCGTTGATAAGTTGATGTGTAGCCGACTGTACCTAGTACACATGGCACATCTCAAATTCAAATTGTTTATTTAACATAGACATTACCATTACAGATATCTCGACCTAGACTGAACTTTAAACTAAGTATTATAAGTTTTGCGTGGGACGCGCTTTACACCTACTGTGCTCTCTTTCCAACGATTCTCTGTATTGTATAGCGTAGTTATGATTGTTGGGTGTTTAACCTGACGTGTAGCCGTGTGTACAATTCCGCTTATCTAAAATTAGTGCCTATTTAAATTCTATATAAATTGAGCTAAAAACTCCGTCACCAGAGTTAGCTACTAACTCGAACGAACGTATCCTAATTCAGCGATGTTGTTTGCAGATTTTTCCGTTCAGTATGAATTGTATAGATTGGGACGAGTATTTCGACTCGTATCTATTCGGGATACGAAGGTATATTTTCAAGGAAAGTGATGATACACTCCCTGCGGCCAGGATAAAGTGGAAAAGGTAATAAAATCCCCTTTAGGTTTCCCTTAGGGGAAAGTTGAGACTTTGTTTCAAAATCCCCTTGATTTTGAAAGTTTAGAATGGATTTTGAGACAAAGTCGCAAAATCACGTTTGAGGCCCCGTTAAGGGGATTTTGCGACTGCTGTGTCAAAATTCCCTTGATTTTAAATTGATTTTGAGAATAATCTCAATAATAATCTTCTATTGTTTGGGGTCGTGGGTTCGAATCCGGTCGTGCATCATATTATTTATTTTAACCATAGGATTTTATAGAGAACACTTAGTTACGTCAATTTTATACCAAACAATATAGTCAAAAAATAGGTTTCTCTACTCGGGAAATTGATATAAATTTGTGTTTTTTCAGACTCTACTATCTGCATCAGATAACAAGACTACTTTTCTACGCACTGGCCGTGTATTTAGTATGGACTATCTTTAGAATGTTTTGGTGATTTTATACTGAGGTCGCGAGATATTTTCTTACTTCTTGTTATGGGGTACAAGTTTATTGATGAACTCCGTAGGGGTAAAATAAGACATGATTTCTTGGTGTACCCCTTTAAGGGTAAAATAAGAAATGATGTCTCAGTGTACCCTTGTACATTTTGACGATGGAGAGTATTAACCTAAGTACAATTAGACTTCTACTAGTTGAAGTTCCGGGTCGTTAGGGGTATAAGAAATTATTGGACCCTCTAAGGGTTTTGAGTTCAGGCTGTGTATTGGTCAGTCAGTAAAAATATTAAACTTAGATATAAGTTAAAGTTTGTCTACACTAGCAAATGTATAGGCTAGTGTAGTTTCAATCTTAAGATTTAAAATAATCAGTATATAATATACCCTATATATACAAATTGTATTATATTAATAGATAAATATGTGAATATAATTAGGTAGGTTAGGTACCTACCTACCTAGGTTAGGTATAGTTTTGAACAGTTATAAAGTGTATAACTATTATAAGTATGTATAAATAAAAAATATTTTTACGATTATCATTTATTTCAACTAAAAACCCGTACTTAATCTATTCCACAACACTGGGTACAAAATGAGATTTCTTTTATATTCACTATTCAATTATTATTTCTCAATATTAAACTAAGATTTTTAAGTTCAGTCAGTTATATTTTGCAGTCATAAGTCACAAAAAGGACTATTATTTAGGCCACAAAATTTATTATACTCAGAATAAGAAATTAATACATTTTTCCACAACTTATTATTTTGTTACCTCACTAAAATTTTTATGACGTTTTGGGTGCTATTGACGCCATTACGCGTTACGTAGCGTAAACGTAACTTACATCTGCGTAGCAGTACCGTTAAAGCGCTAATCACTGATAATAACAATACCATTTAAAGTTGTCTCGTCATCAAAAATGCATTATTACAAAAATATAAATAGCTACACTGGTCAAAGTTACAAAAATCTTAATCTTAGAAAAAAATCTAAAATTTAATAAAATTACAAGGTTCATTTAAAGTCGCTTAAAAGTACATGTTTATTTACTTTTTTAAATAACTGTTTTGGTTTGAGAGGGGTTTTATTTTATTAGGGTTTTCCCCGACACATTCTGGTCCACCCTTAGGTAGACTCTGAACTTCCGAGGGAAGGGGGTTGTTTTGTTTTTAATGTAATAATGAATGCAGTAAGGTAGTGTAGACCAAGCATAAGGGAACACATAAATAATTTCAAAGAATTTGCATTTCAAAAGACACAACTTATTAAAAAAATTACGTCTAACTTTAGAGGAGACACTGGGGGGATTTTTAGACAAAAAGTCTAGAAATGCCCTATGCAAGGGGAACTGGCAGATGATTTCTGAAATAAGCCAAAAATTACTTCTTAGGGCGAACGCAAACCGAAAACAAAACGTCTTGTCGAACAGTTAGTGATGTGAAACTGTCAGTAAAACTGTTTTAGTTACAACATGCTTCTTTTTATTTGCTGTTTTCGTTACTTGCTTATTTAATGAGAATCATCCTAAGTACTTAATATAATATTAAGTACACTACATAATTACTCTATATTCTTATTTATTAAAAAACACAGTTCATTCTCTAGGTATGTGCGTATAAAGCAATGTTTAATAGGTAGATATTAAACAATGCTATAATAGATAGGTAAACATACTTAAGAAAAGTCTGTCGTGTTAATTGATGTGAGTTTCGTTATAACGAAAACAGCATATTTATTTTCACGTCACTAAGTACGCGACAAAACAGTTTTGTCGATAGATGTGCGTTGGCCCTTACTCACTGCCACAGTATCGTCGTATAAACTATTAATAGCTAAAATGGCTCTTAGATCAGCTGATATATTTTCCTGATTTATATAAAAGTATTACATAGAATTATAAGTCAATCCTTAAATTTTTATTATAACTTTTTAGTACATATTGCTATTTTTTTAATATTACACTGGAAATAGAAAAATCACGATAATCTGATGATTTACAATAAATGCCAATTTACATTAAATTAATAATTTTCAATAAAACGGTATATTTACTACTTATATTTATTTTTTTCTAACAAGTTTTTATATTACCCAATATTTCAGCGACCACTGGACGAAATTTAAAGTATTTTTTTAATATAACTCACTGAGGAAAATCTAGTCAATATCCCGTTTTTAAAGTAAAATTATTAATATTAATTTAAAAATTCTCAAACCATAAAATTCTTAGTTTAGTAAAAAATTTAGCTACACGTGCAAAAAGTCACACTTATGTTCTAAGAAAGTTAAAACACTAATTACAATCTACGGAATACACGCATTTTTAAACTACATAATAATAAAAAGTCATAAGTTTTTATAGAGATTAATGACGATAATTTAATTTTAATCAAATTATTTATCTCATTAGGAATGTCACAGTAAAATGGCTACAATATTGAATAGGTACTTATTTTTAATAATTTCATCTAAAACTCAATTTTCCAATATTCAGGAAGTTTTATTAAAAGTCATGATTTTCCATCAAAATTCAGGAAATTACATTAAAATCATGATATTCCATCAAAATTCAGGAAATTACATTAACAATCAAAATTCAGATAATTACATTAAAAATCATGATATTCCATCAAAATTCACAAAATTACATTAAAAATCATGATATTCCATTAAAATTCACAAAATTACATTAAAAGTCATGATATTCCATCAAAATTCAGGAAATTACATTAACAATCAAAATTCAGATAATTACATTAAAAATCATGATATTCCATCAAAATTCACAAAATTACATTAAAAATCATGATATTCCATTAAAATTCACAAAATTACATTAAAAGTCATGATATTCCATCAAAATTCAGAAAATTTCATTCAAAGACACACTATTCAATTAAAAATTAAAAACATTCCATCAAAAATTCTGGATATTATAAAACACACTGGACCATTCACTGAAAATTATGATTTATCGAAAACGTAAAGCTAAATGCTTATTTGAATATCTCATTAAACATTCAAGACAATTCATTAATATTGTATATTACTGTTTTATACTCGTATACAGGGTGTAACATAATGTCCCTATAAGTCCGAAAGGGTATTCTACGCGTCATGGCGAACATCATTTGTTCTATGACTTTTAATATTTCAAAGTTTTCATTCATGAAAAGCGTCTTAAAGTTTCCTTAAAAAAAACATTGCACACGTGTTAACGTGTCTATGTGTGGGTGCGACGTGATAGGAGGGTGCGTGTGCATGTGTACTAACAGGCTGGATACATACGCAAAGTAAATAAACACTAAAAGTGGTCGCAAATATCTAAGACAAAAAAAATGGAAATTTCCAACATGTATTCGACTTTTGCACATGCCAATCTATTCACGTGTTTGGTCTGAATAAGCCCCTTTTCGGCTTATAGGGACAATATGTTACACGTTGTATAAGACATGAAAGAGAAACATATATATGTAAACAGTTGGGATATATATTCTAAATATGCTGAAAGTGTTACTGATTTCACCGTTTGTGAGTGGGTCCGGTTGCAATCCGGGGTAGTTAATATCTGGGATGGGCGATTCTGAAAATATTCATATTTATTAGAACTAATTTAGTATTACAGTTCTTGTGTGGTGGTTCGTCCGGGTTCAGTACTAGCACCTATTTCTGTGCACAGTGATGTCGCACTGCTGTGTTCCGGTGCTATTACAGGCACATCACACTAAACACCGACATGTCTCAGAGTGGACGCAGTGCAATGCATCACAGGGCACGTCCTCAGTGGACGTGTTCAGTGAGGCTATGCATCGTTGGCAATGGTCACTTAACATCAGATGAACTATTGGTTTAAATTAACAAACCACCACTACTTGTTCACTTTTTGTTAAGTTACCACTGCTTATAACGATGTATTGTCTCACAGAGCACGTCCACTGAAGAAGTGCCCTGTGATGCATCACCATTGCTAGATTATATTATTAACTGGTTTCCTTGGAATATTCTAGACCATTTTTTGTAATCATTGACAATGTTAAAATCAGGGGCCTTATTCTCACTTCGGCATAGATTTTACTCTAATAGGGATGACGACATATCTCGACCGAAAAATCCTGTCACCCACAGAACAAAGGAAGTAAATAGAAAGAGCATGATGACTTTTTAGTATGAGAACCAGTGTAGCTAAACTCACACCATGTCAAAACTAACACACTTGGAAATAAAGATTATAATTGGTTGAAAGAGAACGTAAAACGGACCTAAATCCATTAAAATAATTTTATTGATATAAAACCTTAGTTCCATCGGAACATGGTTCAAAACTCAATAAAATAAACAAGTGATAAAAATTAAAGTTTACTTCGTCTACTCAGCAAAAGGTGGCGCTTTTGCGAAGCATTTTTGTTATAGTCTTTATCAACAAATCTTAAGATTGATAATGCAATGGCTGTTATGACAAACATAGCTACTCACTTAGTGATGTGACCAATGAGGATACATGACGAATTTGTCGATATCGATTATTACCTACCCACTGATTGATAACGAAATAGCTACGTTTAGCCGCAATTACATATGTCTGATACGTTGTGTCCAAGGGCTCTGCCGTTTGTGGTGGTCGAAATAAAAATATTTTCTTTCTTTGTTTAATTATAATCAATCACAAAGGTTAGTATCAGACTGACACTATTGTCAGTCTGATACTTGGGTAAGGACCAAGAATGAAGGTACCTACCTAATTAATTAAAACTTCATGAATATAAATAATAACACTATAATTACCTGAAAACACAAAATTATTAGAGTCGGTATAGCTGTGCCAACAATGTATTTGTTTCCACTTTTTTTAATTACAAAATCTTGGTCCTTAAAGTGCAGCAAATTGTACCTACTGTATTTTGTAGGAAACCAATTTTGTTTCCCAGTTGCATCAATCAATTTTTTTTTATGTCTGGCACATTGGGTAAACTGAAACCAGAAGATATACCTATTTTTTCAAAATATTTCTGTAATTTTCATCTGACCCAGCCATTAAAGTTATCGATAACGCATTCATCAGTTTATTGGGGCCACATCCCTAACTGAGTAGCGAAAGTTGAGGTTTAAAAGAAACGCGACTTTAACATGTATGATTTACAGTCTTTTTTTCTTTGACGGTTTTGCATTTTAACAAAACTAACAATTAACAATAAAATATTACTTATCGGTGATATGATATGCCCCCATTTGTTAAATTTTTGATTCCGCTATCGTTTTTGCACTCTAAAACAGCACAATATGGCATGTTTATATTTTTTAATGATTTTTTTCAAGTACGGTTACCATGACAAAATTCAAACACGACTGAAGTGAGCGGAGCTAGGCGGAGCTTGAAGTGCGTAATACGATGCAGACTTGATATGAAGCGGATCCACCTACTTACTAATTCTACTTATTTTCTTTTTTCTGTGCTGTCACCCACTAGTTAAACGACTTTTCGATGTCATTTTGACGTCATCCCTATTAAAGTAAAATCTCTGCCGAAGTGAGAATAAGGCCCCAGAATCGAAATATCTTAACCGATAGAGATCTATTTAATTAAAAAAAAATTCACATGCCTTTTAGCAACAAAAAACACAACAAAACAAAACTGTTTTCTATGCAATAGTGTCAGCACAATCTATTCACAATGCATAAAATAAAATTAACTATAACTATACTAATATATAATATTTATTGCTTACCTCCTGGACAGTCATCTAATCTAGATGATATCCAGCATCATAGGAGGCTGCAGTGCCTGGGACATGATTTAGATGGAGGATTGTAGCACCTATACCATCCTCTCAGCCTAGTCCCCACAATCCAAGGGTTTCCGAACGATGTTTTCCTACACCGGTAACGAAAGTTGACATCCTATTCAACCGAAGATCGTCACTGGTTGAAATACTACAACCGAATATCGTCATCCGTTGAACAGCGTATATTTAGCTAGAAACCTGTGAAATGTTACCTTCTATCGACACCTGGTTTCAGCGACTATAAACCTACATAAGGACACACAAGAATTGTTTAGTCACGTAAGTGACAGTGCCGTCATTTGTTGCAAACGACAAAGTCGTGACTAGTTGACATCTTATTGGACCAAAGATCGTCACTGGTTGACATCAATAGGATGTCAACCAGTGACGATGTTTGATCGAATATCGTCATCGGTTGAAAATCGTGTATTTAGCTAGAAACATCGGTTGAACATCGTGTATTTAGCTAGAAACATCGGTTGAACTTCGTGTATTTCGCTAGAAACATCGGTTGGACATCGTGTATTTAGCTAGAAACATCGGTTGGACATCGTGTATTTAGCTAGAAACATCGGTTGGACATCGTGTATTTAGCTAGAAACAACGGTTGCACATCGTGTATTTAGCTAGAAACAACGGTTGAACATCGTGTATTTAGCTAGAAACAACGGTTGAACATCGTGTATTTAGCTAGAAACATCGGTTGGACATCGTGTATTTAGCTAGAAACAACGGTTGAACATCGTGTATTTAGCTAGAAACCTGTAAAATATTACCTTAGTGCACGCCAATTCAGCTCGTAAGATTCAAGGTCCTATTTGCTGTAGAAAAATGTGTGTTATAAGTAAAGTGGTTCCACGTACCTCCTGAGGAGATATCCTGCGTACACGGCTGCGATAGTCAGTACCGTGGCGTCGGGTGCCACGGTCGCAGCGCCGCCGTACCGCGCCTGACCGCACGCCGGCGGGCACACCGGGATAATGGACTCTAATGTTGTATACATAACGTGCTTTATTGCATGGCGAGATACGCAAAATATAGGGGAAAATAAATATTGATGAACATTTCACACTATCTAGTCCTGAGCAAAGCTATGGGAACTAGATTTCTGATATACATTTTTTTTGATAAATACATAGTAACACCCAGACATAGAATAAACATTTTCGTCACACAAATGTTAGTTCTCAGTGGGGATCGAACCCACGACCCGCAGCACGAAGGCAGAGCTATACCGACTGAGCTGTGACGCCTGACATGATCTGGCGGGTAGTACGAACAAGTCTGACAGTCGCCGCGTTACGTAAACCTAACGTATTCGAGTGATATTGCGCGTCAACGCCAGCTCGACTGCCGAACGTTGTAGCGTCACCGCGCAGTGTATCTCGGATACGCTAGCGTTACGTAAACCTAACGTATTCGAGTGATATTGCGCGTCAACGTCAGCTCGACTGCCGAACGTTGTAGCGTCACCGCGCAGTGTATCTCGGATACGCTAGCGTTACGTAAACCTAACGTATTCGAGTGATATTGCGCGTCAACGCCAGCTCGACTGCCGAACGTTGTAGCCTCACCGCGCAGTGTATCTCGGATACGCTAGCGTTACGTAAACCTAACGTATTCGAGTGATATTGCGCGTCAACGCCAGCTCGACTGCCGAACGTTGTAGCGTCACCGCGCAGTGTATCTCGGATACGCTAGCGTTACGTAAACCTAACGTATTCGAGTGATATTGCGCGTCAACGCCAGCTCGACTGCCGAACGTTGTAGCGTCACCGCGCAGTGTATCTCGGATACGCTAGCGTTACGTAAACCTAACGTATTCGAGTGATATTGCGCGTCAACGCCAGCTCGACTGCCGAACGTTGTAGCGTCACCGCGCAGTGTATCTCGGATACGCTAGCGTTACGTAAACCTAACGTATTCGAGTGATATTGCGCGTCAACGCCAGCTCGACTGCCGAACGTTGTAGCGTCACCGCGCAGTGTATCTCGGATACGCTACGATTGTCATATTTATTCGAGCTTCTGAGATAAATAAATAAATAAATAAAATAAATAAATATTCATGGACATTTCATTTCACACGACGCCCTCTAGTCCCAAACTAAGCAAAGCTTGTAATATGGGAACTAGATGCTGATAGAATACTTATATACTTTTTTTTTAAATACATACTTATAATACATAGTAACACCCAGACATAGAACAAACATCTATGTTTGTCACACAAATGTTAGTTCTCAGTGGGGATCGAACCCACGACCCACAGCACGGAAGGCAGAGCTATACCGACTGAGCTGTGACGCCTGTCGAGATAAATTGAATATTGGGAATATCAGCATATAAAAGCCAAAACTATTTAAAACTAATTTCATTCAATACAAAGCATATTAGTTTCAGGGTATATGCGCATTCATTACTAAGGGCGGCTTGCACCAGAATCACTAAACGTGTTTAACAGCTAAATAGATTTAAATCTGACGTATTTATATGACTTGACAACTCGCTAAATACTATTTAATAGTTAAACGCGTTTAGCGATTCTGGTGCAAGCCGCCCTAAGTCTGGAACAATAAATAAATAAATATTCATGGACATTTCACACGACGCCCTCTAATCCCAAACTAAGCAAAGCTTGTAATGAACTCTTAACTTATTTAAGTATTGTTTTGAGTCGAGTTTTGATTCCGAAACGTTGCTTGAGTGTCGAATATTTAAGTAGAGTTCAGACAAGTTTGAAACTATACTCAAACATCGAAATATGTGTTTGAGCATAGATTTCATCTGTCATTTCAAAAGTATATAAGTATTGTATCAGCATCTAGTTCCCATATTACAAGCTTTGCTTAGTTTGGCACTAGAGGGCGTCGTGTGAAATGTACATGAATATTTATTATTTATTTTTATAACGAAAACGTAGATTTTATTTTCGGAATAAGAACGTGACTGAGTCTCGATTTAAGTCTGAATCTGTACTCAGCTAATCTGAGTCCGGATCAGTACTTATGTAATTAATAAGCATACGGTCCTTACTAGGGCATGCAGTACCGGTACTATTCTCAGTACCGGTAATTTTCGGCCGGTATTGGACCCGGTACCGGTAATTACCGGTACTTTCGATACTTTCGATACTGACTGGATTTTCACTATAAAAGGACTAAAATGAAGTAAAAACCTATAAAAATAGAGAACTTGGTTATTTCTAATTGTATTATTACACTGGCAGCCTAAATTAGTCCACTGGTGGACATTAAGGTCCACCATAGATTTGCGGGAAAACCGATTTTAAGCGTTCTTTATCTACTGACTTTACACAATCGATACAAAGTCGTTGGTTCTTTGGCTGTGTGGTCATTCTTCGCACTTTCACGTGGCTCCATGCTATAATATCTTTACCCCAACGAATGTTAGTTCTACTAGCTATGCGCCCTGCGCCAAAATACAATTCCTCCTCTTCCTTATTTGTTTTGCCGTTGTTAGGGATCGTGACTCCGTGCATGGCATCTTAGGATAGCTTTTTTCCGTCTGTCACGGGTCACGATCTACGGCTTGATAGATCGCGATGCTGACGGAAGTTTCTAGCTGTTCGGACACCTGGTAAGACCAGCGCTATGGGCTCCTCCCTCTTGCTTTCCGTTTTGCCTGTTATCAGAAGTTTCTCCATGTTTTCCGCATTTCTGCGCGCACCATGTCTTTACAAGTATCCGGTGAAGGCAAATGGAAGACAGGCACTGGGCACGTTCTTTAGTATAAATACGTTGGTTCTTTTGTCATTGGCTTTCATGGTTTACGTTTCAGTACCGTAGAGAAATGAGGAGAAGACTAGTGTGCGAATCACGTGAACCTTCGTCTTCTTCTGAATGTTGCTGTCTCTCCATATTCTGTTAAGTTGGTTCATCGCTGTCTGATGAGCCCAGGTATGGGACTTCCTCGACAATTTGATACTCTTCTGGTGCATCCGACAATTGGATGGACTTAAAACGATCGACAATCATTAACTTGGTGTTGTTTTTGTTAAAATCAGGCTTAGATCGGCACTAGCCGACTTTAAACGCTGCCTTAGGGCAACCATTTCGGACTCCGTGGATGCGAGCAACGTATGATCGGCGTATCGTAGGTTAGAAATTTTGACGCCTCCAACTTTAACAATGATTTTCCAGTCATCTCAGGTCTAACGCACGGTGGGTTCGCCATATATACCTATTGTATAGCATGGGTGAAATGATGCATCCTTGTTCTACTCCTTTCTCAAAAAAGAACGGCTTAGACGTGCAATTCCCCAAAGTTATAAGTAGCATAGCTGGTTTCATAAAGGTTTCTGATGAGGGCCTCTATATATTTGGGTACTTGACATTCCTCCAGAATAGATCAGAGGTGTTGCCATCTGATACAGTCGTGTTTCAGTTCGTGTTGAAAACCAATAAATAGTGACTATGGCTCAGTCCTATAGTCTTCACTGGTAATCAGGCCTTTGCATCTAATCTAGATAATTTACACAGCGTCAGGGGTCACTTTTCACACTATGAACGGGACGCTGCATGCAGTGCTTGGGACATGATTTAGATGAAGTAGGCTTGCTCAACACTTATATCATCCTCTCAGCTTAATTGGCCTTACCCACAAGAAAGACAAGGTCGATATGTTTAGTTAGGTAAGGTTTGGTGACCTCTTTATACAATGTTGGACCTAACTATTAAAATATTATGACTCAAATCAATAATAGCGGTAAACAACTGATAATATTACTCGATATAACGTTTTCTATGTTATTATTGCGTCAAAACATCTTATAATTCAAAAAGTAAGATGAAACTTTACCCAGAGTGTATGTTTTTAAGTAACAAATCGACAATAAATAACAGAAAAGTTGAGTATCGAAAGTATCGAAAGAACCGAGACTGGCTTCGTGAGTACCGGTACTGGAATTTTTCAAAAGTACCGGTAATTCCCGGTACTTTCGATACCGAGAATTACCGGTTGCATGCCCTAGTCCTTACTGAGCAAAATGTCATAACAAAATGCATTAAAAACATCAAAGAAATAATATGAGCGTTCTAGACTACGTTTCTTTCTGCAGAAGAGAATACAAATCTTAGTTCGTCCATTTTGTTAAAGATAATTTATAAGTTAAAAAAAAAACTAGAAAAACCGACTTCAATTCGACTACCAGCTTCATCATCAGATGATGATGATGGCAGTTCATTGGGAATGTTCTAGTGACTATAAACACTAAAAAAGTCACAGAAAAGCAAAATACGCAATTTCATGCACGTGGATGGCATATTTTTTTTTCAGTTATTTCTATTTTATAACCAAAACTACTGAACCGATTTTAATGAAAATGAAATGGGACCAACCTGGAAGTATATCCTTTCAGATAAAAAAAGAATTTTTCAAATCGGTTCATAAATGACGGAGTACTGAGATAACAAAAAAAACCGAATTGAGAACCTCTTCCTTTGAAGTCGGTTAAAAAAGGGGAATAATTAAATAAATAAATATAAATATTCAGGAACATTTCACACAACACCCTCTAGTCCCAAACTAAGCAATGCTTGTAACATGGGAACTAGATGCTGATACAATACTCATATAATTTTTTTTTGTAAATACATACTTATAATACATAGTAACACCCAGACATAGAACAAACATCTATGTTTTCCACGCACAAATGTTTGTTCTTGGTGGGGATCGAACCCACGACCCACAGCACGGAAGGCAGAGCTATTACCGACTGAGCTGTGACGCCTGTCACAGCTCAATTAATAACATTCTTGCGATACCTGAATAGGGTGATGTTTTAAAGTGCCTCCGACTTTAGCATAAGACCAAATTGTAACACTTATTTCGGCAAATAAATGTATTTTGTATGTTGTCGTGTGACGTCTCTGAGTGCGGCTGCCGTACCTGTAAGCTCGACCTTCCCTTCATCAGTCCCGAGTTTGTTCTGCGCTTTGCAGGTGAACACACCGAACTGTCGTTTCTCGATGGTGATGACGCGGATGGTGGTGTCGGTGAACTCGTCGGCGGTCGCGAAGTGAGATATTCTGAAAAATCATTTTAGCAAGTATTGTTAGGGCGTCTTGCACCAGAATCACTAAACGTATTTAACAGCTAAATCGATTTAAATCTGACGTATCTGTATGACTTGACAACTCGCTAAATACTATTTAAGAGTTAAACGCGTTTAGCGATTCTGGTGCAAGCCGCCCTTAGCTCACAAATATTAGTGACTAGCAGTTACCCGCGACTTCGTACGCGAGTACCATTTCCGTGTACATTATATTATCTGTGCGTGTACCGAGCGGATACTTCTTTGAGAAACTTGACATTACACCGAACTCGTACTCGAATGTCAAACGCTAGTCGTTAGACCAAAGAGGTAGTACTACGCCCTGTCAAACTGACGTGACGTGACATGACAATGAAATCCTCTTGCCAATTGGCACTGCTAATCCTTTTCGTTCATTTTATCCTGTAGATCCTGTTAATTATTCGGGATAAAAAGTAGCCTATATGTCAATCCAGGTTACGAACTATATATATGCCAAGTTTCATCCAAGTTGGTTCAGTGGTTTTGACGTGATTGAAACACAAACATCCAAACATCTAAACTTTCGCATTTATAATATTAGTAGGATAAGTGTAAACAAAAACAACACAAGAACAAAGTGAATCCTTAAATACAACGTGTAACATATTGTCCCTATAAGCCGAAAAGGGGCTTATTCAGACCAAACACGTGAATAGATTGGCATGTGCAAAAGTTCAATACAACATGTTTGAAATTTCCATTTAAGTTTTTATTATTTCTTTATCTTAGAGCGACAACCCTAAGTGTTTATTTACTTTGCGTATGTATCCAGCCTGTTAGTACACATGCACACGCACCCACACATAGACACTTTAACACGTGTGCAATGCTATTTTTAAGGAAACTTTAAAACGCTTTTCATGAATGATAAATTTAGAAATATTAAAAGTCGTAGAACAAATGTTGTTCGGCATGACGAGTAGAATACCCCCCTTTCGGACTTATAGGGACATTATGTTACACCCTGTAGAGACATTATGAAACATTATGGGAACTAGATTGCTAAAGAATATTTAATACTTTTTTTTACCACCGACGCAAAAACGACGGGGTGTTATAAGTTTGACGTGTCTGTGTATGTGTGTCTGTCTGAGGCAACGTAGCTCCCGAACGGATGAACCGATTTTGATTTAGTTTTTTTTGTTTGAAAGGTGAATTAGTCGGGAGTGTTCTTAGCTATGTTTGATGAAAACAGGACCAAGATTCGGGGGTTTTTTAATTTTCAAATTTAATTACTTGTGTAAATACATACTTATAATACATAGTAACACCCAGACATAGAACAAACATGTTTGTCACACAAATGTTAGTTCTCAGTGGAGATCGAACCCACGACCCGCAGCACGGAAGGCAGAGCTACGACTGAGCTGCGAGTGACATATACCTGTAATGTTGGTTGTTGGAGAGTTGTATCTCGTCCTTCAGCCAAGTGATGGCCGGTGGCGGGTAGGCCTCCACGTGACATTCTAAATCCATATCGTATTGTAGCGCCTGAAACACAAAACAAACTTATTAATATTAGGACGTCGATTTTCTGAGCTAAAATATCTCATCTGAGCTTGTTAAAATCTTATTTGAGCTAGTTAAAGTCTCATCTGAGCTAGTTAGTCACACTAGAGCTAAAGTCTCATTTGAGCTAATTAAAATCTCATCTGAGCTAGTCAAAATATCATCTGAGCTAGTTGAAGTCTCATCTGAGCTAGTTGAAGTCTCATCTGAGCTAAAGTCTCATTTGAGCGAATCAAAATCTCATCTGTGCTAGTTCAAGTCTCATCTGAGCTAAAGTCTCATTTCAGCTAATTAAAATCTCAGCTAGTTAGTCTCATCTGAGCTAGTTGAAGTCTCATCTGAGCTAAAGTCTCATTTGAGCTAGTCAAAATCTCATCTGAGCTAGTTTAAGTCTCATCCGAGCTAGTTAGTCTCACCTGAGCTAGTTAAAGTCTCATCTGAGCTAGTTAAAGTCTCACCTGAGCTAATCTAGGTCTCGGCACAGTAACCACGGGTGCGAATTCGACTTCCAAATTGATGTTCCTCCGCGCCCCCTTGCCGACGCCATTCTCTGCGACGCAGTAGTAAGTACCGCGATCTTCTTTGTGAACTGAAGCTATTTTCAAGATATTTCCTCTGCGGATGAT
Organism: Gandaritis pyraliata; assembly: GCA_947859175.1. Taxonomy (NCBI): domain Eukaryota; kingdom Metazoa; phylum Arthropoda; class Insecta; order Lepidoptera; family Geometridae; genus Gandaritis; species Gandaritis pyraliata. The sequence goes on from OX401879.1 coordinate 3,959,318, forward strand.
AATAATAAGCAACTTAATGATATATAGTCATAAGCAACTTTGTGATTAATAGTTTTATTTTAAACTGCAATATTAATAAGTATAATTTTTTTTTACATTTCTTGTTAATTGACTTTATTCACAAAGAAAATTATGACTAATACAGTATTTATAATATGTACAAAATACACATGAAGCAGTTGAGCTATGTGTACTACCCGAGGGCTGGTGATTATCTGGGCCAGCGAATCAGCATTGCTATTCAGCGCGGCAATGCAGCCAGTGTCTTGGACACGCTTCCGATTGCTACTGATTTGGATCAGTTGAGCTATCTTTAAATCGTTTGCAACGGTGTGTAGATAGTATAAAAAATTAGAATATTGAGTAGATACCTAAAGAATATAAAAATGTTATTTAATGATTATGTTAGTAATATGGTTTAAAATACCTAGTGACCATTTTTAAATTGTTGCGCCCTAACTGGGCTCATGTTCATAGCATTAATACTACACCTACGATCTTTTTATACAACATGAACGCAATAAAATATTGAATATTTAATTTATTTATCGCTTTCGATTGGTACTAGTCATAGTAATAACATTTTATTCAATAAAATCTCGCGGGTTATTTAGAATCGTCCTATATATAGGAACTGGCACCTAGAATCACCTAGTTATATATACACCTATACTAAGCAGTGGGTGAAGTCAGGCTGTGGATGATGATTCTATTTTAATTTTATTTATTTATTATTTTGGCACAAACAGTCATTATGATATATAAGCTAAATTAAAGTAAGTAGGTACTAAATCTAAAGACAAAAACAGTGCCCAAAGGTTATCAAGTGTAAGCTTTGTTAAATTTTTCATACAAAAGATTAGTTTTTATAACCAACAAAAAACGATCCTGGTGGCTATGCGCCGGTGGGACGGCGGGGGACGCGGATTCGGTGCCAGGCAGGCAACCGGGATACTTGTCTTTGGTTAGATTTTGAGAGCTTGTGGAAGATAGATTTTAAGATATTTGAGTTAATCTAGATAGTTTGTAATATAAGTTTTGTGATACGCATCTACTAGGCGGAAGACCAGCGTTGTGTCATGTTGACGCAACACCATGCTGAGTTCGGCACCAATTTGTAAATGTATTGTTTGTGTATTATGTATTGTATGTGTCAGCGTGATTTTACAAATAAATGTTTCTTTCTTTCTTTCTTTAGTGTTTCATTTCTGAGATGGTTAACACAAGATACAATTACTAAAAGCATTTGCATGCTGAAATATAACAAAATGCTGCATTACGACAATAGTGAGTAGCTAAGGTGAAATAGGTATGTTGCTAATGTTTACAAGTAGGCAAGATTTTAAACACGGAAATTAAATTAATGAACAGAAGGTAGGTAATTAGTTGTATCCGGTTCATGTTCAGAGGAGCGAGTACGAGTTGACAATATACAAAACGGTGTCAAACGTCTCACGCCGAGCAAACCGGTGTGTGCTGCTTGGTATGGAGACACTGAGCGGAAGCTTGACGAGACCAAGCTTCTCAAAAAATCCGCTCAGTGTTTCCATACCAAGCAGCGCACACCGGTGTGGTTAGCGTCAGACGTTTGACATCGGTTTTTACATTGTCAACTCGTACTCGCCCCTCAGGTTCATGTGATTCTAGGTGCCAGTTCCACGCCCTACAATTACGAGTGTACACTCAGCGGCCAGAATCTTGGCCAAGCTCGTATCTCGCAATAACAAAAAATTTTAGTGTTACTAATGAATGTAGCTTATGAAGGTAGGTCAAAAAATGTTTACTTTTAGTTATAGAAGGTAATTCATTAAGTTTAAGTGTACTTTGACACTACTTATAGAGATTTAGTCGAAAACGGGCCATTCATGGGACTAGGACGAACTTTCATCTTTGTGCTTTGTAAAGTTATTAATTAGTAATTAATTATTACTTTGGCTGCTATTTTATGACTTAAGACATCTCAACAAAAAAGATTTTACTTAAAATTAAGATAATTATAGTAGTCACAACGGATCTTTGTCCCTCTGTATCTGCGCAGAACCCATTTTATGTCGAATTGGAGATGCGAATTTTTCCACACAACAGTACATGCGCAATCGTTTGTTGCACCTAACTTCAGAGGGATAAAGATCCGTTGTGCGTACTGTACCTCTCTGTTTGGCAGATAACATACACATTGTTTGTGTCCTTTTATCTATTCATTCTTTGATCTTTGACACGTGCTTACCAGGGTCTGATAATATGGTTATTTGAACTTTTAACAAGTGATAACTTAAAACTCTTCATAGATACACTTTTTTTAAATATTCTTGGACATTTCAGGACAGGCGTCACAGCTCAGTCGGTATTAGCTCTGCCTTCCGTGCTGTGGGTCGTGGGTTCGATCCTCACCAAGAACTAACATTTGTGTGTGGCAAAACATAGATGTTTGTTCTATGTCTGGGTGTTACTAAGTATTATAAGTATGTATTTACAAAAAAAAAAGTATATAAGTATTGTATCAGCATCTAGTTCCCATATTACAAGCTTTGCTTAGTTTGGCACTAGAGGGCGTTGTGTGAAATGTCCATGAATATTTATTTATTTATTATTTCACACAACGCCCTCTATTCTTAAACTAAGCAAAGCTGTATGGGAACTAAATTGCTGATAGAATACTGTTGTACATAGGTTTTCCAAAACAAATAAACTGGGATATAGAAACCTTAAAATTTTCGTAGTAAAAAATACAATATTCGTAAAATGAATTAGATGGCGTCATGGCTCAAAGTATTTGTTGCTTAAACAAATACTTATATACTTTTTTCTGTAAATACATACTTTTGACAGTGACACCCAGACATAAAACAAACATGTGTTTGTCACACAAATGTTAGTTCTCAGTGGGGATCGAACCCACGACTCACAGCACGGAAGGCACCGCTATACCGACTGAGCTGTGACTTTTATAAATAGCGTTACCTGTAAATAGACCCTCCGGTGGGTAGAATAGCATTATTCTCGCGGCGCCACGATATTTTAGGGGTGGGAAAACCACCCGCGTAGCATTCCATTTGAACACCTATAATAAAAATACCCAAGTCAGTACATAATTGGTATAGAATTGTGAAAAAAAATGTAATCCGCCATTTTGTGGCGGCGGCCATCTTGTAACGATTTTCATCAAACATAGCTAAGAACACTCCCAACTAATTCACCTTTCAAACAAAAAACAAAATCAAAGTCGGTTCATTCGTTCGGGAGCTACGATGCCTCAACAGACAGACACACACACACACACACACACAGACACGTCAAACTTATAACACCCTATCGTTTTTGCGTCAGGGGTTAAAAACTAAATATCTATTTATAAAATAGTAAGTAATGCAGGGGTATTCCAATCTCAGTTGAACTGCAAAGTTTTAAATCATGGTCAGTTCATACTAACTCATAGTTATTCTGTGACTATTAAATAGTGACATTATGATGTCATTTAATTTGTTTTCGCGCATATTTTGCTGTCAAGTGTCTAAAAAGAATGATCACGTGGTACAAAATTGTACCACGTGACCTGAAGAAATTACACTGGGCAGTGAAATATAACTTGACAGCAAAAGATTGGAATACGGGGGATGATTTCTAAATGATCCCTGTGATTTTATTGAATAACGAAATTTTGACTTTGACTTAGTAATAAATAAATATTCATGTACCATCAGCAAAAGTTGTACCTTACCACCTTAAGGGTGCATTTCCTGTAAACCGACTAGCCGTTAATTTTTGAATGCCAATAGAAGCAAATTATTTCGGGTGTAAAAGTTATGAAAACAATGGGCCGTCATAAAAATAAATAGATGTTTAGGTCTCTGGTTGGTCAAAATAAGAAGACATAAGACAAAGGCGGGGTCAGGTAGCTAACTGCTTGCAAGCGAAACAGTTTCAAAAGTGGTAAGGCGGAAATTTTGCCGAAAGTACATTTCACACAACGCCCTCTAGTCCCGAACTAAGCAAAGCTTGTAATATGGGAACTAGATGCTGATACAATACTTGTATACTTTGTTTTGTAAACACATACTTATAACTATCTGTATACCTGCTGGGGATAAATAATCTTATCTTATCTTTATATACTCACTCTCTCCCTCGCTGGCTACTAAGGAGCGAGTAGAGTTGTCACTGACAATGGGTGGTCTCCGCACTTGCAGTTCCACCTCGGCTGCTATCTTGTTGGATATGGAGATGAGTACTTGGCACTGGTACCACCCCGCATCATTCTCTTGAATATCCTTTATCTGGTGCAAAAATAATATAATTTAAAAAATAGAAAAACCGACTACATTTCGACTACCGGCTTCATCAGATGATGATGATTTCCTGTTGCAATACCCCTGCCCCCGTATGCCAATCTTTAGCTGTCAAGTTATATTTCACTGCCCAGTGTAATTTCTTCAGGTCACGTGGTACAAAATTGTACCACGTGATCATGCTTTTTAGACACTTGACAGCAAAATATGCGCGAAAACACATCAAATGACGTCATAATGTCACTATTTAGGCACAGAATAACTATGAGTTAGTATGAACTGACCATGATTTCAAACTTTGCAGTTCAACTTTGATTGGCATACCCTTGCTGAACAGGGTTCATGTGTGATACCTACCTACAATGTAACAACTATAATACCATGTGAAAGCAATCAATGTATTGAGAAAATTATGACTAATAAAGTATTTACAATATTTATAATATGTACAAAATACAAATGAAGCAGTTGAGCTATCTACACACCGTTGCAAACGATTTATAGATAGCTCAACTGATCCAAATCAGTATTTTATTCACAAAGAAAATCATAATTTTCTTTGTGAATAAAGTTTATTATCCATTAAAAAAAAATGTATCGAGTATGATGGCAGTTCATTGTGAATGTTCTAGTGACTATAAACACCACTAAAAAGTCACAGAAAAGCAAAATACGCAATTTTGTGCGCGTGGATGGCATATTTTTTCAGTTATTTTTATTTATAAGCCAAACTACTGAACCGGTTTTGATGAAATTTGAATGGAACCTGGAAGTACATCCTTACAGATAAAAAAATACAAATCGGGTCATAAATGACGGAGTTCTGAGGTAACAAACATTAAAGAAAACGTAAGTAAAATCGAATTGAGAACCTCCTTTTTTGAAGCAAAGCTTATTATCCAAACTAGATTGTTGATAGAATATTTTTCTTTGGGATTACATACCTACATAAAATTTATATAGTATAATACACAGTAACACCAAGACATAGAACAAACATCTATGTTTGCACACATCGAACCCACGACCCACAGCACGGAAGGCAGAGCTATTCCGACTGAGCTGTGATACCTGAATACTATTTTTTTTTTGTAAATAAAAGGTAAATACCTACTTAAAATATAGAGTAACACATGGGCAAGAATCTACAGCATGACTTTTATAGGTATGATCCTTCTTGCAAAGAACCAGTTTCCAGAGAACCGCGTTCAGAGTCCTACCAGAGCTACGAAGGCACAGGCAGACACAACGCCGTTAAACTATAACACCCCTTTCGTTTTTCAGTCAGGGGTTAAACTTACCGATAATGTGTAAGTAGCTGTGGCATCATCAAATCGAAGTGAGAATCTCGAGTCCTTGATGATGAGATTAGCATTGTTAGAGAGAGGTATAGACTCCACCGATTTGCTCTGGTCATATTTCACCTGGAACCAACACTCTGATTAAATAAATAAATATTCTTGGACTTTACACACAACGCCCTCTAGTCCCAAACTAAGCAAAGCTTGTGATATGGGAACTAGATGGCTGATAGAATACTTAAATACTTTTTTTTTTGTAAATACATACATACTTATAATAATTAATAATACTAATTATAATTTATCGACCGATTTCAATTTTTGAGAAGCACACTAGGGTTTTATTTTACACAAGATGTTGTAAAAAAAAATCTAATAATAGGGAGTGGAGGGGAGGAAATAGGATATTTGCTGTAGCATGATATATCAACGATGTTTTTTTAGAAAATTTATACCTACTTATATCAATCAAACTACGCAGTCCTCTTCGCCTTTACAAGACGAATTCGTAGACCTAGATTCAACCTCCTAGGACAATGGGATCATGAGTCACGACACAAGTAATCGCTAAAACTTATATCCCTATTTTGCTCAAAAGTCTACATAGTATACCTACTATTGGAAAATTCAAGCACCTGAAATTCAATTTAGCCAGGGGATAGTGTCGATTACTGCATGGTTTTAAGGGCTTGTGAAGTCTACCGCTCTAACAGATCCACTAGTAATATTAGTTAGATAGATAATGTCAATATTAGTGGGATAGATAATGTAAATACTAGTGAGATAGATAATGTCAATATTAGTGAGATAGATAATGTCAATATTAGTGGGATAGATGATGTCAATATTAGTGGGATAGATGATGTCAATATTAGTGAGATAGATAATGTCAATATTAGTGGGATAGATAATGTTAACATTAGTGGGATAGATAATGTCAATATTAGTGGGATAGATAATGTCAATATTAGTGGGATAGATAATGTCAATATTAGTGGGATATATAATGTCAATATTAGTGGGATAGATAATGGCAATATTAGTGGGATGAATAATGTCAATATTAGTGGGATAGATAATGTCTTACCCAAATGACAGGAAAGTCTTGCGAGTAATGTACGGAGCACTGCAAGTCAACCTGGCCTCCGATATCCCGAATCTGCTCTTGGGTAATGTGGGATATAGTTGGAGTTCTCTGTGCTAAAACTGCAATAAAATAGATTTATTAAAAGACTTTATTTAACTTAATTATCTGTTTATTGCATGCCTTATTTGACCCACTTCCCGATGTCCGATTTAGCTGAAAGGCATACCTAATAGTCTTCGGTGACAATGCAATAATATGGTGACAGCGAGCAGTTCTGATGATGGAGCCGGAATGTGGCTATGGAAACTCCTTAATAAAACGACACTACCCCAACTAGTTTGGGCCCGTTTGATTTATCTTGAGAAGGACTATGGTCCTAGATGATATTTATCTTTTTTTTAGAGTTACATTAGAAGCTTGTTCATTTTTAAAAATATTTTTTAGTCACAAAGAATATTACGACTAATACAGTATTTATAATATGTACAAAATACACATGAAGCAGTTGAGCTATCTACACACCGTTGCAAACGATTTATAGATAGCTCAACTGATCCAAATCAGTACCAATCGAAAGCGTGCCCAAGACATTGGCTGCATTGCCGCGCAGAATAGCAATGCTGATACGCTGGCCCAAATTAGTTAAAATATAATATTATTTTATAACATAAAATTATGGAACTAGTCACATAAAAGTACCAGGGGAGCTGAAATATGTGAGATGCTTTTCAATGTATTTATGCAACCCAGCAATGTAAGTACAGACAAATAATTTTATTGTGGGCTACTATCTCGTCTAGCAACTAAACCACTACAGACGTGAACAATGGGCACTATGGGCTAAGAAGTTACGGCTAAAGTGAAGCTATGAATTATAATGAAGTCTTTGTTCGCAGCTAATACGAAACCCAAGCAATGCAAAGCAAAATAAAACACAACTTTCATTTAAAAAATAACAAAAGAGAACTGGGCTTGGGCGTGTCAATTTTAAATATGGAAGGAATCGGCTAGAAATTTTAAAATACGAAGTTAAACAAACTATGCGACTACAACGCTTTAATTAGCATGAAATTACAAGACTTACCTCTTGTGGAAAGGCACAGGAATAATGTGAAATAAATAACGGCGCCCATCGTATCGTAAATTCAATTCGTAAAATATAACTGAATATAACTAACATACGAACGAGTTCACACTATTTAAATTCTTTTTGCACGAAGACGACGACGCGGCGACAGCGGCAGCCGACCGGACCGATCACCGAACCGAGCGAGCGAGCAGAGCAAAGCAAACAAAAACAAAGCAAACAAACTGCAAATTAAGCCAAGCAAAGCACCACAGACTATAAAAGACTTGACTAGGATTAGGGAAGGAGTAGGACGTAGACCGTTAGAGTATAGAGTACACCTTTCTCACTTTACAGACGGAGTCGGACAGGACTGGACCGGACCTCAAACTCAAAACCCAACGCGAGCCAACGCGAGCGTTAGCAAATCGTAACAAGACAAGTGTTACCATCCACATGTTTGGCAAGCCTACGAAAACTATTGCAAGCGGCCAAAGACGAGCTTTGTGTGAATCTGCGCACACGTTGGCCGCCGTCAGTTCTTGTTGCGCATTTGAACTGCGAAGTTGTCAACCGGAGTTTATTTGGTTCGAATAGAACCTAACTATACTAGAAATAGACCCTATTGGCGTAGGTACAAGGTAGGTAAGTACCTAATTAGAAAACGCCTGAACAGATTTTTATAATTCATTTAGGTAACTACTTCATTAGGAGCTCACATTCAGTAAAGCTATTTCCTGTATAAAATGATGCGTTTTCTAATGATGCCAGTACTTTCATTCTTTTAATATAACTAAAGATTATTTATATTTTATATTATTAAATAAATAAATATAAATCATATAGGTAATAAATATTCATGGATATTTTCACACGACGCTCTCTAGTCCCAAACTAAGCAAAGCTTGTAATATGGGAACTAGATGCTGATAGAATACTTAAATACTTTTTTTTTGTAAATATAAATAGGTACATACTTATAATACATAGTAACACCCAGTCATAGAATAAACATCTATGTTTGCCACACACAAATGTTTATTCTCGGTGGGGATCGAACCCACGACCCACAGCACGGAAGGCAGAGCTATTACTGACTGAACTGTGACGCCTGTCACAGCTCAAGATAAATAAATACGTGCGACGGTGACCGACACAAACCGCGTAATGACGAGTGGGCAAACATGTGGACACGGTTGGCCGAGCAAAAGCAAGCGCCTTTGATTTGTGCACAAAAACCGACACGGCTCCATAGTGAGGCGAGTGGCGGCGAGCGACCGCGAGCGCCCGCAAGCGATGACTAGTCACTGCAAATGTACTGTCAACACGTTGGCGCTTGTAAGCACTCGGCCAACTAGGCCAAGCGACACCGAGCCATGGCAAGGCAAGGCAAGGCAAACATGCCGTCCACATGTTGGCGTTGGCCTTCACTCGTCGACGTTGGGCCAACATGTATAGGCAACATAATAATAATAGACTTGAGCTGAGTTGAGCTAGATCTAGATAGACTTTCCGACAGAGCCGCGGTCGAATCCGATCGGGACCCCGTGACCCTGTCATGTCAAGTGCTGGTGTGGCGTCGAACGATTTGTCTGATGGCGAGTGGTTTGACGACACACTGGCGTTGACTGGCTTTTATGGCGCTGAAGTGATAGAGGGAAGATCGATGGGTTTTTAGTCGGTAGGCCACCGCTTACTAATGTCTCATTACTTCATTAGCGTTAGTAAGTGAGTTGGAGAGCCCGACATACTCCTTCGGCTCTCCTCGAGTTGAAGGGGATGCGTAAAGGGCTTATTAGATTGTGCAATCTCAAGTCAGACTTACTGATAGAGACCTAGTGACCATTTTTAAATTGTCGTGCCCTAACTGGGCTCATGTTGGTAGCATAAATATATTTAAGACCTTTTTGTACAACATGAACACAATAAAGTATTGAGTAGTGAGATGTAACGTGATGTGATGAGTTGAATTTTTTCGAACTCGAATTATTTTAGTTAAACTGAACCTTGACTCATGCCGCCAATTGGGTTGACTCAACTAGGTCCGTATGCAACGTAAGTGGTTAGAGAAATTGGAGCTAAATTTTCACTTGTACGACTTTATATGCAAGTCCTCGATGCGAGTCAATTCAAATAACTTGAGTTTGAAAAAATTCAACTCATCACGTTACATCTCTATCAGTAAGTCTGACTTGAGATTGAACAGTCTAATAAGCCCTTAAGCGGTTATTAGACTATGCAATCTCAAAATCTCAAGTCAGACTTACTGATAGAGATGTAACGTGATGAGTTGAGTTATTTCGAACTGAAGTTACCTATTTGAATTTACTCGCATCGAGGACTTGCATGTATATAAAGTCATACAAGTGAAAATCTAGCACCAATTTCTCTAACCACTTACGTTGCATACGGACCTAGTTGAGTCAACCCAATTGGCGGCTTGAGGCAAGGTTCAGTTTAACTAAAATAATTCGAGTTCGAAATAATTCAACTCATCACGTTACATCTCTATCAGTAAGTCTGAAGCGGTTATTAGACTATGCAATCTCAAGTCAGACTTACTGATAGAGATGTAACGTGATGAGTTGAGTTATTTCGAACTCAAGTTATTTGAATTTACTCGCATCGAGGACTTGCATGTGTCATAGTCAGTAAATAATTATGACGTATATAGGTACTAATCGTCACGGTTATTTTTCTTTTTAATTTAATGATAACACTATATAGTAGTACTATCTCTGTAAGTCTTTATATTAGTTTGAATTTTGTAAAAGATAAGCTAATAACGCCGGATGTGGAAACTGATTCTCAAATAATATTTAACTTTGGTTTAAAGTCTTAAAATAGTTATGATAATTCATTATTTTATTTATTTAGAAATAATTGTTAGGTACTGTTTTTGATTTTAAGTATTTATTTTGCGATGCAGTAATTTATTTTGGTTTTGATAAATGATTATTTCAATAATATTCAGTTTGCAATGTAATTGCTTCAGATATTGCTTTATAATTCATTTTGTAATTTTAAATGTATGGTTCGACACTAGTTACAATTTATTTAGCAATAAATTGGTAGTCAGAAGTGATGCAGGGCGAATGTAGGTCAAACGATATCTACCCGACGCCATATTGAAATAGCATTCCAGTGTTGAGCACTCGTTAGAGTAGTATTGTTCTGTGGTGTTGAGGCTCGAGAAGAGCACATTACAGTTTTCGCTCTGCACCCTGGTGGTCATATCCATCTCTGAGTACTTTATATACTTCTGTCGAATAAGATAAGTAGTTTGTGATATTTGTAGCTGTCTATTTTTAAAGTGTTAAAGTTTTCCGTGTAAAATAACGTTGCTTGTCGAATAAAACTATAATTGGCTTAGAAAAGTGTAATCAGTTGTAGGATATTTGTTAAATATACGATTTAGTTGATTTTAAAATATTTGCTTTATTTAGAAAGGTACCCCTTTCTGACACATGCATATAAAGTCATACAAGTGAAAATCTAGCACCAATTTCTCTAACCACTTACGTTGCATACGGACCTAGTTGAGTCAACCCAATTGGCGGTTTGAGTCGAGGTTCAGATAAACTAAAATAATTCGAGTTCGAAATAATTCAACTCATCACGTTACATCTCTATCAGTAAGTCTGACTTGAGATTGCACAATCACACAATCTAATAAGCGCTTTACCTTAAGAGCTTATAGTACCCCAATCTCTCATTTTTGATCCCGCATATCATTAAAAGTATTGAATCAATCATTTTGAAAAAAATATATATTACAGTTGAGAATATTTGTGATACATCATATGATGTGAAAACACGATTACTAAAAATTTTCTCGATAGAAAAAAATCCCAAACTTCCCTCTGAAGCTTACTAAGAAACCACAGAAGTCAGTCAATACTTTACCTATACTATTGAAACTTTGTATATAAATTCAACTTAGCAATACACGTACATCATATGTTTTAGATTTATTAAAATGTTTTTTTTTGCATTTTAAGAAATTAAATTCTCAAATATTGCGCGTGAGACGTCGCAACCGCTCAGATTCAGTCTAACTCCGGCAGTCGAACAGGGAACCCGCGTCACTTGCTCGCACGCCTACCTACGTAGATACGTAAAATTATTAAATTATAAGTAAGTAAAGTAAAATGGGGAATAACCAGTACAAAAAAAAGGGTAGGGATTGGAGAAAAGAAATTGCTAAAAACATGAATAATATATTGAAGTAAGAAGGTATCTAAAATGAGTCATAAAATGTTTTTTACCTACCTAGGTGCCCGCGGGTACGCATTTTGGTTAGGACTTTATGAGGCCATATTGAAATTTGACGACGTCAAGTTTAGGCATTTATGAATACGCGACGCGCTGCGCTACGCGTTTGCGACGCGCAAAGGACAAACGAATTTGATCTTTCTCGACATGTTCGTTCATTGGATGAGTACCATAGATTTGTAGTCTAATTACTAAGTTGGTATGTGGTAGGTACCTATCTCCACGTGAAGTGTGTAGAACTGTTGTACGAATTGTAATAAAAAGATTGTAGAAAATAAAATAAATATTGCAACCCCTCTATATCATTTTTTTTATTGACCTACTTATACCTAACAGTAGTTATAATTCCAGAGGGGGCATTAACCCCCTCTTCTCCTCTCAGAGATATTGTAACCCCCTTGCCGTATCTCCGCTATTAGCAGAATTCGACCTCCAGTATTTGGAGCCATTCGAATCGAAACATGAATTTTGCCAAAATGCAGGAACATTTTGACTCTGTCAGAATTTATCTCCCCTACTGCGTTTTCGAATCAAGGACAGCGTACTTTACTTTTTCGAGTAAAATGATATGGGTGTGGTTTTCGGGATATTTTGGGGTGCTGATTACGGAAATGGTATCCATTTTGAAATCCAAGATGGCGGACATCGATTTTTGAGTAAAGTGATATGGGTGTCGTTTTCGGGAAATTTTGGGGTGCTGATTACGGAAAAAGTATCCATTTTGAAATCCAAGATGGCGTACATCGAGTTTTTTGAATAAAGTGATATGGGTGTCATATTCGGGATATTTTGGGGTGCTGATTACGGAAATGGTATCCATTTTGAAATCCAAGATGGCGGACATCGATTTTTTGAGTAAAGTGATATGGGATGGGTGTCGTTTTCGGGAAATTTTGGGGTGCTGATTACGGAAAAAGTATCCATTTTGAAATCCAAGATGGCGGACATCGAGTTTTTTGAATAAAGTGATATGGGTGTCATATTCGGGATATTTTGGGGTGCTGATTACGGAAATGGTATCCATTTTGAAATCCAAGATGGCGGACATAGATTTTTTTGAGTAAAGTGATATGGGTGTCGTTTTCGGGATATTTTGGGGTGCTGATTACGGAAATAGTATCCATTTTGATATCCAAGATGGCGGGAATTGATTTTTTGAGAAAAGTGATATGGGTGTCGTTTTCAGGAAATTTTGGGGTGCTGATTACGGCAAAAGTACCTATCCATTTTGAAATCCAAGATGACGGACATCGAGTTTTTTGAATAAAGTGATATGGGTGTCATATTCGGGATATTTTGGGGTGCTGATTACGGAAATGGTATCCATTTTGAAATCCAAGATGGCGGACATAGATTTTTTTTGAGTAAAGTGATATGGGTGTCGTTTTCGGGATATTTTGGGGTGCTGATTACGGAAATGGTATCCATTTTGAAATCCAAGATAGCGGGCGGACATAGATTTTTTTTGAGTAAAGTATATGGGTGTCGTTTTCGGGATATTTTGGGGTGCTGATTACGGAAATGGTATCCATTTTGAAATCCAAGATGGCGGACATAGATTTTTTTTGAGTAAAGTGATATGGGTGTCGTTTTCGGGATATTTTGGGGTGCTGATTACGGAAATAGTATCCATTTTGAAATCCAAGATGGCGGACATCGATTTTTTGAGTAAAGTGATATGGGTGTCGTTTTCGGGAAATTTTGGGGTGCTGATTACGGAAAAAGTATCCATTTTGAAATCCAAGATGGCGGACATCGAGTTTTTTGAATAAAGTGATATGGGTGTCATATTCGGGATATTTTGGGGTGCTGATTACGGAAATGGTATCCATTTTGAAATCCAAGATGGCGGACATCGATTTTTTGAGTAAAGTGATATGGGATGGGTGTCGTTTTCGGGAAATTTTGGGGTGCTGATTACGGAAAAAGTATCCATTTTGAAATCCAAGATGGCGGACATCGAGTTTTTTGAATAAAGTGATATGGGTGTCATATTCGGGATATTTTGGGGTGCTGATTACGGAAATGGTATCCATTTTGAAATCCAAGATGGCGGACATAGATTTTTTTGAGTAAAGTGATATGGGTGTCGTTTTCGGGATATTTTGGGGTGCTGATTACGGAAATAGTATCCATTTTGATATCCAAGATGGCGGGAATTGATTTTTTGAGAAAAGTGATATGGGTGTCGTTTTCAGGAAATTTTGGGGTGCTGATTACGGCAAAAGTACCTATCCATTTTGAAATCCAAGATGACGGACATCGAGTTTTTTGAATAAAGTGATATGGGTGTCATATTCGGGATATTTTGGGGTGCTGATTACGGAAATGGTATCCATTTTGAAATCCAAGATGGCGGACATAGATTTTTTTTGAGTAAAGTGATATGGGTGTCGTTTTCGGGATATTTTGGGGTGCTGATTACGGAAATGGTATCCATTTTGAAATCCAAGATGGCGGACATAGATTTTTTTTGAGTAAAGTGATATGGGTGTCGTTTTCGGGATATTTTGGGGTGCTGATTACGGAAATGGTATCCATTTTGAAATCCAAGATGGCGGACATAGATTTTTTTTGAGTAAAGTGATATGGGTGTCGTTTTCGGGATATTTTGGGGTGCTGATTACGGAAATGGTATCCATTTTGAAATCCAAGATGGCGGACATAGATTTTTTTTGAGTAATGTGATATGGGTGTCGTTTTCGGGATATTTTGGGGTGCTGATTACGGAAATGGTATCCATTTTGAAATCCAAGATGGCGGAAATTGATTTTTTGAGTAAAGTGATATGGGTGTCGTTTTCGGGAAATTTTGGGGTGCTGATTACGGAAAAAGTATCCATTTTGAAATCCAAGATGGCGGACATCGAGTTTTTTAAATAAAGTGATATGGGTGTCATATTCGGGATATCTTGGGGTGCCGATTACGGAAATAGTATCCATTTTGAAATCCAAGATGGCGGAAATTGATTTTTGGAGAAAAGTGATATTGGTGTCGTTTTTGGGATATTTTGGGGTGCTGAGTACGGAAATGGTATCCATTTTGAAATCCAAGATTGTGGACATCGATTTTTTTTAAAAATGATATGGGTGTCGTTTTTGGGATATTGTGGGGTGCTGAGTACGGAAATGGTATTCATTTTGAAATCCAAGGTTGTGGATATCGATTTTTTTTAGTAAAGTGATATGAGTAATCCTTATAATGGCTGAGGAGGACTCTCAGATATCGATTTTAAAAGCAATCGATTCATTAAATAAAACTTCAAAATAGATAGGTACCATTTCCGTAATCAGCATCCCAAAATATCCCGAAAACGACACCCATATCACTTTACTCAAAAAAAATCAATATCCGCCATCTTGGATTTTAAAATGGATACCATTTTCGTAATTAGCATCCCAAAATATCCCGAAAACGACACCCATATCATTTTCTTAAAAAAATCTATGTCCGCCATCTTGGATTTCAAAATGGATACCATTTCCGTAATCAGCACCCCAAAATATCCCGAATATGACACCCATATCACTTTATTCAAAAAACTCGATGTCCGTCATCTTGTATTTCAAAATGGATACGTTTTCCGTAATCAGCACCCCAAAATTTCCCGAAAACGACACCCATATCACTTTACTCAAAAAAATCAATGTCCGCCATCTTGGATTTCAAAATTGATACCATATCCGTAATCAGCACCCCAAAATATCCCGAAAACGACACCCATATCACTTTACTCAAAAAAAATCTATGTCCGCCATCTTGGATTTCAAAATGGATACCATTTCCGTAATCAGCACCCCAAAATATCCCGAAAACGACACCCATATCACTTTACTCAAAAAAAATCTATGTCCGCCATCTTGGATTTCAAAATGGATACCATTTCCGTATTCAGCACCCCAAAATATCCCGAAAACGACACCCATATCACTTTTCTCAAAAAAATCAATGCCCGCCCTCTTGGATTTCAAAATGGATACCATTTCCGTAATTAGCACCACCTGATGATGTGTAGGCAAACAGGCGTTCAGCCCACCTGATGATGTGTAGGTAAACAGGCTTTCAGCCCACCTGATGATGTGTAGGCAAACAGGCGTTCAGCCCACCTGATGATGAGTAGGCAAACAAGCATTCTACCCACCCGATGATGTGCATGTAAATAAATAAATGCATGTAAATAGGCGTGATATTTCTCATATAAGATGTGGAATAAGCTTCCTCCTGAGGTTTTCCCATTTTTCGAATAAGCATACAACCCATTTGATCTGAAGCGATGATGATGATCTGATCGAGTGAGAGAAGCGAACGGTGTTCTGAGGTAACAAACAAAATACAATCGAATTGAGATCTCCCTCTTGAAATACAATAAAATTTTCTGATTTCTCCTTGTTTTTTACTACTGTGTCCATTCCATAATACAATAAATAAATAAATATTCATGGACATTTCACACAACGCCCTCTAGTGCCAAACTAAGCAAAGCTTGTAATATGGGAACTAGATGCTGATGGAATACTTATATACCTACTTTTTTTTTGTAAATACATACTTATAATACATAGTAACACCCAGACATAGAACAAACATCTATGTTTTCCACGCACAAATGTTTGTTCTCAGTATGGGGATCGAACCCACGACCCTTAGCACGGAAGGCAGAGCTATTACCGACTGAGCTGTGACGCCTGTCAATACTTACAATATTTAGCATGATCATGAGCCGTGCCACAGACCTTAGAAAAAGTGGCCAACTATGGACCACTTTTCTGCAATATTCCTTTCACTTTATTTCCATACCTACTGGGTGTACAATAACTGTGTATCATAACTACTTACGGCGCTTTAGTATATTTGTACAATAATTTATTTTTTTATTTCCATAGCTCGGTACCTACTAGACGTACAATAACTGTGTATTTATTTACTCTATCGTGCGGTCGACTCGTGACCTCTGCGCTGCGTGATGAACTGTGCGAGTGAGATAGCTGCGAGTGCGCGGCGCGGTATTTGCACGAATGGGCCGTGAAACTTGCATTTGAGCTGGAGTAGTGTAGGCTCTTAACGCATTTTTCTTTTCCATCGTAAAAAAAAAAACCAGATAAGGTAGACTGAGCTGAGTGAGAGCGCTCGACCTTTGTTTTGTTGTGTAGCTCATTGATAAACGCTTGATACCTACGCAATGTCTGCTATGGCTAGCTCCGTTTGCAGAGTATGTCTAGCCGGGAATATCAGGATGCTGAACATTGACAACATGTATCTCCAGATAATCGAGAAACTTACAAACTCAAGGGTAAGCTTATCATTGCGGTTGGCGTAGGCAAACCAACCTTATTGATTTGTTTGGGTGCTAGAGCGATAGCTAGGCGCCCTAACTGAAGGTTTCCACCAAAAAAAATTATAATCAACATTCACAATAGGTACGATTTATACACATAATTAATTTTTTTGGGCTAGCGTTTCCCACTGGAAGAAAGTGAATCCTATGTTAAATATCTAACGATTTGCACAAGATTCTGAAATAATCAAAAATATTTTCTTGAATTAAGTGTGCTGTCAGTGGGAACGCAATTCCATACATGTAGGTACAAAATAAATGTTTTGCTGAAATGTTTCGGCAGTGGAAACCCACCGTTAAGATAGGTATATGTAGGTGTATGTATGTATGTACTTTGTTTCAGCCTTATACAGAATCAGATGCAAGGATGCCGCACACAGTATGCTATGTCTGTCATCGGCAGCTGCAGAGGTGCCACATGTTCTCCGAGACGGCTCGGACATCTGAGAGAAAGATGCGTGAACTGCTGCACAATGGAATTGAGGTCTGTACCTACATCTGCATGCTACCTGCTACTTGTCTTTTGGGTTTTTAAGTTTATGCCTATATTTTATTGATAGAGTAAGTATAGCAAACAAAGCCTCCGTGCTGTGGGTTCGATCCCCTACAAGAACTAACTTTTGTGTGTCAAACATAGATGTTTGTTCTATGTCTGGGTATTATAAGTATTTACAAACAAAGTTCCTACTTATGTAAGTATTCTGTCAACAATCTAGTTCCCATCTAGTTCACAAGCGGGGACGTCATGTGAAATGTCCATTAATATTTATTTCTATTTTACATGTTGGTTTTCAGATAACATGCAGTACAATCACAATGCTGTCTCTGGCAGCAGTACCGACCTTATCGATGACTTCTACACAGCACATGTCTGCTACACAGCATTCAGAAGCTACAACTGTTCCTCAAATTCAGCAAAGTAACACTCCGTGTTTCTATTGTGATGTGTGTAACAAACAATACTATTCTAAATATCTGTTGGCAAAACATATACAAATTCACTTTAATGTTAAACAGAGATTAACAAGACGCATGCTGTCACAAACTGGAGAAAAACCGTTCTCTTGCAGTAGATGTATTAAATCATTCACTGCGAAAAATAATTTGAAAAGGCACATGAAAACACACACTGGAGAAAAGCCATATTCCTGTAGTCGATGTAATAAGTCATTCACTCAGACTAGTGATTTAAAAGTACACATGAGAACTCACACTGGAGAAAAGCCATATTCGTGTTGTCTATGTAATAAGTCATTCGCTAAAAATGATAAGTTGAAAATACACATGAGGACACATACTGGAGAAAAGCCATATTCCTGTTGTCAATGTAATAAGTCATTCACTATAAATAATAATTTGAAAATACACATGAGAACTCACACTGGAGAAAAGCCATATTTGTGCAGTAGATGTAATAAGTCATTCACTAAGCCTAGTGATTTAAAAGTACACATGAGAAAACACACTGGAGAAAAGCCATATTCCTGTTGTCTATGTAATAAGTCATTCGCTAAAAATACTTATTTGAAAAAGCACATGAAAACACACACTGGAGAAAAGCCATATTCCTGTAGTCGATGTAATAAGTCATTCACTCAGACTAGTGATTTAAAAGTACACATGAGAACTCACACTGGAGAAAAGCCATATTCGTGTTGTCTATGTAATAAGTCATTCACTAAAAATTATAATTTGAAAATACACATGAGAACACACACTGGAGAAAAGCCATATTCCTGTTGTCGATGTAATAAGTCATTCACTATAATTAATAGGTTGAAAATACACATGAGGACACACACTGGAGAAAAGCCATATTCCTGTTGTCGATGTAATAAGTCATTCACTCAAACTAGTAATTTAAAAGTACACATGAGAACACACACTGTAGAAAAGCCATATTCCTGTTGTCGATGTAATAAGTCATTCACTATAAATAATAATTTGAAAATACACATGAGGACACACACTGGAGAAAAGCCATATTCTTGCAGTAGATGTAATAAGTCATTCACTCAGAATAGTGATTTAAAAGTACACATGAGAACACACACTGGAGAAAAGCCATATTCCTGTTGTCGATGTAATAAGTCCTTCACTAAAAATACTAATTTGAAAGTGCACATGAGAACTCACACTGGAGAAAAGCCATAATCCTGTAGTAGATGTAATAAGTCATTCACTATAAATAATAATTTGAAAATACACATGTGAACACACACTGGAGAAAAGACATAATCCTTTAGTAGATGTAATAAGTCATTCACTATAAATAATAATTTGAAAATACACATGAGAACTCACACCGGAGAAAAGCCATAATCCTGTAGTCGATGTAATAAGTCATTCACTGTAAATAATAATTTGAAAATACACATGAGAACACACACTGGAGAAATGCCATAATCCTGTAGTAGATGTAATAAGACATTCACTATAAATACTAATTTGAAAATGCACATGAAACACACACTGGAGAAAAGCCATAATCCTGTAGTCGATGTAATAAGTCATTCACTATAAATAATAATTTGAAAATACACATGAGAACACACACTGGAGAAAAGCCATAATCCTGTAGTCGATGTAATAAGTCATTCACTATAAATAATGATTTGAAAATACACATGAGAACACACACTGGAGAAAAGCCATAATCCTGTAGTCGATGTAATAAGTCATTCACTATAAATAATAATTTGAAAATACTTATGAGAACACACACTGGAGAAATGCCATAATCCTGTAGTAGATGTAATAAGTCATTCACTATAAATAATAATTTGAAAATACACATGAGAACACACACTGGAGAAAAGCCATAATCCTGTAGTCGATGTAATAAGTCATTCACTACAAATAATAATTTGAAAATACACTTGAGAACACACACTGGAGAAAAGCCATATTCCTGTAGTAGATGTAATAAGTCATTCACTCAGACTAGTGATTTAAAAGTACACATGAGAACTCACACTGGAGAAAAGCCATAATCCTGTAGTAGATGTAATAAGTCATTCGCTCAGACTAGTGATTTAAAAGTACACATGAGAACACACACTGTAGAAAAGCCATATTCCTGTTGTCGATGTAATAAGTCATTCACTATAAATAATCATTTGAAAATACACATGAGGACACACACTGGAGAAAAGCCATATTCCTGTAGTAGATGTAATAAGTCATTCACTCAGACTAGTGATTTAAAAGTACACATGAGAACTCACAATGGAGAAAAGCCATATTCCTGTAGTAGATGTAATAAGTCATTCACTCAGCCTTGTGATTTAAAAGTACACATGAGAACACACACTGTAGAAAAGCCATATTCCTGTTGTCGATGTAATAAATAAGTCATTCACTATAAATAATAATTTGAAAATACACATGAGGACACACACTGGAGAAAAGCCATATTCCTGTAGTAGATGTAATAAGTCATTCACTCAGACTAGTGATTTAAAAGTACACATGAGAACTCACACTGGAGAAAAGCCATGTTCCTATAGTCTATCTACTTATGTCTGTCTGTCTGTCAGTAATCGCCTACAGGTCGCATTTATCAACCGATTTAGACGAAAATCGGCACACAAGTTCCTTGATTGAAAATTAAAAATGAAATGAAAATTATTTATCGACCACGATTTTTGATTGGGGGGGGGGAGAAAAGAGGGAAGTTTGCTGTACCTAACGTTGTTTATCGATGGATTTCAATCAAATTTGAGAAGCACACTAAAGATTTCATTCTACACAAGATCGTGTAAAAATATTTCCAAAAAGTGGAAGGGGGAAAGAGGGCAAATTAATTTTTTCCCGAAAATTTACCTACTACCAATCAATGAGACTACACAGTCCTCTCCGCCTTACGAGACAAATCCGTGGAAACCAGATTCGACCTCCTAGGACCAAGGGAACGCGAGTAATTTTGCTAAAACTTATGCCCCTATTTTGCCCAAAAGTCTACATAGGTAGGGCCTATTGGAAAATTCAAGCAACTGAAATTCGATTTAGCCAGGGGGGAAGGGGAAAGTGTCGGTTATTGCATGTCTATAAAGGCTCGCGAGGTCTATGTTCTCATAGGACAACTAGTATAAGTAGGTAGGTATATATCTTTGAAAAAAGGATCATACAAAAAAACGCTAGGAACCAGGCCGTAGTTTCTTGCCCGTTCTTCTCGGCTCTGAGGGGCGAGTACGAGTTAAAAATAATATGAGATATAAAAACCCATAAACATATTATAGGTAGGTACCAGAGGGGCAAGTAGGTACGAGTTGACAATGTACAAAACCGGTGTGAAACGTCTGACATTCACCGCACCGCATACTAGTGTGCGCTGCTTGGTATGGAAACACTGAGCTGATTTTTTGAGAAGCTTAGTCTCGTCAAGCTTCCGCTCAGTGTTTCCATACCAAGCAGCGCACACCGGTGTGCTGGACGTCAGACGTATGCTGGGTTTTTTTACGATGTTCAATAATCTTTGTTTCTATTGTAGATTAAAGGCTGCGCAGACATCGACGGTATGCATACCTACCTAGACTGACAGATTGTTTAATAAACCTTCACAGGCTGAACCTTAGAGCCATAAGCAGTCCACTCTGCAGAGGTTGCCTGTCTGAAGAAGAATCAGTTGCCCATGTAGCACTGGAAGGCGAGGGTGTAATGAACAACTTAACAACAAAAAATCCTAGGAAACCACTATCTCTAGCCTAAGTTAAGCCTGCAAAGCTCCCAGAAAACTTCTCTGTTTTTGGGAGGAGTTTTAAATCTCACTGAATGGGTGTAATAATATTTCCTGCTTAATTTAGGGAAACTAACTACAAAAGAAAACAAATAAAGTTTACAGAACAAAATCACTAAAATTTATTTAAAATAAGTGTTATGCAAAAAATATGACAGTCTTATTGGTAATAGCTTAGAGATAATGCTAATTCTTATGATAAGACACAAGATAATGGTATTAAATTGGAGTTTAAGTAGTAATTTGAAGTTACAAATAAATGAATAATGGTTGAGGTGCACGCCTGGTCACTGCCGCAGTTCAAACTGAGTTTGCCTAACAAAATGTTGAATATGTGAAGAGTAGACTGTCCTGAACCTATGGCGAACGTTTGGACCTCAAGATGAATGGAGTTCTTGAGTAATTTCCCTCGCCGTACTAACTAACCTGTAGTAATGGCTAACCGCTGGAGGGAAACTGTATTTCAAGGGAGTTAGGAATACGTTCTCGAGTCTCCGCGGTTTCTTATCGCTGTGGAGCTCTGGCCAGCCCGTTGGCTGCGCCGAGAAGACTGATCGCGACCTGACAGCCTCTCTGTGATAGGCAAAATAAAGATATATGTTTAGTATGTTACAGAGCCCTACTTTTACGGTGATTTTATAGGAGTTATTATTATGTTTACTATGAATACGTTGAGGCTTCTGTCGGGATGAACTCAAATCTGGTGGACAATCGTTTGCGACGCCGCTCTGGTCACAACCCCTTTTTACGGTGTGATTCGTGTATGCAGATAAAGCGCAATTCTGAGGAAGACGAGAGAAGGGAATTGATCACCATGAAAGGCTTCCTTCAGCTCTTATTGAGCTCAACTGAGACTACGATGAAAATTCATAAATACCTTAGTGCTGTAAGCTGGTAACGTAACATGGATCGCACGCAGCGATATACCAATCGATAAGTTGCGGACGCGTAGAACTTTCGTTTCTCTTCTCAATTTTGTAAACAAACCACAATAAAATCCACGGAACACTAATATTGGTACCTACGCAATGTCTGCTATGGCTAGCTCTGTTTGCAGAGTATGTCTAGCCGGGAATATCAGGATGCTGAACATTGACAACATGTATCTCCAGATAATCGAGAAACTTACAAACTCAAAGGTAAGCTTATCATTGCGGTTGGCGTAGGCAAACCAACCTCATTGATTTGTTTGGGTGCTAGATCGATAGCTAGGCGCCCTAACTGAAGGTTTCCACCAAAAAACATTATAATCAACATTCACAATACGATTTATATACACAATTAATTTTGTTGGGCTAGCGTTTCCCACTGGAAGAAAGTGAATCCTATGTTAAATATCTAACGATTTGCACAAGATTCTGAAATAATCAAAAATATTTTCTTGAATTAATTGTGCTGTCAGTGGGAACGCGATTCCATACATGTAGGTACAAAATAAATGTTTTGCTGAAATATTTCGGCAGTGGAAACCCACCGTTAAGATAGGTATATGTAGGTGTATGTATGTATGTAGTTTGTTTCAGCCTTATATGGAATTAGATGCAAGGATGCCGCACACAGTATGCTATGTCTGTCATCGGCAGCTGCAGAGGTGCCACATGTTCTCCGAGACGGCTCGGACATCTGAGAGAAAGATGCGTGAACTGCTGCACAATGGAATTGAGGTCTGTACATCTGCTTGCTACCTGCTACTTGTCGTTTGGGTTTTTAAGTTTATGCCTATATTTTATTGATAGAGTAAGTATAGCAAACAAAGCCTCCGTGCTGTGGGTTCGATCCCCTACAAGAACTAACTTTTGTGTGTCAAACATAGATGTTTGTTCTATGTCTGGGTATTATAAGTATTTACAAACAAAGTTCCTACTTATGTAAGTATTCTGTCAACAATCTAGTTCCCATATCACAAGCGGGGACGTCATGTGAAATGTCCATGAATATTTATTTCTATTTTACATGTTGGTTTTCAGATAACATGCAGTACAATCACAATGCTGTCTCTGGCAGCAGTACCGACCTTATCGATGACTTCTACACAACACATGTCTGCTACACAGCATTCAGAAGCTACAAGTGCTCCTCAAATTCAGCAAAGTAACACTCCATGTTTCTATTGTGATGTGTGTAACAAACAATACTATTCTAAATATCTGTTGGCAAAACATATACAAATTCACTTTAATAGTAAACAGAGATTAACAAGACACATGCTGTCACACACTGGAGAAAAACCGTTTTCTTGTAGTAGATGTAATAAGTCATTCACTTACAAAAGTCATTTGAAAATACACATGAGAACACACACTGGAGAAAAGCCATATTCTTGCAGTAGGTGTAATAAGTCATTCACTCAGAATTGTGATTTAAAAGTACACATGAGAACTCACACTGGAGAAAAGCCATATTCCTGTTGTCGATGTAATAAGTCATTCACTATAAATAATCATTTGAAAATACACATGAGGACACACACTGGAGAAAAGCCATATTCCTGTAGTAGATGTAATAAGTCATTCACTCAGACTAGTGATTTAAAAGTACACATGAGAACTCACACTGGAGAAAAGCCATATTCGTGTTGTCTATGTAAAAAGTCATTCGCTAAAAATAATAATTTGAAAATACACATGAGGACACACACTGGAGAAAAACCATATTCGTGTAGTAGATGTAATAAGTCATTCACTCAGACTGGTGATTTAAAAGTACACATGAGAACTCACACTGGAGAAAAGCCATATTCGTGTTGTCTATGTAATAAGTCATTCACTTTCAAAAGTCATTTGAAAGTACACATGAGAACACACACTGGAGAAAAGCCATATTCCTGTAGTAGATGTAATAAGTCATTCACTCAGACTGGTGATTTAAAAGTACACATGAGAACTCACACTGGAGAAAAGCCATATTCGTGTTGTCTATGTAATAAGTCATTCGCTAAAAATAATAATTTGAAAATACACATGAGGACACACACTGGAGAAAAGCCATATTCGTGTAGTAGATGTAATAAGTCCTTCACTAAAAATACTAATTTGAAAATGCACATAAGAAAACACACTGGAGAACAGCCATAATCCTGTAGTAGATGTAATAAGTCATTCACTCAGACTAGGTAGTGAAAAGTACACATGAGAACACACACTGGAGAAAAGCCATGTTCCTATAGTCTGTCTGTCTGTCAGTAATCGCCTACAGGTCGCATTTATCAACCGATTTAGACGAAAATCGGCACACAAGTTCCTTGATTTATTAAAAATTATTTATCGACCACGATTTTTGATTGGGGGGAGAAAAGAGGGAAGTTTGCTGTAACGTTGTTTATCGATGGATTTCAATCAAATTTGAAAAGCACACTAAAGATTTCATTCTACACAAGATCGTGTAAAAATATTTCCAAAAAGTGGAAGGGGGAAAGAGGGGAAATTAATTTTTAATTTTTTTCCCTAAAATTTACCTACTACCAATCAATGAGACTATACAGTCCTCTCCGCCTTACGAGACAAATCCGTAGAAACTAGATTCGACCTCCTAGGACCAAGGGAACGCGAGTAATTGCTAAAACTTATGCCCCTAAATCTTGCCCTAAATGAATTATGAAAATCTGTTCAGGCGTTTTCTAATTGGGTACCTACAGCTCAATTCCTACTTATACGACCTACCTACCTACGACACTACCTACCTACGACAATAGGGTCTATTTCTAGTTTAGTTAGGTTCTATTCGAACCAAATAAACACCGGTTGTGTTGACAACTTCGCAGTTCGGATGCGCAACAACAACTGACGGCAACCAACATGTGGGCAGCTTCACACAAAGCTCGTTTACGCTGGCCGCTTGCAATAGTTTGTGTAGGCTTGTCAAACATGTGGATGGTATCAATTGCGTTGTAAAAGATTTGCTTACTGTCGCGCCTTTATACTATGCTAGGGCTATCACAAAACGGTGACAAGCCCTCGCGACAAAGATAACATGAGGATGAGATTATGGGTTGACTTATCGTCATGTGCACTGCTTCGCAAATGATTTTACTGCCCTAAGCTGGCAGAAGGCCACGTGGTCGACCGTGTTCTCTTACACAATCACAAGCAGTTACGCCTGTGAATGTGCCCGGATTCCAGCCCTCTCAGAACTAGGCTGTTCCAGTCCTTCAAAGGACAACCGGTTGAGCTTGGCTGTGCCAAGTGCTGCCACCATCCTTCCCCACGAGCAAACACCACTTCCTCTCATCCGGTCGACCACAGCCATGTGGCTACTCCGTGCCTCTGATCGCTATCAGAGGCACATCCCTTCGGCTGAGCCCGGACCCTTAGTACTCGTGAGATCTGATGCACCAACTAAGATATTCGAAGGTCATCGGTTTCCCAGCCGGCTATACCCCGGGACTCCCAAGTACTAATGCCCTTCTTCGAGCTGTGCTCGATGGGCTCTGAACCAAGTCAGAAGCCCCGGTACCCGAACGTATACAACGTTCTTCCCCGATCGACCGAACTAGTCCATGTACAAAGGTACGCAAGTAGACTTTCAGATTAGTAATCGCGGAGAACAGATTTTATCGCGGAACTGTCTTCCCAAAATCTCACTAGCCTCTCCGTAAAAGTAGCAGGTTATACGCTAGCACTTACCCTGTGGCTATGGGCTACCTTACTCCTCCACGCCAGTACTACCATGTACTTCTGTACTCGAACAGGGTAATCGTTCGACTCCACAACGTCTCAACTCATATCCAGACCTTTTCCTCCCAGGGTCAAGGTTAAAAACTTCTTCTCGGTGGTGCGCACAGATTTGCGGTCAACCCTACAAAAGATAAAAACAGGCGAGAAAAAATACCAACCTATTGTCGATTTAGAGTTGCCAACATATAAAACTGAATTTCGCCAAAGAGAAACTTACTTTTGTGTCTGTGACCTCGTGCATTGCGCGACACTTAAGGTGCGTACAAATTACGCGCGGCAAACCCTCGAACATTGGCTCGCGCGGCAGCCGCGCGCTATGTAGACGGTGTCGCCGCGCGCGGCAGCTCGAACATTGCCGCGCTCGAATGTGCCGCGGGGCGATCCGCTCAGTGTCGGTTTTTGAGACCGCATCAAAGAGCTTCGGTCGTCCGCTCGTGCGCCAGTTGGGACGGTTGTCGTTTAAAGTGAAAAGGCTCGCGCGGCAGATACGTAGAATGGACAACGAAAAATGCCGTTCGAGCATTGCTGTTCGAGCTGGATCGCTTGCCGCGCGCGGCAGCCGCGGTCTACTAAATTCATGTCAACATATTGGCTCGCGCGCCAAACGAACGTCTTCTCCGGTCGAACACTGCCTCGCGCGGCAGCCGCGCGTAATTTGTACGCACCTTTACGCTCGCGTTGGCTCGCGTTGGTGATCACTCGACCAACATATATTGGAGGCCACAGATTATAGAAAAGTAAGTGTTTTCTATATTCTAAAGCGGTTATTACATTACACAATCTCAAGCACGCTAACTAGCATCAAGCGTAGTGTAATAAGGGAAAGACAGGTAGACTGACTTACTAGTAGCAAGCCAGTCTACGTAGATTCTAAGCACGTGCTAGTTAGCGTGCTAGTTAGAGTGCTTGAGATTGTGTAATGTAATAACCGCTTAAGTTGGGAGGCTTTAGATTGTGCAATCTCAAGTCAGACTTACTGATAGAGATGTAACGTAATGAGTTGAATTATTTCGAACTCGAATTATTTTAGTTAAACTGAACCTTGATTCAAGCCGCCGATTGGGTTGACTCAACTAGGTCCGTATGCAACGTAAGTGGTTAGAGAAATTGGTGCTAGATTTTCACTTGTATGACTTTATATGCATACAAGTCCTCCATGCGAGTCAATTCAAATAACTTGAGTTCGAAATAACTCAATAAGCTACACAACAAAAGCGCTTATTAGATTGTGCAATCTCAAGTCAGACTTACTGATAGAGATGTAACGTGATGAGTTGAATTATTTCGAACTCGAATTATTTTAGTTAAACTGAACCTTGACTCAAGCCGCCAATTGGGTTGACTCAACTAGGTCCGTATGCAACGTAAGTGGTTAGAGAAATTGGTGCTAGATTTTCACTTGTATGACTTTATATGCATGCAAGTCCTCGATGCGAGTAAATTCAAATAACTTGAGTTCGAAATAACTCAACTCATCACGTGACATCTCTATCAGTAAGTCTGACTTGAGATTGCATAGTCTAATAACCGCTTGATACCTATGCGTAGCATCTGTAGTTTGTGCTCATTGATAAACGCTTGGTACCTACGCAATGTCTGCTATGGCTAGCTCCGTTTGCAGAGTATGTCTAGCCGGGAATATCAGAATGCTGAACATTGACAACATGTATCTCCAGATAATCGAGAAACTTAAAAACTCAAAGGTAAGTTTATCATTGCGGTTGGCGTAGGCAAACCAACCTTATTGATTTGTTTGGGTGCTAGACCGATAGCTAGGCGCCCTAACTGTAGGTTTCCACCAAAAAAAATTATAATCAACATTCACAATACGATTTATACACACAATTAATTTTGTTGGGCTAGCGTTTCCCACTGGAAGAAAGTGAATCCTATGTTAAATATCTAACGATTTGCACAAGATTCTGAAATAATCAAAAATATTTTCTTGAATTAATTGTGCTGTCAGTGGGAACGCGATTCCATACGTCATGTAGGTACAAAATAAATGTTTTGCTGAAATGTTTCGGCAGTGGAAACCCACCGTTAAGATAGGTATATGTAGGTGTATGTATGTATGTAGTTTGTTTCAGCCTTATTTGGAATCAGATGCAAGGATGCCGCGCACAGTATGCTATGTCTGTCATCGGCAGCTGCAGAAGTGCCACATGTTCTCCGAGACGGCTCGGACATCTGAGAGAAAGATGCGTGAACTGCTGCACAATGGAATTGAGGTCTGTACATCTGCTTGCTACCTGCTACTTGTCTTTTGGGTTATTAAGTTTATGCCTATATTTTATTGATAGAGTAAGTATAGCAAACAAAGCCTCCGTGCTGTGGGTTCGATCCCCTACAAGAACTAACTTTTGTGTGTCAAACATAGATGTTTGTTCTATGTCTGGGTATTATGAGTATTTACAAACAAAGTTCCTACTTATGTAAGTATTCTGTCAACAATCTAGTTCCCATATCACAAGCGGGGACGTCATGTGAAATTTCCATGAATATTTATTTCTATTTTACATGTTGGTTTTCAGATAACATGCAGTACAATCACAATGCTGTCTCTGGGAGCAGTACCGACCTTATCGATGACTTCTACACAACACATGTCTGCTACACAGCATTCAGAAGCTACAAGTGCTCCTCAAATTCAGCAAAGTAACACTCTGTGTTTCTATTGTGATGTGTGTAACATAAAATACTATTCTAAATATCTGCTGGCAAAACATATACAAATTCACTTTAATGTTAAACAGAGATTAACAAGACACATACTGTCACACACTGGAGAAAAACCGTTCTCTTGCAGTAGATGTATTAAATCATTCACTGCGAAAAATAATTTGAAAAAGCACATGAGAACACACACTGGAGAAAAGCCATATTCCTGTAGTCGATGTAATAAGTCATTCACTCAGACTAGTGATTTAAAAGCACACATGAGAACTCACACTGGAGAAAAGCCATATTCGTGTTGTCTATGTAATAAGTCATTCGCTAAAAATGATAATTTGAAAATGCACATGAGGACACACACTGAAGAAAAGCCATATTCTTGCAGTAGGTGTAATAAGTCATTCACTCAGACTAGTGATTTAAAAGCACACATGAGAACTCACACTGGAGAAAAGCCATATTCGTGTTGTCTATGTAATAAGTCATTCGCTAAAAATGATAATTTGAAAATGCACATGAGGACACACACTGGAGAAAAGCCATATTCTTGCAGTAGGTGTAATAAGTCATTCACTCAGACTAGTCATTTAAAAGTACACATGAGAACACACACTGTAGAAAAGCCATATTCCTGTTGTCGATGTAATAAGTCATTCACTATAAATAATAATTTGAAAATACACATGAGGACACACACTGGAGAAAAGCCGTATTCCTGTAGTCGATGTAATAAGTCATTCACTATAAATAATAATTTGAAAATACACATGAGGACACACACTGGAGAAAAGCCATATTCGTGCAGTAGATGTAATAAGTCATTCACTCAGAATTGTGATTTAAAAGTACACATGAGAACACACACTGGAGAAAAGCCATATTCCTGTTGTCGATGTAATAAGTCATTCACTATAAATAATAATTTGAAAATACACATGAGGACACACACTGGAGAAAAGCCATATTCCTGTAGTAGATGTAATAAGTCATTCACTCAGACTAGTGATTTAAAAGTACACATGAGAACTCACACTGGAGAAAAGCCATATTCCTGTTGTCGATGTAATAAGTCATTCACTATAAATAATCATTTGAAAATACACATGAGGACACACACTGGAGAAAAGCCATATTCCTGTAGTAGATGTAATAAGTCATTCACTCAGACTAGTTATTTAAAAGTACACATGAGAACACACACTGGAGAAAAGCCATAATCCTGTAGTAGATGTAATAAGTCATTCACTCAGACTAGTGATTTAAAAGTACACATGAGAACACACACTGTAGAAAAGCCATATTCCTGTTGTCGATGTAATAAGTCATTCACTATAAATAATAATTTGAAAATACACATGAGGACAC
Source organism: Gandaritis pyraliata (assembly GCA_947859175.1). NCBI lineage: Eukaryota > Metazoa > Arthropoda > Insecta > Lepidoptera > Geometridae > Gandaritis > Gandaritis pyraliata. The sequence continues at coordinate 3,990,120 of OX401879.1, forward strand.
ACACTGGAGAAAAGCCATATTCCTGTAGTAGATGTAATAAGTCATTCACTCAGACTAGTGATTTAAAAGTACACATGAGAACTCACACTGGAGAAAAGCCATATTCCTGTTGTTGATGTAATAAGTCATTCACTATAAATAATAATTTGAAAATACACATGAGGACACACACTGGAGAAAAGCCATATTCCTGTAGTAGATGTAATAAGTCATTCACTCAGACTAGTGATTTAAAAGTACACATGAGAACTCACACTGGAGAAAAGCCATATTCCTGTAGTAGATGTAATAAGTCATTCACTCAGACTAGTGATTTAAAAGTACACATGAGAACACACACTGGAGAAAAGCCATATTCCTGTAGTAGATGTAATAAGTCATTCACTCAGACTAGTGATTTAAAAGTACACATGAGAACTCACACTGGAGAAAAGCCATATTCCTGTAGTAGATGTAATAAGTCATTCACTCAGACTAGTGATTTAAAAGTACACATGAGAACTCACACTGGAGAAAAGCCTTGTTCCTATAGTCTATCTACTTATGTCTGTCTGTCAGTAATCGCCTACAGGTTGCATTTATCAACCGATTTAGACGAAAATCGGCACACAAGTTCCTTGATTTATTAAAAATTATTTTTGACCACGATTTTTGATTGGGGGGGAGAAAAGCGGGAAGTTTGCTGTAACGTTGTTTATCGATAGATTTCAATCAAATTTGAGAAGCACACTAAAGATTTCATTCTACACAAGATCGTGTATAAATATTTCCAAAAAGTGGAAGGGGGAAAGAGGGGAAATTAATTTTTAAAATTCATCCCGAAAATTTACCTACTACCAATCAATGAGACTACACAGTCCTCTCCGCCTTACGAGACAAATCCGTGGAAACCAGATTCGACCTCCTAGGACCATGGGAACGCGAGTAATTTTGCTAAAACTTATGCCCCTATTTTGTCCAAAAGTCTACATAGGTAGGGCCTATTGGAAAATTTAAGCAACTGAAATTCGATTTAGCCAGGGGGGAAGGGGAAAGTGTCGGTTATTGCATGTCTATAAAGGCTCGCGAGGTCTATGTTCTCATAGGACATTTAGTATAAGTAGGTAGGTATATATCTTTGAAAAAAGGACCATACAAAAAAACGCTAGGAACCAGGCCGTAGTTTCTTGCCCGTTCTTCTCGGCTCTGAGGGGCGAGTACGAGTTAAAAATAATATGAGATATAAAAACCCATAAACATATTATAGGTAGGTACCTGAGGGGCAAGTACGAGTTGACAATTTACAAAACCGGTGTGAAACGTCTGATGTTCACTGCACCGCACACCAGTGTGCGCTGCTTGGTATGGAAACACGGAGCGGATTTTTTGAGAAGCTTAGTCTCGTCAAGCTTCTGCTCAGTGTTTCCATACCAAGCAGCGCACACCGGTGTGCTGGGCGTCAGACGTATACTGGGTTTTTCACGATGTTCAATAATCTTTGTTTCTATTGTAGATACAAGACTGCGCAGACATCGACGGTATGCATACCTACCTAGACTGACAGATTGTTTAATAAACCTACACAGACTGAACCTTAGAGCCATAAGCAGTCCACTCTGCAGAGGTTGCCTGTCTGAAGAAGAATCAGTTGCCCATGTAGCACTGGAAGGCGAGGGTGTAATGAACAACTTAACAACAAAAAATCCTAGGAAACCACTATCTCTAGCCTAAGTTAAGCCTAAGCCTGCAAAGCTCCCAGAAAACTTCTCTGTTTTTGGGAGTTTTAAATCTGACTGAATGGGTGTAATTATATTTCCTGCTTAATTTAGGGAAACTAAATACAAAAGGAAACAAATAAAGTTTACAGAACAAAAACACTAAAATTTATTCAAAATAAGTGTTATGCACAAAATATGACAGTCTAATTGGTAATAGCTTAGAGATAATGCTAATTTTTATGATAAGGCACAAGATAATGGTATTAAATTGGATTTTAAGTAGTAATTTGAAGTTACAAATAAATGAATAAGGGTTGAGGTGCACGCCAGAGGGGCGAGTACGAGTTTACAGTGTGCAATACGTCTGACGTCCAGCACACCGGTGTGCGCTGCTTGGTATGGAAACACTGAGCGGATTTTTCGAGAAGCTTGGCCTCGTCAAGCTTCCGCTCAGTGTTTCCATACCAAGCAACGCACACCGGTGTGCTCGGCGTCAAACGTACTGCACACTGTAAACTCGTACCTACTCGCCCCTCTGGTCTCTGCCGCAGTTCAAACTGAGTTTGCCTAACAAAACGTTGAATATGTGAGGAGTAGACCGTCCTGAGCCTATGGCGAACGTTTGGACCCCAAGACGAATGGAGTTCTTGATTAATTTCCCTCGCCATACTAACTAACCTGTAGTAATGGCTAACCGCTGGAGGAAAACTGTATTTCAAGGGAGTTAGGAATACGTTCTCGAGTCTCCGCGGTTTCTTATCGCTGTGGAGCTCCGGCCAGCCCGTTGGCTGCGCCAAGAAGACTGATCGCGACCTGACAGCCTCTCTGTGATAGGCAATATAAAGAAACATGTTTAGTATGTTACAGAGCCCTACTTTTACGGTGATTTTATAGGAGTTATTATTATGTTTACTATGAATACCTTGAGGCTTCTATGTCGGGATGAACTCAAATCAGGGGGGTGATTCTAGACCGATAGATATTTTATCACGATAGATAAATATCCCTCAAACTGTCAAATTTCGATAGATATAAAAATTGGCAATAGATATCGTATTCTGGACATATCACTGTAGATATATATCGACCGTTAACCGATAGACATGTATCGACTGGTCGGCAGCAGTAGATATTGAGATCTCTACTAGACATTTCAGTATCTACCTAGTGTCAAATAGAAATCTACTTTCGGTAAAAATCCAAACGGACGAACTTATCATAGAATATGTGGCGAAATCAACTTGTGGAGGCTGAAATTGACTCTTGTTTGTATCCTAGAGCCTAGGCGATGCGCCCGCTGCAATTTTACCTACTACCTAGGTCACCCCCACAAGCCTGCGCAGCCCCTAGAAAACTTGTGTGCTTCAATGTTACTCTGACTACCTACCTTTGCTACAAATCTAAGCCTGCCTAAATGATCAGTGGATGCGGGAATGAAACTACAAGCTAGGTAGCCTACCTACTCACTTTTAAATTAATTAAAACGACATAAGTAGACATAATATTTCTTTATTTTCATATAGTCCAAAATGTAAGTAGGTATGTTTATCAAACACTATCAAATCACTGTCTCCAAAACCGTTGTTTCTTATGTATTGCTCTTCATGGATGATTCTTGCCACGTTTTCTAATACCAAGCATGGGGAATTTTCCCCTATGTGATGCATCCACAGGAGGACTCATCCAACAATGCACGAAAATCACATTTGCACTAAACTTTTTCCTCTCGTAATGTGCCTTCAAATAGTTTATATGAACGGAGTTTTTCGAGCTGCAACGATTTTTTGGTAATTATCTAAGTATTTTAATAGTAAACAATAAAAATCAAAAGGAAATTGAAATGAAAATGTTTGTTTTGTTTGGAAAAATTTCTCTGATTGCCGCTTCTTCTTATTTTTTTTGCCCCCCTTGTGCAGGCAGAAGGTCAAGATAACATTCCATTTCTTGTGAAAAATGTGAGACGAAATTACTATTAAATGAGTATTTGTACAAAAATACCTATTTTAAAACAACAATGAGATTTACTATTAAAACATTTACTAGAAAATATAACTTTTATTACGACCAAACAAAGTTATTCGGTTAAATACTAAATGTATATAATAACTGAACGCATTTCGGTGGAAACAAAATCTAGATAGTCTGTGGAAACCGGTGTAAGTGTAAATGAACTATTTGAATAAACCTCCTTTGTGATATATCTACTAAAGCAAAAGTCTATTGCCGACTAGAATACGTATTTTAGCGTGGAGTAGAGATATTTGTAGAGATTTCAAGTGATATGATATAATTGCCTATAGATATAAAATCTCTATATCTATCACCAATATCTATCGGTCTAGAATCACCCCCCTGGTGGACAATCGTTTGCGACGACGATAACAGTCAAATAACAGGCAAGGCTACGGATTTCTATCGGTAGTTACCTAGTGATTAATGAATTCCCGGGTTGTGCAATCCAGGGGGGTGATTCTAGACCGATAGATATTTTATCACGATAGATAAATATCCCTCAAAGTGTCAAATTTCAATAGATATAAAAATTTGCAATAGATATCGTATTCTGGACATATCACTGTAGATATATATCGACCGTTAACCGATAGACATGTATCGACTGGTCGGCAGCAGTAGATATTGAGATCTCTACTAGACATTTCAGTATCTACCTAGTGTCAAATAGAAATCTACTTTCGGTAAAATCCAAACGGACGAACTTATCATAGAATATGTGGCGAAATAAACTTGTGGAGGCTGAAATTGACTCTTGTTTGTATCCTAGAGCCTAGGCGATGCGCCCGCTGCAATTTTACTACCTAGGTCATCCCCATAAGCCTGCACAGCCCCTAGAAAACTTGTCTGTGCTTCAATGTTACTCTGACTAGGTACCTACCTTTGCTACAAATCTAAGCCTGCCTAAATGATCAGTGGATGCGGGACTAAAACTACAAGCTAGGTAGCCTACCTACTCATTTTTAAATTAAAACGGCAGAAGTATACATAACAATTCTTTATTTTCATATAGTCCAAAATGTAAGTAGGTATGTTTATCAAACACTATCAAATCACTGTCTCCAAAACCGTTGTTTCTTATGTATTGCTCTTCATGGATGATTCTTGCCACGTTTTCTAATACCAAGCATGGGGAATTTTCCCCGATGTGATGCATCCACAGGAGGACTCGTCCAACAATGCACGAAAGTCACATTTGCACTAAACTTTTTTCTCTCGTAATGTGCCTTCAAATAGTTTATATGAACGGAGTTTTTCGAGCTGCAACGATTTTTTGGTAATTATCTAAGTATTTTAATAGTAAACAATAAAAATCAAAAGGAAATTGAAATGAAAATGTTTGTTTTATTTGTAAAAATTTCTCTGATTGCCGCTTCTTCTTTTTTTTTTTGCCCCCCTTGTGCAGGCAGAAGGTCAAGATAACATTCCATTTCTTGTGAAAAATGTGAGACGAAATTACTATTAAATGAGTATTTGTACAAATATACCTATTTTAAAACAACAATGAGATTTACTATTAAAACATTTACTAGAAAATATAACTTTTATTACGACCAAACAAAGTTATTCGGTTAAATACTAAATGTATATAATAACTGAACGCATTTCGGTGGAAACAAAATCTAGATAGTCTGTGGAAACCGGTGTAAGTGTAAATGAACTATTTGAATAAACCTCCTTTGTGATATATCTACTAAAGCAAAAGTCTATTGCCGGCTAGAATACGTATTTTAGCGTGGAGTAGAGATATTTGTAGAGATTTCAAGTGATATGATATAATTGCTGTCAGGCAACACTACTGGCCTGGCAACCCTACTCTATATTCTGTCGTAGGCTTGCGAGATGTAATAAATAAAACAAGTATTCGATCATGCTAATAAATAAGTATTATTCGTAAACTCAGTGTTCTCAATCTAGATTTATAATATACCCAGCTTATATGGTGCCGAAACAATATAAAGAATGTCGACCAAAGAGGATAAAGAATCAAACAGCACAGGCATCAGGCCACCCAAGCCTTTTGTCATAGAAAATGGCGGACAGGGAGCATTATCAGAAAGATGGAAACTATGGATCCAGCAATTTAGTTGGTACAGCGTAGCCACTGGTTTAGACAAGAGACCACCAGAAATTCAAGTGGCCATTCTAATGAGCGCGCTAGGTACAGATGCTGCCGTAATTTACAACACGTTTGGGTTAACCTCTGAAAACACAAACATCGAAATCATAAAACAGAAATTTGAACAATATTTCATCCCGAAAACTAATATAACCTATGAGAGATACATATTCAACAAAATAGTACAAAAAGAGGAACAAAAGTTTGATGATTTCTTAACTGATTTAAAAAACAAAGTGAGAAACTGTAGTTATGATAAGCTGGAGGAAAACATTATAAGAGATCGGATCGTTACTGGAATCCGATGTAATGATACAAGAGAACGCTTGCTAACGGAAGAAAACCTGACACTTGCAAAAGCTGTTGATATATGTCATGCTGCAGAACAAATAAAAATACAGCTAAGCAGCATGAACGTAGAAGAAAACAAAGAAATTGCAGTGATAAAGGGTAAAAAACTCTCTAAACAATATGAGTGTAAGCGTTGTGATACTACACATGGCCCAAGAGAATGTCCAGCATTCCAAAAAACCTGCAAGAAGTGCGGAAAGAAAAATCATTTTTCAAACTGTTGTAAATCAAAAAAAGTAGAGGCTGTGACAGGTAGAGACAGTGACTCTGATGCATCTTCGGATGAACAAATGTATGTATCTGCACTCTCAAAGGAAGAAAAACAAAATGATGATATCGATTGGTTTGAGACAGTACAATTGTTACCTGAAGGTCTGAAAGTTAAATTTAAATTGGATTCGGGAAGTCAGTGTAATGTTATCTCAAAGAAAGTAGCTTATAAAGCTAAAGCCAAAATAGAAACATCAACCTGGAAACATCTAACATCATACTCAGATCATAAAATGACAGTAATCGGAGAAACTGTTATAGATACAAAAGTGAAGAAGAAAACTTTTAAAATAAAATACTATGTTATTGAACAAGATCATTCACCTATTCTGGGCAGAAGGACATGTGTAAAACTCAGCCTCATAAAGCGAATAGATGCTATCACAAAAAATGATGATATATTTGATGGGATAGGCTGTCTTAAAGATTATGCATATGATATTGATTTAATTGACAATCCTAAACTGCAAATCTGCCCGGCAAGGAAAGTACCACATATAATAAGAAATCAAGTGAAAGAGGAATTAGATAGCATGGTAAAAAATAATATAATTATTCCAGTTACAGAACCCACACCAGCAGTTTCTCCTATGGTAGTAGTGAGAAAAAATAATAAAATAAGGCTTTGTATCGACCCATCAGATATAAATAAGAATTTGAAAAGAAGACATTATCCATTAAATACTATCGAAGAAATTGCAACAAGAATAACAGGATCTCAATGGTTTAGCCTGCTAGACTGCAAAAAAGGATTTTGGCAACTACGAGTTACACCAAGAACAACCAAATACCTCACATTTAGCACTCCTTTTGGGAGGTACTCTTGCCTACGCATGCCATTTGGGCTTGCTTCGGCACCGGAAGTATTTCAACAAACTATGAGCTCACTCCTAGGAGACATAAAAAATGTTGAAGTGTCAATGGATGACATACTGATACATCATTCCGATAAAGAAGGCCTGGAAATTTTAACCAAGGAAGTAATTGAAAAGCTCAAAAATGCCGGATTGAAACTAAATGCAGATAAATGTGTGTTCAATACACAAGAAATTAAATTTCTTGGTCATATTTTTACTAGCAATGGAATAAAACCAGATCCTGAAAAAATTGACACCATAAATAAAATAAAGAGACCAGAAAATGTCAAAGAGTTGCAAAGATTTCTTGGATTAATAACATACTTATCCAAGTTCATAAAAAACCTAGCCGATGTTACTAAACCACTAAGGCAATTACTCCAAAAAGATATAGAATGGTTATGGGACACTCCACAGGAAGATGCCTTTAAACAGCTCAAAGATCTATTGAAAAATCCACCAATATTAGGATTCTATGATCCCAAAGCACCAATTCTCCTATCAGTTGATGCCAGCAGCTATGCATGCGGTGGTGTTCTAATGCAAAATGGCAAACCTATAGCATACTGTGCCAAAGCCTTTACAAAAACTGAACAAGGTTATAGCCAACTTGAAAAAGAAACCAATGCCATATTAGTGGCTTGTAAAAAATTTCATACCTATATATGGGGTTGTAAAAATTTAACTATTGAGTCCGATCACAAACCCTTAGAAACTATATTTAAAAAGACACTATCTGAAGCACCACCGAGACTTCAAAGAATGCTGTATCAAATATTACCATACAATGCGAAAATAGTTTACAAGAAAGGAGAAGAATTATACATAGCGGACACATTGAGTAGAGACTGTAGAAATTTATCCAGTCAAGAAATGAATGAAGATAAGTTGGAAATTTGTGTCATAATGCCATTTTCCCAAACTAAAAAACAAGATCTGAAAGAGGAGACTGAAAAAGACAGTGAATTAATACTACTAAAAGATATAATTTTAAATGGTTGGCCAGAAAACATAAAACTATTACCTGAAAAAATAAGAAAGTATTGGCATTATAGAGAACAACTCAGTGTGTATCACAATTTAATATTTAAAAATAATAGAGTGGTGATTCCCCAAAGTATGGTGCCACTTATATTAAAACATTGTCACCTTAGTCATAAAGCTACAATGGGAACCTTACGCCTTGCTAGAGATAATGTATTCTGGCATAACATGAGCAGTGATGTGCATAACTATGTTAAAAGTTGTCAAACTTGTATGAAGACACAAAAAGATAAGCCAATGGAAACAATATTAATGCAAGAAGTTCCTAAATTGCCATGGAGTACTGTAGCATCTGACTTATTTCACCTTGAAGGAAAAAACTACATTGTCATTGCTGATGCTTATTCTGGTTATTTTGACTTTCATGAACTGGCAAACCTTAACAGTGCAACGGTAATAAAAGCATTAAAGGTATGGTTTTCTAACTTTGGCATTCCAGATATTCTCCTTACAGACAATGGTAAACAATATGATAGCGACCTGTTCAAGAAGTTCTCTGAAGAGTGGCAATTCAAACACCGACTGTCAAGCCCTTACTTTGCTAGGTCAAATGGCTTAGCAGAAAGATATGTGCAAGAAGCTAAAAACTTGTTGAAAAAATGCTGGAAAGAAAAATCAGATATAGAACTTGCCTTATTGCACCATAGAAATACACCCAGAGAAAAACTAGCATCACCAGTACAAAGATTAATGGGCAGAAGAACTAAAACCTTATTACCCACAAATGACAAGTTACTAGTACCAAAAGTAATCACAAATGTTAATAAAAATTTACAGTTGGAAAAAGAAAAAGAAAAGAAATATGCAGATAAAGGGAAAAGAGAAGGAGAAACATATGATGCTGGTGAACAGGTTATGTTACGAGAAGATCACAGACAATGGGTACCAGCAAAGATAATTGCACCAACTTCTGAGCCCAGGTCATACCTAGTTGGAAAACCCGATGGATCAATATACCGCAGAAACTCCTGGTTTCTACGACCACAACAGGTTAATGTACCTGAGCAACCTGAACCTTTAGTGAGGTCACCTATAGTACCGGCTCCACCCTTTATAGCAACCCCATCGCCAGCGACGCCAACTCAGCCGCCGCCGCCAGAGCCGCTGCCGTCGCCATCACCGCCAACACCACCATCAGCAACTACGTCCAGCGATCATAACAGGTTGATGACTCCGACTGAAGCCACTCCACCACCTGCACCAATGCTGAAGACAACACGCAGTGGCCGGCCGGTCGTCCCACCTAAGCGCTACGCCTAAAAAGGGGGATGTCAGGCAACACTACTGGCCTGGCAACCCTACTCTATATTCTGTCGTAGGCTTGCGAGATGTAATAAATAAAACAAGTATTCGATCATGCTAATAAATAAGTATTATTCGTAAACTCAGTGTTCTCAATCTAGATTTATAATATACCCAGCTTATAATTGCCTATAGATATAAAATCTCTATATCTATCACCAATATCTATCGGTCTAGAATCACCCCCCAGGTCGTCCTTTCCATGGTTTTGTTTTCCCAGTCTGCATTCCATGGTTGTACAATAACTGGACTCAATTATTTTCCGTTCACTCTCGCCTGATACAAATGAACGTATAGCCAAGCCACCGGAGGCATGGCGCGGAGGTGTGAGCGATCACGATGAAGAAATGAAACTATCACTGTCACATGTCCTGTCAGTGTCTGTTCTGTTATCGAAACTGAAACTGGCTGTTATCATGTTATAAAATAACATGATAACAGCCAATAACAGTTCCGTTTCATTCCGCATTGAATCCATGCTGTTCCGCAAATAACAGTATAACATTATAACTTTGGCTGTTATAGTGCTAACCCTGTTACTGGCTGTTATCATGTTATTTAATAACATGTTCTCCAACCAAACTTGAGCTCATAAAAAATTAACGATGTATGAAACAGTATGGTCAAAATTTCAAAATTTTCGTTTGATACAAAACTAAATTTGCTGATATTTTTTTATAGAAGACAACTTTTGCGTCGACCGCCTGCCTGCACTAGTTTTTCGCGAGACTGTTATTTGGCTGTTATAAAATAACAGCAGCGAAGACGCGTATAACTGTTATAACACCTTAGGCCAAATAACGCTGTTCCGTAAACCTGTTATGGTTATATTAGTTACACCTCTAGCTGTGCATTCCATGGTTGTACAATAACCGGACTCGACTGTCGACCTTTGTTGTGTAGCTCATTGTTACCTATGCGTAGCATCTGTAGTTTGTGCTCATTGATAAACGCTTGGTACCTCTACGCAATGTCTGCTATGGCTAGCTCCGTTTGCAGAGTATGTCTAGCCGGGAATATCAGGATGCTGAACATTGACAACATGTATCTCCAGATAATCGAGAAACTTACAAACTCAAAGGTAAGTTTATCATTGCGGTTGGCGTAGGCAAACCAACCTTATTGATTTGTTTGGGTGCTAGATCGATAGCTAGGCGTCCTAACTGTAGGTTTCCACCAAAAAAAATTATAATCAACATTCACAATACGATTTATACACACAATTAATTTTGTTGGGCTAGCGTTTCCCACTGGAAGAAAGTGAATCCTATGTTAAATATCTAACGATTTGCACAAGATTCTGAAATAATCAAAAATATTTTCTTGAACTAATTGTGCTGTCAGTGGGAACGCGATTCCATACATGTAGGTACAAAATAAATGTTTTGCTGAAATGTTTCGGCAGTGGAAACCCACCGTTAAGATAGGTATATGTATGTATGTACTTTGTTTCAGCCTTATATGGAATTAGATGCAAGGATGCCGCGCACAGTATGCTATGTCTGTCATCGGCAGCTGCAGAGGTGCCACATGTTCTCCGAGACGGCTCGGACATCTGAGAGAAAGATGCGTGAACTGCTGCACAATGGAATTGAGGTCTGTACATCTGCTTGCTACCTGCTACTTGTCGTTTGGGTTTTTAAGTTTATGCCTATATTTTATTGATAGAGTAAGTATAGCAAACAAAGCCTCCGTGCTGTGGGTTCGATCCCCTACAAGAACTAACTTTTGTGTGTCAAACCATAGACAAATAAAAAAATAGACCAGCAGACGTTTAGAAAATATCGTAACCCGAAAATGGATTACCTTCAAAGGCGTGAGATGTCGCTGGGTGTATCGAATCGGTAATAAATCAAAACGGTGTTTATTTTCTTGAACCTCTGGCGCGCTGACACTATAAGCAGTACGGAAATAAACGTCAGATGGCGCTATTTCTAAATTTTGCAAAGCGTATACCAAAATTCGGTTACAACGCGCGCGACGTTGACAGCTTGTGCTATGCAATGTCGAACGAGCGAGATAGAGTCTGGATGCAGAGCGGCAACAATGCTCTGGTCGTATCAAGCTAGTAAAATAATAGATGTTTCGATTTTAAACCTGACGCCTTACCGCCAAGTGCGGTAACAAAAAAATACAAAGATATTATATGAAATCTTAAATGTTTTTAGCTTGATAAAATAAAACATAAAAGGTAGGTAGACTTTTAATTATATATTATTAAAATATCACACCCAATAGGTACTTGTTTAGTTATGTACTGAAACATTACCATACATTACGAACCATTTAGGTACGAACAAATAAGTTTTCTGCGGGTGTTGCCTAGGTCTTTTGTTCCTAGGCTATCCTGTTCTAGTTTTACTACCTACCTACTTATAAATAATGGAATAGGTATGTCTGAAGAAGGTAGGTAGGTACCTATAGGTATATTTATCAATATAAATATTCTAAAGTAGGTATATGATTGACTAGCAGTTACCCGCGACTTCGTGCGCGTGTACAGTTTCCGTGTACCTACTGGAATGTCAAACGCTAGTTGTTAGACCAAAGAGGTAGTACTACGTCCTGTCAAACTGACGTGACATGACATGACAATGAAATCCTCTTGCCAATTGGCGCTGCTAATCCTTTTCGTTCCCACGCATAATGGACCAACTGTGAGCCTAAATGCGGAAAAGGGAGTCCCTTCAATTTCAATTTTTCCTTTTCGTTCATTTTATCCTTTAGATCCTGTTAATTATTCGGGATAAAAAGTAGCCTATATGTCAATCCAGGTTACGAACTACATATATGCCAAGTTTCATCCAAGTTGGTTCAGTGGTTTTGACGTGATTGAAACATAAACATCCAAACATCTAAACTTTCGCATTAATAATATTAGTAGGATTCTAAAAATTTCAAGGACGTAGTTGCGTTGCGACTTATCATTAAACTTGGTGGTAAAACGGCTTGTCTACTCATTAGCAGTGCCTTGATCACGAATAAATTTGACAATCGTGAACGTATCGTAACGCTAGCGTATCCGAGATACACTGCGCGGTGACGCTACAACGTTCGGCAGTCGGGCTGATGTTGACGCGCAATATCACTCGAATACGTTAGGTTTACGTAACGCGGCGACTGTCAGATTTGTTCGTGATTACCCCTCAGTACCTATTGCCGAGTATAGCACATTTCTGCTCGAAAGTCCAGGTCGTCATGCCAGCGCTTCCTCGGGCGGCCGCGACGTCTTCTACCCCCTGGGGGTATCCAGCCTGTGACTCCTTGAGCCCACCTTTCCGCTACTTTACGACCTACATCGGCGATTCCAGTTTTGGAGCGAAGTATTCTGTTCCGAATTCGATCTATTCTTTTCACACCTAAAATACTTCGCTCCATCACTCTTTGGCAAAGTAGTCAGCGACCACGTCTGAGCACCGTAGGAGTGATAAAAAAAATATATAAGAAGGTTCAGACTATCGAAAGAAACCACACAAATACTTTTGCATCAAATCTATAATCAGTTAAAATTCGATACCAACGAGTTAAAAAATTGAACAGTATTATAGTCCATAACGGGAAGCACTATTTTCATCACAACCACAACACAAACAACCAACTACAAAACAAGAAAATGAAATAATTGTACATGTAAATAAAATCGTCAAAGAGAATACAACACAACACGCAGGCCAATGACACTTTGTATCAAAAAATGACAGTACCGTTCCGTTTTAGCTTACTTGATGCCTGGAAAAGATGAATTTTCTTAGAAAAGAAATGCGTCAATCGTTTTGTACGTTTAACGAAACGTAGGGGAACTGTTTTCTGTGGTTATACCGACCATAGAGTACTGATATAGACGCCACCTATTAGTAAAGTTATGTCATTAATTTGTATACTATCTTTCAATTTGATGACCACCTAGGTGATCACGCCTAGGTGGCGTGGCGAAAAATATGTTAGATAATCAGTATGAAATAAAATCGTGATAACTAAATAAATGAACACCATTACAGATTCTAAAATAAGGACATAATTTTTGATGAATTTCGAAAATAAATTAATGGCGTTTCTTTGGTTCTAACGGCTACTTGAAGCTTAAGTCGTCGTCGACTGTAGCGTCATCCCCAAATACGCATGGGAACTAGCCGGTTTTGCGAGTCACGCTCTAATATATAGGGTGTAGCAATCTTCGTGTATTCATTTATCGATGGTCAAACATAGATGTTTGTTCTATGTCTGGGTGTTACTATGTATTATAAGTATTTACAAACAAAGTTCCTACTTATGTAAGTATTCTATCAACAATCTAGTTCCCATATCACAAGCGGGGACGTCATGTGAAATGTCCATGAATATTTATTTCTATTTTACATGTTGGTTTTCAGATAACGTGCAGTACAATCACAATGCTGTCTCTGGCAGCAGTACCGACCTTATCGATGACTTCTACACAACACATGTCTGCTACACAGCATTCAGAAGCTACAAGTGTTCCTCAAATTCAGCAAAGTACCACTCCGTGTTTCTATTGTGATGTGTGTAACAAACAATACTATTCTAAATATCTGTTGGCAAAACATATACAAATTCACTTTAATAGTAAACAGAGATTAACAAGACACATGCTGTCACACACTGCAGAAAAACCGTTTTCTTGTAGTAGATGTAATAAGTCATTCACTTACAAAAGTCATTTGAAAATACACATGAGAACACACACTGGAGAAAAGCCATATTCTTGCAGTAGGTGTAATAAGTCATTCACGCAGACTGGTGATTTAAAAGTACACATGAGAACTCACACTGGAGAAAAGCCATATTCGTGTTGTCTATGTAATAAGTCATTCGCTAAAAATAATAATTTGAAAATACACATGAGGACACACACTGGAGAAAAGCCATATTCGTGTAGTAGATGTAATAAGTCATTCACTCAGACTAGTATTTTAAAATTACACTTGAGAACACACACTGGAGAAAAGCCATATTCGTGTTGTCGATGTAATAAGTCATTCACATTAAATAATAATTTGAAAATACACATGAGGACACACACTGGAGAAAAGCCATATTCCTGTAGTCGATGTAAAAAGTCATTCACTCAGACTAGTGATTTAAAAGCACACATGAGAACTCACACTGGAGAAAAGCCATATTCGTGTTGTCTATGTAATAAGTCATTCACATTAAATAATAATTTGAAAATGCACATGAGAACTCACACTGGAGAAAAGCCATATTTGTGCAGTAGGTGTAATAAGTCATTCACTCAGACTAGTGATTTAAAAGTACACATGACAACTCACACTGGAGAAAAGCCATATTCGTGTTGTCTATGTAATAAGTCATTCGCTAAAAATAATATTTTGAAAATACACATGAGGACACACACTGGGGAAAAGCCATATTCCTGTAGTAGATGTAATAAGTCATTCACTCAGACTAGTAATTTAAAATTACACATGAGAACACACACTGGAGAAAAGCCATATTCCTGTAGTAGATGTAATAAGTCATTCACTCAGACTAGTGATTTAAAAGTACACATGAGAACACACACTGGTGAAAAGCCATATTCCTGTAGTCGATGTAATAAGTCCTTCACTAAAAATACTAATTTGAAAATGCACATGAGAAAACACACTGGAGAAAAGCCATAATCCTGTAGTAGATGTAATAAGTCATTCACTCAGACTAGGTAGTGAAAAGTACACATGAGAACACACACTGGAGAAAAGCCATGTTCCTATAGTCTGTCTGTCTGTCAGTAATCGCCTACAGGTCGCATTTATCAACCGATTTAGACGAAAATCGGCACACAAGTTCCTTGATTTATTAAAAATTATTTATCGACCACGATTTTTGATTGGGGGGAGAAAAGAGGGAAGTTTGCTGTAACGTTGTTTATCGATGGATTTCAATCAAATTTGAGAAGCACACTAAAGATTTCATTCTACACAAGATCGTGTAAAAATATTTCCAAAAAGTGGAAGGGGGAAAGAGGGGAAATTAATTTTTAATTTTTTTCCCTAAAATTTACCTACTACCAATCAATGAGACTATACAGTCCTCTCCGCCTTACGAGACAAATCCGTAGAAACCAGATTCGACCTCCTAGGACCAAGGGAACGCGAGTAATTGCTAAAACTTATGCCCCTAAATAAGCCCTAAATGAATTATGAAAATCTGTTCAGGCGTTTTCTAATTGGGTACCTACACCTCAATTCCTACAAGATTCCTACTTATACGACCTACCTACCTACGACACTACCTACCTACGACAATAGGGTCTATTTCTAGTTTAGTTAGGTTCTATTCGAACCAAATAAACACCGATTGTGTTGACAACTTCGCATTTCGGATCACGCCCCGCAATGTTCCTAACTAATGACTTGACCGTACAGAATGGTGTATAATCTGTGGTGCAAACTTAGATTTTGACAATCAACTGCTATTATTAACTGCTGATATTAATCCTAATCTGTGTCAGCCAGCAGTATTGGCAGCCATTTTGTTTCCTTCCTTCAGTTTCCTTCGTGTTACTTTTGCGTGTTGTTTGTTTTTGATATTCAAATTATTTGGGTGTTTTTTTCTGTTTAATTCGGATGAAAGAGGGTTCAGTGGATTTCAGCAGGTTTTAATTCACTTTGTTCATACATACCTATCACGCACGGCTCGAATACCTACCAAAAATGTTTCGCCAGTGTTGTGTTCCCAAATGTTGTAGCCAACGACAGGACGTTAGATTACATAGATTTCCTGTAAGAAAGGAAGATCGGGATCAGTGGTTACAGTATATTAATTGCGAAAAACTGAAAAGGATGGACAGTTTGATCAACAAAGCCTTTGTTTGTCATAAACACTTTGAAAAACGGTTTATTTCAACTACAACTACTCGTCTAAGAATTGGTGCATATCCAGCTTTGTTTACTGACTTGGAAATTTCATCTGGAAACCCATCAAGCAGTTCTTCGGAATCAGGTAAAACAACACACACACACATTATTACACTGTTCTCCTCGAATTAGAAAACGCAACATCTGTACCCGTAGCTGTCCTGTATGTACATATCTCTGGTGTGGTTCTATTAGGATGAATTCATCAGATAAGGTTTTTATAGTTATGTAGGGTAGGTATATAACTATGAAAGTTTCAGTATATTTATAACATTTTATTAAGTACTTAGTTTGATTGTAATTTTTAAGCTTTATTATGTGATTTTTGTATGTTGAAAATCATTTGCATAGTCCAGTACTTGGATGAGTTTCTGGGCTCAACCACTTTTTGGGTGTAAAATTATTTTTATGTAGTTTTTAACCACCAATATGCTAGCAGGTAAAGCAAAATCATTGACTAAAATATTATACCCTATTTTTCAGCACTAAAACAAATGCCATCATCATACAACCGCAGCCTTGATGATCATGCATATTTGAGGCAGCCTCACTGTGATCATTCTTATTGCGCTTCAGTGAGCAGCGGAGTATTAATTCCAGGCATGTATCTTTTTCAAAAGTATAGACTTACATGTATCCAGTGGAGGGCCATGCTAAATAAGGCCTCCCCAGTGGAATGCTCTGGGAGATTTCCCATAACAAATACGCTTGGCAGGTGGATTGGTGATTGCAGCATTATTGCAGTGTTCAGTACAGGTGGATGCGGCTGCCCTGGTTTAATCTTAGGCCAGACACATACTAAAAATTTTTATTGATATACAATTTTCAGAGTTAACCACCACTGTGACTACTGAGCAGCAAGAAATCTCAAACCAAGAAAAGCCAGAGAGAACCGCCACTGTGACAACTGAGCAGCAAGAAATTTCAAACCAAGAAAAGCCAGAGAGAACCGCCACTGTGACAACTGAGCAGCAAGAAATTTCAAACCAAGAAAAGCCAGGTCAGTTGCAGAGTTTTATGCTTACCAAGTTTAGGATTAATAGCAGTATACACATTAGGACTAAGTATAATTATTCAAGTATTTATTGCTGATTTTGAAATGTAAAATAGGCACATACATATTTAAGTATAATTTGAAGTCATGCTTGCTTAGATTACATACACAATATGCTGATTTATATGAAAATAGAAGCCCAGAAAATGAAATTAGTTATTGTCTGTGTTGAATTTGTTCTGAGGCTCGCTGTTGACAATTTATAAAGTACCTACAAAAGCTAAGATATAAGAAGCATGTTGAGTTAGATTGACAAATGCTTGTTTTGTTAATATTCTATCACTCAAAAAGTATTTATTGCTCAGTGTATGTACCGCTCAATCATTTTGAGTTAGAGTTTAGAGTATCAACACATGGTTATTTTGAACGCTAAAAATGCTAATCAATTACCTCTCAGTTAATTATCACACATATTTATTTGTAATTTTTTTTTTCAGATTGCACACCTCATAGATTCAGCAAAAAGAGGTTGATCAGAGATGTTAAATCATTGACTCCAAAATGCAAGCTTTTGTACAAAGAGTTTCAAAAAGCTAAGCGCTAAAGGGATTTTCAATGTAGGGCCAAAAGGGCAATTGATTTTAGCAAAGAGACATCATTTCAAGAACTGACGAAAAAAATGAATCCATTGGCAAAAAATCTTCTTTGGATGCAAGTCAAACTCTGCACGAAAAATAAAAGAGCTAGAAGATTCACAATGGATGAAAAATTGATTGGACTGGCAATTTATAAACAAAGCCCAAAATCATATAAATTTCTCAAAAAAATATTTATTTTGCCTTCCAACACTACATTGAAGAAAATGATAAGCCATTTAAACATAGAGGCTGGCATCAATCCACAAATTTTTGGACTTGTAAAAGAACAGGTAAAATTATATTAGTAAATAATATTATTTTAGGTCCATAATCTTCATCAACATAAGTTCACTGCTGGACATAAGCCTGCCCATAGAATGGTTGTGTTGTATGCATTTTTACCATAGGGGGCACCTTGGACAGTGGATTGGTGATTGCAGTATTGGTGTTATGTTCTCTGGTGGGTACTGCTGCCCACCCCTTGTGTTATCTCTTAGTTTATATATTAGGTAAATTTATAAATACCCTAATCTCCTTTATCATTTTAGGTAAAAGACTGGAATGAACAAAAGAAGTTATGCACAATTATGTTCGATGAAATGGCCCTGGAACCTGCAGTAACATATTCTTCCAATAAAGATACAATTGACGGTTTTGTACATTTGAATGAAAAAATAAGCCAGTTTGCAGACCATGCCCTTGTGTTTATGATACGTGGAGCAGTTCATAAATGGCAACAGCCAATTGCCTTCTATTTCTGCGAAGGGCAGACAAAAAGTTTACAACTCAAAGCCATCATTAAAGATATAGTAGCTGCCATAACAGAAACAGGACTCCAGCCCATTGCACTTGTCTCCGATCAAGGTTCTAGTTTTCAATGTGCATTAAATGACCTTCTGGAAGACACAAAAAGAGACCAGTTGTGTGCAGGGAAAATGTTGGTTAGTGCTCTTGATATGATATAATAATGAATAATGAATAAATGCTGGACACATTTGACACAACATCTAGCCCCAAGCTAAGCAGAGCTTGTGTTATGGATACTCGGTAATTGATATAATTAATACAATACATTGCATAGATAGATATTTTTTTATTATACATAGAAAAATACCCAGAACACCCTGAACAATTATCTGCAGATCGTACAAAGATTTGTTCATAGGTGGGAATCGAACCCGCAACCTCCTGCGTCGCAGGCGAACCTTCGCCCGCCGCGCCACTGAGGTCGTCATATATGATGAGGATATGGTAATTCAGTTTCCTTGGGAGAACAATGGCGATAAAACCGCAGGCTACTAGATGGCATAAAAGAAGGGTTTGCTTTAATTTATGTACTATTCACATTTATTTATTTCTTCATATTGGTATTACAGTAAAATCGTCTGCAATATGAGCCAGGATGATGATCTAGCTAGGGCACTACAATATTATAAATAAAAATAAAATAATGTTATCACTACATATAGGTGTACCTATACCTAGTAGGTATACTTACATAGCAAGTATACCTACTACTTCTCTGTTATTAATCTGATCTAATAATCTCTCTAATCTGTTAACCTGTTCTCTTTACTTTCAAATAACACAATCCATTTATGTGGTAATTCAATAAGTGTCTTCTATGATCCACCACATTTAATTAAAGGGATGCGCAATAATTTGCTTTCTAAAGACATCATTTTTGAAGGAAAATTAGCTACTTGGCAGGATATCATTGATGTCTACAACACTGATTGCAACCATGGTGAATCCAGAATATTGCACAAATTGACTGATGAACATGTAATTCCTGGCAAAATTAAGAAAATGAAGGCAAGTTTATTTAATTATTTTATACTAGCAGCTTTCTACAGTGTCACCCGCATAAGTGTCGATCCCAAGGGAATATCTGCATACAAATTAGCCAGGGGTTAAGCTATGTACATACCAAATTTCATTGCAATTGGTACGGTAGTTTTTGCATGGTGAAGTAACAAACAAACATACATACATAACACACACTAGGATTCCCTGCGTTGTGGGTATCAGGAACGAGTACCATGGTACCATAACACCCAGACCCGGAACACATTTGCAGATCATACAAACATTTGTCATGCATACCATACTCAAAGACTCACAGTGTAGTGTGATATTAGGGTGATGATGTGATTTAGAGGCAATCATTGTAATTCGGAAGCTAAATAATAGTTGATGTGTGGACAGAGAATAGGTGCGGGAGATAAGGAGAATTAAGTGCTTAATTTAAATTCGTTTGTTAATAATTTTCAGGTCAAGAACTGCGTGCGTGTCTTTAGTAAAACAGTTGCAGCTGCTTTATCCTACACTGCTCAGTTTCGTAAGTAGAAGTTCGATATAATATTAGACGGCGCGGCGCGCAGCCGCGTCAGTGTTGATTTTGCATGAATGGAGAAATGAAAGTTACAATTTACAATTATCAAAGACTTTACAATTACAATTTAACGGTAACTTTTGTATGAGAAAAGCATTGACATATATGTGGAGAAAAGTGGCGATTGAGAGCAATGATTGCACAATTTACAATTAGGTACAATACAATTTACAGTGAGATTGAGTAACAAACATCTAATTATTCAAACTTTCGCATTTATAATAGTGGGATTATTTTATCTATTCCCGAAATTATTCAATTTTATTATTATGTTTCTCGCATGTTTGGATTCAGACATTTAAGCTTAGTTTTATATCAGATACTCATGGCATTTTTATTTTTCAGCTTTATATCCTAATGGGAAGCCAGTAAGCCCGACGCTGAGGAATACATCGGATTTAGTATCATTTATGGATGATTTATTCGATAGTGCCAATGGAGCTGGCGGTCTAGATAATAAAACGAAATCAAAGGATCTTCGGCGGGCTGTGACGTCAAAATCAAAGCACCACAGTTTTTGGACAGATGCCATCAAAAAATTAAATAAGATAGCATTTATAACTAAAGACAAAAAAAAGAAAAGTGTTCCGTCACAAAAAAATTGGGTTGTTACTCTTAAAAGCTTGAAAAGGGTCTGGAAATACCTAAGTGAGAAGAAAAATGTAAAAATAATGAGACCTCGCTATTTCAATTCAGACCCAGTAGAAAACTTTTTTGGCCAAGTCAGGGCATACAACTATAGGAGTAATGACCCAAGTGTTAGTGCATTCAAACACACTTTCAAATCACTGCTGATAACGAGATTTATAAATTTCCATTCAAATACTTTTAACTGCGAGGATGATACAGGCAAGGAATTACTGTCAATTCAGTCACTGTTCAAAACATTTAATAATGATAACAATGCGCCAAATAATGACACCAATGAGATTGAACAAACCAATGAAGAGCAACATTCGGTTACTGTTGAAAATATTCAGGTCCAAGCAAGACGAGAGAGATTAAACGTACACTCTAGAGCATACACCGTTGGATGGGTTACTAGAAAAATTTTACAAAAAATTAAATGCAACAAATGCAAAGAAAATTTGGTTACAACTGACGAAGAAACCAATGTCCACGATTGGATAAAAGCACGGGAATATTTGTCGATAAAAAGAAAAAATTAGCCTATCCAACCGAATATGCCGTGAGGAATTTCGGTATCATAACAAAGGTGACAAATGAATATTTAGAACAAAAAGCATACCAAAACAATATTTGCAAAAATATTAAACAAAAAGTATTGTCTGAATGTTCCTTTGATTTCCTCGATTGTGAATCTCATAAAGAAATTGTACTTGAATACTTTCTAAGTATATCAGTAAAACTATTCATATTTAATTGGTGCAATGTAATTAATAAAATTTTAAAAGGAGTTGACATAATTCGCCTTGAAAGATCATCTTTGCCGCCAATGCAATGTAAGGCATTACATAAATACAAAAAGAAATTAAAAAATAAAAAACTTAATAAATAATTTGCTTGTTTCTGTTCATAAATTTTAATTCAACAATATAGCAATTCAATATAGCAATTATAGCAATTCAGACAATATAGCGCAGCAAACGATTGATCGAAAGAAGAAGAAGAAGAAAACAAAAAAACCATTGTCATCGTCGAAGTTTGCAACGGTATAGTGTCGATAGAGGTCACATTACCGTCTGTACGTAGTACTCTCCTTAGTCTGTGATCCGAACTGCGAAGTTGTCAACACAACCGGTGTTTATTTGGTTCGGATAGAACCTAACTAAACTAGAAATAGACCCTATTGTCGTAGGTAGGTAGTGTCGTAGGTAGGTAGGTCGTATAAGTAGGAATCTTGTAGGAATTGAGGTGTAGGTACCCAATTAGAAAACGCCTGAACAGATTTTCATAATTCATTTAGGGCTTATTTAGGGGCATAAGTTTTAGCAATTACTCGCGTTCCCTTGGTCCTAGGAGGTCGAATCTGGTTTCTACGGATTTGTCTCGTAAGGCGGAGAGGACTGTATAGTCTCATTGATTGGTAGTAGGTAAATTTTAGGGAAAAAAATTAAAAATTAATTTCCCCTCTTTCCCCCTTCCACTTTTTGGAAATATTTTTACACGATCTTGTGTAGAATGAAATCTTTAGTGTGCTTCTCAAATTTGATTGAAATCCATCGATAAACAACGTTACAGCAAACTTCCCTCTTTTCTCCCCCCCAATCAAAAATCGTGGTCGATAAATAATTTTTAATAAATCAAGGAACTTGTGTGCCGATTTTCATCTAAATCGGTTGATAAATCTGCCCTGCTAATCGTAATTGCAGTAATCGACATTTTTGTGATTTTCACTTTTTTGCAAAAATGACATCCCAAGGAGATAATCTATACGTAAAAAATATATTTACACGTTGTTTCTTATTAAAAACATGTTTTTTATGTAACATGAAACGCAGTACTTGCACCTAAATGTCGCTTTTGCTAAAAAGATCTGCAGCATTAAGCATGTGCTAGAAGATTATGCAGTACTTGCTACGTTTACTGTACAGTACTGCATTTTCATCAAGTTTCTGGGCTTGCGAGCATTACAGTATTACTAAGATTAAATGCAGTACTAGTGTTTATTACTGCAAAATCACCTAGCACGTGCTCAATTCTGCGTTAGTAGTAAGCAATTATTTTCTATTTTCATGCCTGGTACTAGTTAAAATTACCTACATTTTAACTTCTGTCAAATATTTAAACGACTAGGAGACGAAATAAAACAGAATTTAGGTAGGTATTCAAAAAATAATTTTAATTTTTTTTATTATTCTTCTTATCACAATCAAATTTTTGTTTTTTTATTCATATTTATACTCAGTCTATAAAACTAGTTTCACAAACATTTTTAGGTATTGTAGGGGACTTTGGTATAGTTTAGGTAATAAAATACGATAATTTCGACGGACACGTTTACTCCAAAATTAACAGGTGACATGGAAGGACAGAACACATAAAAACAGCATAGGGTAGGTGGGTACTAAAAAGTTCGTTGCGCGCGAAGATTTAAACTTCAACATGCCCCCGCGCGTTGAAGGCTCGTACTTCAACGGGAGACATCATCTTCAGGCAGCAGAGGGACAATCTTGCTGAAGCTTCGCCGTACGACGCCATTCGACAGCCTTATGTCAGCGACACGACATATGCCATCACTGGGACCAGGATGCACAGCTACGACACGTCCAAGCTTCCATTTCAAGGGGGGAACGCCATCGTCCTTCAGTAGGACTAGAGTATCATTCTTGAGGGAGTACTTGCAAGATCGCCATTTGACTCGCTGCTGGAGCTCAGCTATGTACTCCTTACTCCACCTTGTCCAAAAATGTTGACGTAATTGCGCAATGCGCTGGAAGCGTGTCAATCTGTTGACTGGATAGTCCTGGTAGTTCCGTTCTGGCAGGGCAGTGAGAGGGCGGCCGATGAGGAAATGGCCGGGCGTGAGAGGCGTCAAGTCTTCTGGGTCCGACGACAACGGAGAGAGTGGCCGAGAGTTAAGTATCGCCTCGATTTGCACCAACGTAGTAGTAAGCTCCTCGAACGTTAAATTACAATTTCCCAGCACTCTATTTAAATGATATTTTGTCGACTTAACACCAGCCTCCCAGAGACCTCCGAAATTAGGGCTGTACGCAGGTATGAAATGAAAGTTGATGCTGTCCCGAGCTGTCTCTGAAGCCAGAGAATTACAATTACTTTTTAAAAACTTCGAAATATCATTATATGCGCCAACAAATGAGGTACCGTTATCCGAAAAAATATGACTAGGTTTACCCCTGCGTGAAATGAATCTGCGTAATGCGAGTAGGTAGTTATTGCTTGTTAGATCACCCACTAGCTCCAGGTGTACCGCTTTGGTTGTGAAGCATACGAAAATAGCTATGTACGACTTGATAAGCCTACAACCTCGACCGGTGCGACTAGCGACAGCCACTGGGCCCGCGTAGTCCACGCCTACACTTTCAAATGGGTATCCTCCTGGTTCAAGTCGCTGCTGTGGTAAATTACCCATCAGCGGGTTATACGTTTTACCTGTCATACGGTTGCAACGTACGCATTGACGGAAACATTTTTTAGCTAAATTACGACCGCCTATTGGCCAATAGGTTTCTCTAACTGTAGCCAACAAAAGTTGAGGGCCGGCATGCATTAGCCTTTTGTGTTCAAACTCAAATAACAACTTCGTAACTTGATGTGTGGACTGTATAATAATAGGATGCTTTTTCTCAAACGTAAAATTAGAATTATCTAACCGACCTCCTACGCGAATTAAATTATTTTTATCTAAATAAACGTTAAATTTTATCAGTGGGCTTTTAGTAGGCAAATCTTGTTTTTTAATCAATAAGTTATATTCAGGGAACGACTGAAGTTGAGATTGCTGCAATATTAAAACTAAAGCGTTATCTAACTCATCAGTATTTAAATATGTAGTTTGACATTTAGTCCCTTTCTTTAGATTATTAACGAACCTTAGCCCATAGGCTACGGCACGCTGAAGCCTAGAAAGATTTGAAAAGCGACTGAAATCAATAAGTTCGCGTGAAGCGGAATCACTTACATGTAATGAAACTTCATTTCGAGTTTCAGGCAACTTATCGACAGTACTTGGAGTTGCAGGCCAGTGCGAGGGATCGCGTTTCAAATAATCTGGTCCCTGCCACCATAACGTGAGAGACTGGAGAGAACTAACATTGACACCGCGAGATATTAAATCCGCAGGATTCTCGTCAGTCGGAACATGTCTCCAAGTACAGCTGCTAGTTTTTTCTAAAATATCGGCAATACGATTGCGCACAAACGGTTGTAACTTAGCCGGTAACATTTTAAGCCAACCTAGGACAATCATGGAGTCTGTCCAAAAAACAACATTCTGGATTTGAGCTCGCAGTGCGGTGCTGGCTTTTTCATACAAACTAGCGCCAGTCAGAGCACCGCAGAGTTCGAGTCGTGGGATCGTTGTGGGCTTGATGGGAGCGACTCGGCTTTTAGCAATTAATAAGTTAACTGAGACCTCACCTTTATCATTGATACTTCGAACGTAAATGCAAGCGCCATACGCACGCTCAGACGCATCTGTGAAAACGTGAAGTTCCAGAGAGGAATATGAGTCACAGATGACGCGTCGCGGTATGCGTAAGCAGTTCAGACCCGGCAGGCTGTCGACAACTTCGACCCATACCTGGTTTATCTCAGGTGGCAATTCATCATCCCAAGACAGTCTTTGTAGCCACAGTTTCTGTAATAGAATTTTCATGAGGATAACACAAGGTGATATGAGTCCTAAAGGATCGAATATCTGAGCAATAGCTGATAAAATATCACGCTTTGTGTTCCCTTTCACTATAGTGGGACTGATGGAAAAATAGAATTGATCTTGCACTGAGTGCCACCCGAGGCCTAACGTCTTACTTGATTCCGTATCTCCGATATTAAATTCCGAAGAAAACTGATCGGTTTCTGGCAATAGTTGAGGCTCATTAGACTTCCACTTCCTAAGAGGCATGCAAGCTGAGGCTAGCTCGGCAGTAACCTGATTGCGTATACGTAAAACTTCGCTTAACTCATCCCCTCCACTCAAAAAATCATCAACGTAGCAGTCGTGAATTATAATTTCAGATATTTTAGGGTCCTTACAATCTAAACCTACTTGTTTTAGACACCGAGTAGCAAGATACGGTGCACTAGCAGTGCCGTAACTCACCCGATTCAACATATAACATTTTATGTTTGAGTTTGGTTGATTTTGATCACGCCAAATGATTTGTTGCAGCGGTCTACAATCTGGATGTACAACTATGCACCTATACATTTTCTCCACGTCTGCAACTATAACATATTTATGTTGTCTAAATCTTAAAAGTATTGACAGTAGGTCATCCTGTACCGTAGGCCCAATCATTTGAATCTGATTAAACGAAACTCCCGAGGTAGTAGGACTACTTGCATTAAATACGACCCGTAGTTTGGTCGTCGTACTACTCTCACGAAGGACGCCGTGATGAGGGATGAAATAATGAGGCACCGAGGTAATCGGTTCGCACTCTGTCATGTGATCTAATGATTCATATTCAGACATGAAGTCGACATACATTTTACTAAATGAATCATTACCTTTAAGTCTGCGCTCTAATGAAAGCAAACAATGCTTAGCTCGCTGATAAGAATCGCCTAACACGCTCGGTGTTTGTTTTAATGGGATCCTAACGCAAAACCGACCGTCTGCGAGGCGAGTTGTATTTTTTACAAAGTGTTCTTCGCATTGCTTCTCCTCTGGAAAATAATGAGATGACTGAGGGCTCACTTCTTCAAGCTGCCAAAAACGCATTAATTGGTTTTGAATGTCATCATCAGAACAGTGAGAAGTCATGGAATCAACTTTGGTGAAATTACATTTAATTTGTGGAAGCGTAGATACGCGGCCGCGGTTAACAGGACCGGAAACTATCCAACCTAGTCTAGTTTCATAAAGTATCGGCTTTCCATCTCCTAATTTAATATTTTGCGAACCTAAAATGTCCCAAAAAACATCAGCGCCGATGATTAAATCAATGGCGGAGGGCGAATAAAACTGAGGGTCCGCTAAACAAATATCTGATGGAATGTTCAAGTTCCTAATATCAATCTGACACCCGGGAACGTTATCGGTAATCGACGGCAGAATAAAACAACTTATTTTTGTTGAAAAACTATCACTCAACGATTTTATAGGCAGGCGACACATATGACTTATTTGCGATGTTTTATTATTGATACCTACTACAGTCCTATCTGTGCGATCAGCTGGTAATTTCAATTGTTTGTGTAATCTCTCGGTCATTAGACACGAAGTACTACCGCTATCCAGAATCGCACGGGCAATGACCTCACGATTATCGCAATCATATAATTTTACTAATGCGGTGGATAATAAAACATCACACTGACCTAATCCCTCACATGCAGTGGTAATACTTCCCGTAAGTGCAACGCTCGAGTTTTCGGAGCTCGCCACAGTAGGCACAGAGTTGTTTGTGCGATTCTCGTTATCGCAATCAGCTGTAGCTGTAGGCATAGACGTAGACAGCTGTTTTGATGCACCAAACTCGTTTATGTGAATGAGTGAGTGGTGTTTACGCTTGCATACCTTACAACCTGGCCTTTTACATGAATTGGCATAATGTCCACTACGAAAGCAATTAAAACAAATCTTATATGTAGGCAATAACTTATATCGCGCATCACTGCTCAAGGCGAGAAACTTCGGACAGTTATTCAAATAATGATCGTCATTACAACTAGGGCAAGGTTTCATTGACGACGAAGACGCATTACCTTTATTGTCGTTACTACTCTGACAAGAAACCATAGTCTTTATTTTTGACGCCTGCTTACTACTTGACGCATTATTTTGCGACAACTCAATCGTCTCAATTAAATCTGCGCGATTACGCATAAATTCTAGAAAGGCTTTTAAACTAATCGGCTTATCTTTAGGTAAAGTACCTTTATGTTCCTCCCACTCACGAAATGTTTTCACATCTAACTTCTGCGTGACTAGATAGATCAAAAGAGTGTCCCAGTGTTCAATGGGTTGACCTAATGATTCTAATGCACGTAAATTCTTATTTAATTGATCTATCACGCGTTTAAGAATAGCGGACGACTCTTTTGTGACCGGTTCGATGTTGAACAAGGCTGAAACATGATTTTGTATTAACAAACGTTTATTGTCAAACCGTTCACATAAAAGGTCCCAAGCTACTGAATAGTTAGTAGCTGAAAACTCAATGGATTGAATTACCACAGCAGCCGAACCTTCTAATGACGCCCTCAAGTAATGAAACTTATTTATTTCGTCTATCTGATCATTGTTATCAATTAAACTTGAAAAGGTATCGTGGAATTCCAACCATTTCTCGTAGGAACCTCCAAACTTCGGCAACTGAATAGTGGGCAATTTAACAAGCCTGTGATTAGAACGAGAACTTGACGCGGTTTCTACTTTATCTTGATCCTTTCTGTAGGTATCTAACATTCCCTGAGCATCGGCAAGTAACCGATAATAATGTCGTTCAAAATCAGTTCTTTCTGCTACTTGAGCGTCGCTATTGTCAGAATTACACTCAATTTTTAACTGTACCTCATCGTATTGATCATATAAAGATTCGATCTTACCGATGCGCAATTGTAACTCCCTGACATCCGAGGAACTCAGTGACGCTGCACTCAACGTCGTAAGATAATTCGCGAATGCAGTAACTCGACCTTTGATACTGCCACGTTTTTTGATGAGATCCTTTTCGTCGGTTATTCTGGGAGACAGGCACGGTTGACCTGGAACTGATGCAGGCAACATGTTTACTAATGTACTTAGACTATTACAAAAAGTACCTAGAAACTGATAAAGTTAAATTAATAACATTAAAATACCTAATATTTTAAATACAATGTTCGGTTACAGAATGAATTTAAATGAAATGAATTTTACGGTAAACTGACAAGCAAACTTTACAATTTTAAAATGATTTTACACAACTGATTTTACGATTTTAACATTAAAGAACTTTTACTAACCTTATGTAACGTCGAATTATACCTAATTATACCTGATTAGAGTGTTGGGTTCTAAAGTAAAACACTTTTTCCACTGCACTGCACTTTTTGTACTTTGAACTCTCGACCACTCTGGTGACGCGCAATCCCGATGCATTTATTTGCGCTCCACGGCTTCAAATGTGATGGAAACTTCTTCCTCAATGTATAAATGAGCTGGTATGAATATCCGGCGTAGATCCAGGACCATGTAGGGGACTTTGGTATAGTTTAGGTAATAAAATACGATAATTTCGACGGACACGTTTACTCCAAAATTAACAGGTGACATGGAAGGACAGAACACATAAAAACAGCATAGGGTAGGTGGGTACTAAAAAGTTCGTTGCGCGCGAAGATTTAAACTTCAACAGGTATTATAGTCTTTAAACGTAACTTTACTCATCAAGTTATCATTCTTTTGAAATATACAATAAATTCAGAGAAGGTGAATGTAAAGTCCATGGATGTTCCGGACTTTTACAAGTATGAAGATCATTCAACTCAATATAAATTTTTAAAAAATGATGAAAGGACGTACATAATTAAATAAAAATACATAAATAAAATGAGGTAATATTTAGGGGCTAAAACTTTTTATTTCTAAGAGTTTGTTATAAGAAGAATTGCTATTTTGAGTACCTACCTAGATTAGATTTTAAGTGCCATAACATAAGTTATTGTATATTTCAAAAGAATGATAACTTGATGAGTAAAAAAGGTACGTTAAAGACTATAATAATAAAAATATAATAATAAAAATGTTTTTGAATCTAGTTTTATAAACTGAGTATAAATATGGATAAAAAAACTAAAATTTGATTGTGATAAGAAGAATAATAAAAAAATTAAAATTATTTTTTGAATACCTACCTAAATTCTGTTTTATTTCGTCTCCTAGTCGTTTAAATATTTGACAGAAGTTAAAATGTAGGTAATTTTAACTAGTACCAGGCATGAAAATAGAAAATAATTGCTAATACTACTACCGCAGAATTGAGCACGTGCTAGGTGATTTTGCAGTAATAAACACAAGTACTGCGTTTAATCTTAGTAATACTGTAATACCCGCAAGCCCAGAAAGTTGATGAAAATGCAGTACTAAGCATTTTATCTAAACAAGGCCATAAAGTAAAGATAAAAATATGTCAATAGAAAGCTTGATTTTTTTACTATTTTTAAGTTACACTTTAAAAGTTATATAACGGAGATTGCTAGCTTAGATATCAAGAAATATGTTTCGCGCGTTTATCTCGAAACCGCCATTTTGCAAGTACTGCGTTTGCAATAAGGAGGGCAGAAATGCGACCTGTAGGCGATTACTGACAGACAAGCGGTTATTACATTACACAATCTCAAGCACGCTAACTAGCATCAAGCGTAGTGTAATAAGGGAAAGACAGGTAGACTGACTTGCTAGTCTGCTCCAAGCACGGACTAGTTAGCCTGAAGCGGTTATTACATTACACAATCTCAAGCACGCTAACTAGCATCAAGCGTAGTGTAATAAGGGAAAGACAGGTAGACTGACTTACTAGTAGCAAGCCAGTCTACGTAGATTCTAAGCACGTGCTAGTTAGCGTGCTAGTTAGCGTGCTTGAGATTGTGTAATGTAATAACCGCTTGACTTGATATTGCATGGTGTAATAAGAGTAAGACCGTTCAGTCAGCGTCCGGCAGCCGCAGAGGAGGGTCGTGTCTCGCGGTGCCGTACCTACACAATGCCATGCGAACGAACAAAACGAGAGGTGATCTTCGATATTATCGATATCTATCATGACATGCCATATTTATGGGAGAAAAATCATACAGATATATGACTAAAATATGGGTGAAAGAGTATGATTCGCTCATATTTTTATCTCTTATTTCTTAAATTTTGTTGAAATAGTCGCGGTAAGAGCTACCGCCATTTTCCGTCATTTCGAAAGATTTTTCAAGACGCCCGTCAACGACGACGTCCGCCTTTCGAATGAGTAAGCATGCGATATCTAGCGCAGTGTAATAGCAAGCCAGTCTAGGTAGATTCTAAGCACGGACTAGTAAGCGTGCTTGAGATTGTTTAATGTAATAACCGCTACAGACAGACTATAGGAACATGGCTTTTCTCCAGTGTGTGTTCTCATGTGTACTTTTCACTACCTAGTCTGAGTGAATGACTTATTACATCTACTACAGGATTATGGCTTTTCTCCAGTGTGTTTTCTCATGTGCATTTTCAAATTAGTATTTTTAGTGAAGGACTTATTACATCGACTACAGGAATATGGCTTTTCTCCAGTGTGTGTTCTCATGTGTACTTTTAAATCACTAGTCTGAGTGAATGACTTATTACATCTACTACAGGAATATGGCTTTTCTCCAGTGTGTGTTCTCATGTGTAATTTTAAATTACTAGTCTGAGTGAATGACTTATTACATCTACTACAGGAATATGGCTTTTCCCCAGTGTGTGTCCTCATGTGTATTTTCAAAATATTATTTTTAGCGAATGACTTATTACATAGACAACACGAATATGGCTTTTCTCCAGTGTGAGTTGTCATGTGTACTTTTAAATCACCAGTCTGAGTGAATGACTTATTACACCTACTGCACAAATATGGCTTTTCTCCAGTGTGAGTTCTCATGTGCATTTTCAAATTATTATTTAATGTGAATGACTTATTACATAGACAACACGAATATGGCTTTTCTCCAGTGTGAGTTCTCATGTGTATTTTCAAATCACCATTCCGAGTGAATGACTTTTTACATCGACTACAGGAATATGGCTTTTCTCCAGTGTGTGTCCTCATGTGTATTTTCAAATGATTATTTATAGCGAATGACTTATTACATAGACAACACGAATATGGCTTTTCTCCAGTGTGAGTTCTCATGTGTACTTTTAAATCACCAGTCTGCGTGAATGACTTATTACACCTACTGCAAGAATATGGCCTTTCTCCAGTGTGTGTTCTCATGTGTATTTTCAAATGACTTTTGTAAGTGAATGACTTATTACATCTACTACAAGAAAACGGTTTTTCTGCAGTGTGTGACAGCATGTGTCTTGTTAATCTCTGTTTACTATTAAAGTGAATTTGTATATGTTTTGCCAACAGATATTTAGAATAGTATTGTTTGTTACACACATCACAATAGAAACACGGAGTGGTACTTTGCTGAATTTGAGGAACAGTTGTAGCTTCTGAATGCTGTGTAGCAGACATGTGTTGTGTAGAAGTCATCGATAAGGTCGGTACTGCTGCCAGAGACAGCATTGTGATTGTACTGCACGTTATCTGAAAACCAACATGTAAAATAGAAATAAATATTCATGGACATTTCACATGACGTCCCCGCTTGTGATATGGGAACTAGATTGTTGACAGAATACTTACATAAGTAGGAACTTTGTTTGTAAATACTTATAATACATAGTAACACCCAGACATAGAACAAACATCTATGTTTGACACACAAAAGTTAGTTCTTGTAGGGGATCGAACCCACAGCACGGAGGCTTTGTTTGCTATACTTACTCTATCAATAAAATATAGGCATAAACTTAAAAACCCAAACGACAAGTAGCAGGTAGCAAGCAGATGTACAGACCTCAATTCCATTGTGCAGCAGTTCACGCATCTTTCTCTCAGATGTCCGAGCCGTCTCGGAGAACATGTGGCACCTCTGCAGCTGCCGATGACAGACATAGCATACTGTGCGCGGCATCCTTGCATCTAATTCCATATAAGGCTGAAACAAAGTACATACATACATACACCTACATATACCTATCTTAACGGTGGGTTTCCACTGCCGAAACATTTCAGCAAAACATTTATTTTGTACCTACATGTATGGAATCGCGTTCCCACTGACAGCACAATTAATTCAAGAAAATATTTTTGATTATTTCAGAATCTTGTGCAAATCGTTAGATATTTAACATAGGATTCACTTTCTTCCAGTGGGAAACGCTAGCCCAACAAAATTAATTGTGTGTATAAATCGTATTGTGAATGTTGATTATAATTTTTTTTGGTGGAAACCTACAGTTAGGGCGCCTAGCTATCGATCTAGCACCCAAACAAATCAATAAGGTTGGTTTGCCTACGCCAACCGCAATGATAAGCTTACCTTTGAGTTTGTAAGTTTCTCGATTATCTGGAGATACATGTTGTCAATGTTCAGCATCCTGATATTCCCGGCTAGACATACTCTGCAAACAGAGCTAGCCATAGCAGACATTGCGTAGGTACCAAGCGTTTATCAATGAGCACAAACCAAACTACAGATGCTACGCATAGGTAACAAATGTGCGCAAGTGGCGCTCCGCGGCTCACCGCGTCTCGCCCCGCGCCGCACCCCGATGTGCAGGGCCTCACTTAGTACGAACTCGGAAAACTAGGACGGCGCCACACTGCTATTACATTTTCATTTATTCTAGGTTTTAAGTATGTGTAACTAACTGGTAACTTTGCTTTTAGATTTCTGTTCATAGCTAATTGAGCTGGTGAAAAGTTTGTTCCACATACTGGTGATATTCTGTAATGCAATAATGCTATTCTAATATCAGTTTTATCTTCACAACATTTTTTTAATATTTTCTTTGCAATTTGTACTGCCCTTTCTGCCATTCCATTCGATTGTGGGTACCTAGGACTTGTATAGGTAAATTTAAATCCCCAATCAGAAGCAAATTCTTTACATTCTTTGGAATCAAATGGAACATGATCTGACACAATCTCATTGGGAGAGCCATGAATACAAAAAATATCACTTAATGCATTATTAATACACTTAGCACTTTTACTACTTATTAATTTGATATCAAGCCATTTAGAATAATAATCATATATGACTACGCCGCGTTCTATGTCATTGTTCTACAAGTGATTATTGCAAGGCGTCTGTACTAGCCAACATATATGTGTCATTACTCATTACTTAGCGTCTCTACATAACGTTCGGAAACACGCAGACGCAGATATATTACACAAGCAAAGTTCGATCGTTCTGTCAAGTCGATTTGACAGGAGGATGTCTGTTTTCAAAGTAACAGAATTTGCTAAAGAACTAAGAAAAGATACATACGAACGCAAAAACTGACAAGATTTCAATAAATAATATGACTACGAAAGTGGAATCGAGTAACGAATGCTTGATAAGATAAAAACCGATTGCTTCATCAGAGCTTATTGGCAAAGACATATGTTTCGCCTCTCTATGGTGGGGCTGCCAGCACGAAAAACTGGAAAATCTACTGGTTAATTTGTAACCACAGAGTGATTTTAATATTTTATCTAGAAAAATGTTACGTTAAGTTAAATAAAGGAGAAAGCAAAAGATCAATGCTGAAAAAAAAGAATAAATTCAGTGGTACCTACGCAATGTCTGCTATGGCTAGCTCTGTTTGCAGAGTATGTCTAGCCATCAGGATGCTGAACATTGACAACATGTATCTCCAGATAATCGAGAAACTTACAAACTCAAAGGTAAGCTTATCATTGCGGTTGGCGTAGGCAAACCAACCTCATTGATTTGTTTGGGTGCTAGATCGATAGCTAGGCGCCCTAACTGAAGGTTTCCACCAAAAAACATTATAATCAACATTCACAATACGATTTATATACACAATTAATTTTGTTGGGCTAGCGTTTCCCACTGGAAGAAAGTGAATCCTATGTTAAATATCTAACGATTTGCACAAGATTCTGAAATAATCAAAAATATTTTCTTGAATTAATTGTGCTGTCAGTGGGAACGCGATTCCATACATGTAGGTACAAAATAAATGTTTTGCTG
The DNA here is from genome assembly GCA_947859175.1 of Gandaritis pyraliata. NCBI lineage: Eukaryota > Metazoa > Arthropoda > Insecta > Lepidoptera > Geometridae > Gandaritis > Gandaritis pyraliata. The sequence goes on from OX401879.1 coordinate 4,025,093, forward strand.
AAATGTTTCGGCAGTGGAAACCCACCGTTAAGATAGGTATATGTAGGTGTATGTATGTATGTAGTTTGTTTCAGCCTTATATGGAATTAGATGCAAGGATGCCGCACACAGTATGCTATGTCTGTCATCGGCAGCTGCAGAGGTTACACATGTTCTCCGAGACGGCTCGGACATCTGAGAGAAAGATGCGTGAACTGCTGCACAATGGAATTGAGGTCTGTACATCTGCTTGCTACATGCTACTTGTCTTTTGGGTTTTTAAGTTTATGCCTATATTTTATTGATAGAGTAAGTATAGCAAACAAAGCCTCCGTGCTGTGGGTTCGATCCCCTACAAGAACTAACTTTTGTGTGTCAAACATAGATGTTTGTTCTATGTCTGGGTATTATAAGTATTTACAAACAAAGTTCCTACTTATGTAAGTATTCTGTCAACAATCTAGTTCCCATATCACAAGCGGGGACGTCATGTGAAATGTCCATGAATATTTATTTCTATTTTACATGTTGGTTTTCAGATAACATGCAGTACAATCACAATGCTGTCTCTGGCAGCAGTACCGACCTTATCGATGACTTCTACACAACACATGTCTGCTACACAGCATTCAGAAGCTACAAGTGCTCCTCAAATTCAGCAAAGTAACACTCCGTGTTTCTATTGTGATGTGTGTAACAAACAATACTATTCTAAATATCTGTTGGCAAAACATATACAAATTCACTTTAATAGTAAACAGAGATTAACAAGACACATGCTGTCACACACTGGAGAAAAACCGTTTTCTTGTAGTAGATGTAATAAGTCATTCACTTACAAAAGTCATTTGAAAATACACATGAGAACACACACTGGAGAAAAGCCATATTCTTGCAGTAGGTGTAATAAGTCATTCACTCAGAATTGTGATTTAAAAGTACACATGAGAACTCACACTGGAGAAAAGCCATATTCCTGTTGTCGATGTAATAAGTCATTCACTATAAATAATCATTTGAAAATACACATGAGGACACACACTGGAGAAAAGCCATATTCCTGTAGTAGATGTAATAAGTCATTCACTCAGACTAGTGATTTAAAAATACACATGAGAACTCACACTGGAGAAAAGCCATATTCGTGTTGTCTATGTAAAAAGTCATTCGCTAAATATAATAATTTGAAAATACACATGAGGACACACACTGGAGAAAAACCATATTCGTGTAGTAGATGTAATAAGTCATTCACTCAGACTGGTGATTTAAAAGTACACATGAGAACTCACACTGGAGAAAAGCCATATTCGTGTTGTCTATGTAATAAGTCATTCACTTTCAAAAGTCATTTGAAAGTACACATGAGAACACACACTGGAGAAAAGCCATATTCCTGTAGTAGATGTAATAAGTCATTCACTCAGACTGGTGATTTAAAAGTACACATGAGAACTCACACTGGAGAAAAGCCATATTCGTGTTGTCTATGTAATAAGTCATTCGCTAAAAATAATAATTTGAAAATACACATGAGGACACACACTGGAGAAAAGCCATATTCGTGTAGTAGATGTAATAAGTCCTTCACTAAAAATACTAATTTGAAAATGCACATAAGAAAACACACTGGAGAACAGCCATAATCCTGTAGTAGATGTAATAAGTCATTTACTCAGACTAGGTAGTGAAAAGTACACATGAGAACACACACTGGAGAAAAGCCATGTTCCTATAGTCTGTCTGTCTGTCAGTAATCACCTACAGGTCGCATTTATCAACCGATTTAGACGAAAATCGGCACACAAGTTCCTTGATTTATTAAAAATTATTTATCGACCACGATTTTTGATTGGGGGGGAGAAAAGAGGGAAGTTTGCTGTAACGTTGTTTATCGATGGATTTCAATCAAATTTGAAAAGCACACTAAAGATTTCATTCTACACAAGATCGTGTAAAAATATTTCCAAAAAGTGGAAGGGGGAAAGAGGGGAAATTAATTTTTAATTTTTTTCCCTAAAATTTACCTACTACCAATCAATGAGACTATACAGTCCTCTCCGCCTTACGAGACAAATCCGTAGAAACCAGATTCGACCTCCTAGGACCAAGGGAACGCGAGTAATTGCTAAAACTTATGCCCCTAAATAAGCCCTAAATGAATTATGAAAATCTGCAGGGCGATTCTAAAACGTTCGAAAAGCTTCCCGACAGCGGATTCGGGAATTTCCGTCGGAAATTCCGCAGAACGCGAGTCTAAAACATCCGATAAAGAAAATTTTGACATTAGTATTCGACACTTTCACGGAAAGTTCCCGACAGCTATTCGCTGTCGGAAACCCTTCCGTGAACTACAAAAACATAAATATTGTGTTTTACTAAAGGAAATTGTGATAGTTTTGTTGAGTAGATGGAGCACATAATTGCAATGAGGGCTGTAAATCAGCAAGATAGAGCGCTGCAAAGAAGTGAAACTCTTGCACTTCATCGGGCAATTAGAGATCTATCTAATCCTTTTAGCGATCCTCATTTTCGCGCGCTCTATAGACTAACGCCGGCTATAGCCCTCTCGATAATAGAGGAGCTAAGGCCACATTACCCAGCCTCAAGAAACTTTAATGTGATGCCAGTAGAACTAAAAGTAAGTACTTACCTACCTCATAGTGTCATCCATGACCTAGATACTTCCGCCTACCTACCTAAAGTAAATATAATAAAGTACGTGCCTGCACTTATAGCTACCTAATTTGCTAGTTTTTAGGAGCTCTTCACTTCTACGCTCAAGGCAGCTATCAAAGGCCTGACGGGAGGGATGCCGTCGTAAGCCTTAGCCAAACATCAGTATCGAGGGCCATACAACAAACAACAGACGCACTTAACATGCCGCAAGTGCTGTCAAAATGGATCAAATTCCCTGTGAACGATGGTGAAAGGGAGCAAACTATCCAAAGGTAAATAAATAATATACCTATAACATACCATTTTTCCACTGTTGATGTGGACTACATAAGCCTACTTAGGTATTGATTTAGTTGCAAATAAAAATTTTAAATATAAAAGGCCAGGAAATTAAACAATTAGGTAGGTAGGTACACATATTATATGCTATTAAAATACTACAAAAAACAACAATATTGAAAGAACAAAAACAAACGACTTTAAAATAAACATCCTCACAATGTTTTACTTCACCATAGTAAGCATGCACATTTTTGAGTGAAAATTCCATTAGTGTATGGCCAGAATTGAACCTATGGATCGGAAGTCGGGGTACATCCCACTAAGTAAATAACATTAATATAATAAATATCCTTATACCAATTTTTCTAAATAATGTAAGAGATCAACAATAATCACAAATTCTTAATAAGTACTAAACAATCATTACTACTAAGCATTCACAACGTTTGCTGTTTCAGGAACTACAGAAAATTTAATGTGCCTGGTGTACTTGGGTATGTGGATGGCACGCACATTTTATTAAAAAAACCAGCTGCACATGAAGACTTGTACATAAACAGAAAAGGCCAACATTCCCTGAATGTGCAAGTGGTAATAAATCAAATAGTTAACAATATTTTTTCATGAATCTTAAACAAGAGAACCTTTGTATGTAATTTAAAAATAATAATAATTGTATTATCATTATTATGTCACTAATTTATTTTAATTCTCATAAAAAAAAACTATTATTATTATAACCAATTTTTATCGCTAGGTATGCGATAGCAATCTACTTATTCTAAATATACTAGCGAGGTACCCAGGCAGCACACATGATGCGTTCATTTGGAGAGCAAGTGCAGTCAAGGATAGGATGAAAAACATTTCGGCCCCTTGCTGGCTTCTTGGTAAGCAACTGCAATAAAAACAAATAAATATATTAGCCCATCGTCAAAACTTATATAAGTAAAATAGAATATATTTCTTTTCAGGCGATTCGGGTTATCCATTAGAGCCTTGGCTTTTAACTCCTGTGCTTAATGCACAGCCCAATAGCCCAGAAGCACACTATACCCGCCTCCATATTAAGGCGCGCAACTGCATTGAAAGGTGTTTCGGGGTGTGGAAAAGCCGCTTCCGATGCTTACATAAGCATCGCACCCTAGAGTATGATCCAACAAAGGTTGGACATATTGCAAATGCTTGTGCAGTGCTGCACAACATATGTATCACACATGGTCTTGAAGAGCCCGAAATCGACCCTGGCGAGCCATTAGAAGTAGATCACAGAGAACATGCAGAAGAGAGAGATGCTGAAGTTCACCGCAGAGGCATCCAAGTTAGGGCTAACCTAATAAACAGATTACAGTAATTTTTTTACATGTCTTTTGTATTTTCTTTTTTGCCGTGGTGTGTCCGGCCTAAAATATACTCCTCCCCTGAGTAACCTCCACCTTTTGGTCAAAAGTTAGTTAAAGCATCTCACCTTAACTGTCATTACTGAAAACAATACGTTGCTGGTTCTCAATAGCAGCAGCAATCGCCAATAAGGCCGCTGTTACAGATGAAACACTTGCTGCCATCTCATGCATGCCAGCAGCCAAATTCTCAATTGCTGCAGCTTGCCGTTCCAAAGTCAGTAGCAACGGGTCTGTAAAATTCCCTCTGTCACCTCATCAAACATACAACGGCTGAACCAATCTTGGTTAAATTTGGCGGAGATGGTGTGCTCCATGGGGAAAGACATAAGAAAAAGAAAAGTAAGTTGAACTAGGTATTTTCAGAAGACATAATATTAATAATATAAATGAGTACGGAGCATAATTATGTATGTATGCATGTTATAATATATGTATATCAATAAGCATACCTCTTGCACGGTTGCGCCCTGTACGTAGTGGAGAGGGCTCCACTGGCTCCTCTGGTGAGACCCCTCTTGTGGGGTTGCGCCCTGTGCCACTCGAGCCTGTGTGTAGTGGAGAGGACTCCACTAACACCTCTTGTGGGACCCCGGGTGATATAGTGGCAACTTCTGGCAGGATTGGTGTCAAAGGCACCACAGGGATTGTTGACGACTAAAAAAAACAAAAAAATGTTGTTTAAAAACCCACTTAATAACAATTGTTGTTTAAAACTAGACAAGCAGACGGTACGCTTGATTAGTTATAGTTTATACTATTGATTAACTAACTACTATTACTTGTTTAAACAATGAGATTCTTTACCTCCTCCAGTGGGTCTCTCACTGCTAAGCCCTGCACCATTTCCACTCCCCAAAACTGGATGAGGGTTTCTTCTATTTTGGTTAATGGTGCAGGGCCTGGCCCGCCACCAGTCTCATTCCTGTGCCTCTTTATTTTTAGTGCCTTTGCCTTGGCGTCTGACTTTCAATCCTGCCAGCACTGAAATAGATTGATTAGTTACACAACTGACGAATACTCACACCCTGCCATACGGTAGGTAACAATGCTCTGTACAAATAGCGGCATGATTTCTGCGCAATAACGGTCCCCCTAAGATTGGGGGATCTCTATCTATCCTATAGTACCTAATTGTATTTCGTGCGCAACAATACCAATGCGCAACTATCCAGTCCACGTTTCGTTCAGTGCTAGACTTACGTGCCGCTACTTATAAGTGCCTATAATTTTGTACCAACTTGCTACTCCTTAGTAGCAAGTTGGTACGTATTCTTATACGTTTTGCTACAACGTAATAAGTGAAACAATGACTAGGACACTTACTTTTAACCACTTTTCGGGGGTTTTTGTAGCCCCAGACCCCAACGCATTCAAAATACTTGCAAGGTCTTCAAGGAGAATCTTCTTTGTTCTGGCAGCGTCGGGGCCTGAGACTCTGCCTCGAGCAAGGTCCTCGTGGGCCATCATAAACTCCAACAATTTGGTTTTTTGTTCTAGTGACACTCTTGAACTCTAAATAACCAAAAATCGCAATTGATTGAGCAAAAAAGGTACGAATAAGTAAAGTACCAATGTAATCACTTCAAACATGGCTATTTGTTGAGTAGTTAATGAAGTCACTGGTTTATAAAGAACACAGTTGTTTACGTACCCTATTCATCTTGGTCTAGCTCAACGTTTTTAACTTTTTTGTATTCTAAATAAACTGCCTGCCACTGGCGCCCTTAGAGAATTTGTTTACGAAGCAAGCTTGTACAGTACAGATACAATATTCTATTTTATTTTTGAAACCAAACAAATATGTAACATGCTTCAAAAAAACCAAACGTACATTATGACTTTAAAATAGTTAAAAGTGAGTCGTTTTTGTTTTAAAATGCAGATTTACTTCAGATTTCAAACAATAAAAATTTCTACCATTTTCTACCATTTCAAAGCATTCTTCGTAAACTTATTTTTTTATCAATCTTCAATCCGTGTCGGGAACTTCCGATGTTCAATCCGAAATGGTTTTAGAATCGCATCTAGAAGCTCCGTCGGAATCGAAATCGTTTCCGTGAAAAATTAACGAATCCGATCGGGAACCTTCCCGACGTTTTAGAATCGCTCTGCTGTTCAGGCGTTTTCTAATTGGGTACCTACACCTCAATTCCTACAAGATTCCTACTTATACGACCTACCTACCTACGACAATAGGGTCTATTTCTAGTTTAGTTAGGTTCTATTCGAACCAAATAAACACCGGTTGTGTTGACAACTTCGCAGTTCGGATGCGCAACAACAACTGACGGCAACCAACATGTGGGCAGCTTCACACAAAGCTCGTTTACGCTGGCCGCTTGCAATAGTTTGTGTAGGCTTGTCAAACATGTGGATGGTATCAATTGCGTTGTAAAAGATTTGCTTACGCTCGCGTTGGTGATCACTTGACCAACATATATTGGAGGCCACAGATTATAGAAAATATTCTAAGTTGGAGGCTTTAAGCGGTTATTAGACTATGCAATCTCAAGTCAGACTTACTGATAGCATCGATTAATGTAGTACTAATCCTTACTATCCTTATCCTTACCTACTAATATTATAAATGCGAAAGTAACTCTGTCTATCTGTCTGTCTCGCTTTAACGCCAAAACTACTGAACCGATTTGAATGAAATTTGGTACTCAGATAGTCTAGAGCCTGAGAAAGGACATAGGCTACTTAAAAGGGGTTGTAAGGGGTTGAAACCGGGGAGTGAAAGTTCCTTAACCTTTTCCATAAAAACTTTTTTAATTGTCAGGAGTAGGTAGCACCACCGACGGGGGATTGTCTATCTATCTATCTATCTATACTATTATAAAACTGTAAAAAAGCCAAAAACTAAAATTAAAGATATGAGAAAACTAAATATGCAGTTCTACTAAATAAACGATTCTGATTTCAAAACTCGAGTTTGTCTGTTTGTTTGTTCGTGGATCACGCCTTAACTACTGGACCAATTTCAATAAAACTTATACCATTCAGAAGCCTTATTTCCGGATTGAAAAATAGGATAAATATATTTTATTGAAATCTAAGACGTAGATTCTAAGATACAGCTTGACCTCTCTAAACCAAAAGCAGCCTTTGGCACGAGGTTCATCGTATACTGGTTGACAGATATTTTAGTGGAAAGTTTCTCACGCGTACGAAGTATTTGTTTGCGCGTTTTTTTTGTAACGCTTTCATGCGAAAACTACCATCATGAAACTTTGTACACAATATATTCTTGGAGGTATTAGAAGTAACAAAGGATACTTTTTGTCCCGGAAAATCAACAGGATCCAACGGGCGGAAGCCCGCGACTTCGTTCGCGTCCCGTTATTATGTAGGTACAATTCCCTACCCAGTCTTAAAAAAGCACGCATCATAGGTACTTTAATGTGACTATACTTGAATCTGTGTCACTAGAAACACCGTACCTACTTAGTTAGGTACTTACCGTCTAATACTTACTTTAGTTATTTTATACAAAACAATTAGGTAGTATACCTATTTGTTTTGTTTGGTAAGTGCTAACATAACATTTCAGTAGTAAATATCTACTTTAGTTATTATTTACAAAACATTCGTGGTTTTTTCGTTTTGTTAGTACTAACATAACTATGTTATACCGATTCTGTAAAAATCAGCTAACTTCTGTTGGTTATTGATTGCTCAACTTCAGTAAAAGCGTTCGGATTAGGAAACAGTTGCTAATCCTTTAGGTGTAAGTAACTAAACTGGCTTTTTACTAAAAACGAATGTTAGCCACAGCTAAATCGATTCGACGAATGCAGTAAAACTTTAGTAACTATTAACTATACTTCGGTTAAATGTTAAGTAGCTGAACTGTTTAGCTAATCTATTTTTTTCAGTGTGTGCCCACATAAAAATACGACCAGAGCGAGTGGCAGCGGTGGTGGCGACAGTCGGTACCAGACCGGCGCGCATTACGTGCAGCCGGGCGCGGACAGCGAGGGATCAGACTCTGAAGTGGAGATAGAGGAGCCATTATTTCAAATGGCGCTAGGCGATTATAAGCCGGTGAGTTTGAAGTTGACAGTGAACGGGCGTCAGCTTAGAATGGAAGTAGACACTGGGTCCCCGGGCTCGTGCATTAGTAAAAAAACTTATGAAAGTTTGTTTAGTGATGTTAAATTAGAAAAATCTAAGTATGTGTTCCTTTTTTATGACGGAAAATCTAAGGTGAGGCCCTTAGGTGTTCTGAAGGCCAAAGTGAGTTGTAACGGCCAGGAGAAAGTGTTAGACTTGTTTGTGGTAGATACAGCCGTAACCACGTTGATAGGTAGACAATTGGTTGATAGTTGATAGTCAACACGTCAAGAGGTGTCGACTAAGGTTAGAGTGTAGTGAATTTGTGCCAATGGGCCTAATGAGGAAGATGAGCGTATTTTTTTTTTAATGTAGATCGATAGATTTTTACGTCCAAAACACAACAGTGAAAGAATTTTGGCGATAGCTCAAAAACTGAATTTTCTACGATTTTTTAAAGTTTGGATTTTCAAAATGTGTTTTGAGCCCGGCGATTTCGCGTGTGACGTCAGCCGGTCCGACCGCTCACCCGCGCTTTCTAAGCGTTTTCTGCCTTTACGTTTCTATTTATATTTCTGAAAAATTGGGAGAAAAGTACCAATATTTTTATGTAATATTGTGCCTCTAAGTCCTAAGGACACGTTTAACGCTTCAGATAAACTTTTTAACCACCGACTGAAGAAGAAAGGTGTTCTAAGTTTGAGGCTTTTTTGTGTCTATGTGTCTGTACCTTTCAAGGCTCGTAGCTCCAAAAAATCACTCGTAATTTTTTTATAACTATTCTTGAAATGGAAATCAGATAAATCTGGCATAGTTCTAAGCCAAGTTTGGTAGAAATCGGTGCAGCGGTTTCCAAGTTATGAGGATGTTTATCAGCCCTCGACACGCATTTTGAAGGGTTCTCAGGCATATATTGATTGAAGTTTGAAACATTTGGTTCTTATACCAGTATAACGTGAGCTACTATTTCTTAGTGTTTCATTGATTTTGTATATCAGGTAAGACTGGTAATGAGCAAGATTGTGTTATCGACGTGATTAGCAATGTTTTTAACCCCCGACGCAAAAACGATGGGGTGGTAAAGTTTGACGTGTGTGTGTGTGTCAGTGCGTGTGCGTGTGTCTGTGCGTGTATGTGTGTGTGTGTCTGTCGAATGCGCGCGTTGGTGCGCGTGCGGATGCGGATGGTAGTAGTCTAAGTCACATTGTCTACTAAGGACGTGCCTAGTGAGACATTGTACTGTCAAGTACAATGCCTCACTAGGCACGTCCTTAGTAGACAATGTGACTCGCTAAGAAGAAAAAGAATGTGACTTACACTAGGACGTGCCTAGTGAGACATTGTACTGTCAAGTACAATGTCTCACTAGGCACGTCCTCAGAAACTAAAGACGTGCCTAGTGAAGCATTGTCTACTGAGGACGTGCCTAGTGAGGCATTGTCTACTAAGGACGTGCCTAGTGAGGCATTGTCTACTAAGGACGTGCACGTGCGGATGCGGATGGTAGTAGTCTAAGTCACATTGTCTACTAAGGACGTGCCTAGTGAGACATTGTACTGTCAAGTACAATGCCTCACTAGGCACGTCCTTAGTAGACAATGTGACTCGCTAAGAAGAAGAAGAAGAATGTGACTTACACTTAGACGTGCCTAGTGAGACATTGTACTGTCAAGTACAATGTCTCACTAGGCACGTTCTTAGTAGACAATGCCTACACATACATATAGTGCAATGCCTCACTAGGCACGTCCTTAAGCAATGCATTGCTATTGCCTCACTAAGCACATCCTTCGTAACTAAGGACGTGCCTAGTGAGGCATTGCACTATATGTATGTGTAGGCATTGTCTACTAAGGACGTGCCTAGTGAGGCATTGTACTTGTACAGTACAATGTCTCACTAGGCACGTCCTAGTGTAAGTCACATTCTTCTTCTTCTTAGCGAGTCACATTGTCATTGTCATGTGACTTAGACTACTACCATCCGCATCCGCACGTGCACGTCCTTAGTAGACAATGCCTCACTAGGCACGTCCTTAGTAGACAATGCCTCACTAGGCACGTCCTCAGTAGACAATGCTTCACTAGGCACGTCTTTAGTTTCTGAGGACGTGCCTAGTGTAAGTCACATTCTTCTTCTTCTTAGCGAGTCACATTGTCTACTAAGGACGTGCCTAGTGAGGCATTGTACTTGACAGTACAATGTCTCACTAGGCACGTCCTTAGTAGACAATGTGACTTAGACTACTACCATCCGCATCCGCACGCGCACCAACGCGCGCATTCGACAGACACACACACACATACACGCACAGACACACGCACACGCACTGACACACACACACGTCAAACTTTACCACCCCATCGTTTTTGCGTCGGGGGTTAAAAACATTGCTAATCACGTCGATAACACAATCTTGCTCATTACCAGTCTTACCTGATATACAAAATCAATGAAACACTAAGAAATAGTAGCTCACGTTATACTGGTATAAGAACCAAATGTTTCAAACTACAATCAATATATGCCTGAGAACCCTTCAAAATGCGTGTCGAGGGCTGATAAACATCCTCATAACTTGGAAACCGCTGCACCGATTTCTACCAAACTTGGCTTAGAACTATGCCAGATTTATCTGCTTTCCATTTCAAGAATAGTTATAAAAAAATTACGAGTGATTTTTTGGAGCTACGAGCCTTGAAAGGTACAGACACATAGACACAAAAAAGCCTCAAACTTAGAACACCTTTCTTCTTCAGTCGGTGGTTAAAAAGTTTATCTGAAGCGTTAAACGTGTCCTTAGGACTTAGAGGCACAATATTACATAAAAATATTGGTACTTTTCTCCCTATTTATCAGAAATATAAATAGAAACGTAAAGGCAGAAAACGCTTAAAACGCGCGGGTGAGCGATCGGATCTGGCTGACGTCACACGCGAAATCGCCGGGCTAAAAACAGATTTTGAAAATCCAAACTTTAAAAAATCGTAGAAAATTCAGTTTTTGAGCTATCGCCAAAATTCTTTCACAGTTGTCCTTACAATCTTCTAGACTTTTGATTTAAGCTATAAAAACAGGAAAAAATGCCTAACTCATCTTCCTCATTCTGATGTGTGCATATCCTAAAATTAGGCTATTTTCTATGTAAAATTACGTAAAAAAAGATTTCGTATTCTGTTGGTACCATCCTAAACCTAAATTTAAAGTGACAGCTCTAAACTTAGGTTAGTTACTCAATTTAGTCAAAAATAGCCATTTTGCTATTCTGTTGTTCAATATTTTAGGTTATTTATGTGTAAATTTAGAAATGTCAAGCTAATTTTAGTCAACACGTCAAGAGGTGTCGACTAAGGTTAGAGTGTAGTGAATTTGTGCCAATGGCTCGCTGAATTAGGAATACAAATACCCATTTTAAAACCATCTCACATCAACAGTAATTTTAAGATTGAACCTGTAAATGATGTACTTCGGGGAATGCTTGACAGATATAAGGGGTTGTGGAGTGGTGGTCTGGGCCGGTACACGGGAGGGTGCGCTACGCTGAGGGTGCGCGAGGGTGCTGCGCCGGTATTTCACCGCGCTAGGCCGGTGCCCTACGCACTGCGTGAACGCGTCGACGCCGAGCTCGACGCGATGCTGCGCGACGGCATCATCGAGCCGGTCGACTGCTCGGACTGGGCGACGCCACTGGTGTTGCTAAATAAGAGTGATGGTGGACTTCGTCTATGTGCGGACTTTAAGGTAACTCTTAATCCTGTTCTACTGGTCGATCGATATCCGCTGCCGAGAATAGACCATTTACTCTCAAACTTAGCTGGAGGGGAGGAGTTCACAAAAATAGACTTATCCCAAGCGTACAATCAGATTTGCCTCTCGGAGGACTCCAAGAAGTATTGTGTAATAAATACCCACCGAGGCATGTTTAAATACAATCGTCTAGTATACGGCTTGTCTTCCAGTAGTGGAATATTTCAGCGCATAGTCAGTGCTCTGGTAGAAAACATTCCCAATGTTCAATGTTTTGCGGATGACATAATTTTAACGCATAAAGATAGGGACTCGCATCTTAAAGCCTTAGAAACTCTCTTGAGTAGGTTAGAATCGGTGGGCCTGAAGATAAAGCTAGAGAAGTGCTCATTCCTGGCAAAAGAGGTAAAATATTTAGGCTACATAGTAGATAGGACCGGCGTTCGACCTGACCCGGAGAAGTTGCGTGCTATTAAAGATATGCCAGAACCGACAGACATCTCCGAGCTCAGATCATTCCTAGGCATGGTTAACTTTTATGCAAGGTTCGTATCGAAACTCAGCGGCATACTTCATCCTTTGCACGAGTTGTTATGCAAGGGTTCCCGGTGGCGGTGGAACGATCGGCATCGGCAGGTGTTTGAGAGTGTAAAGCAGCTGCTAATGAGTAGTAAGGTGCTGGCGCACTATGACCCGGCATGCGAGTTGGTGTTGACGTGCGACGCTAGCGCGGTGGGTATCGGCGGCGTCCTATCTCAGCGCGATACCCGCGATGGCGGCGGCGGGGAGGAGCGTGCCGTGCCCTATGTATCGAGGAAGCTCACTAAAGCTGAGCAAGGTTACGCGCAAATACATCGCGAGGCGTTAGCTATTGTCTATTGCGTGAAAAAGTTTCATCAGTACCTTTTAGGCAGGAGATTCCGATTGAAAACCGATCATAAAGCCACTTGTCAGCATTTTCGGACCCCAAAAGGGGATACCTACTATGGCTGCTAGCCGTATGCAACGATGGGCGCTGATACTATCTGCGTACAATTTCACGATAGAATACGTAGGTACCTATAGCAACGGAGCAGATATTTTATCGCGTTTACCAGTGACCGAGAAGTGTACGGAGGAGCCTCCAGAACAAACTTACCTTCACTTTGCTGCTAATGCAATGCTGCTTGATAGCGAGACGATTAGGCGGGAGACTGCAAAGGATCCTGGGGGGTGATTCTAGACCGATAGATATTGGTGATAGATATAGAGATTTTATATCTATAGGCAATTATATCATATCACTTGAAATCTCTACAAATATCTCTACTCCACGCTAAAATACGTATTCTAGCCGGCAATAGACTTTTGCTTTAGTAGATATATCACAAAGGAGGTTTATTCAAATAGTTCATTTACACTAACACCGGTTTTCACAGACTATCTAGATTTTGTTTCCACCGAAATGCGTTCAGTTATTATATACATTTAGTATTTAACCGAATAACTTTATTTGGTCGTAATAAAAGTTATATTTTCAAGTAAATGTTTTAATAGTAAATCTCATTGTTGTTTTAAAATAGGTATTTTTGTACAAATACTCATTTAATAGTGATTTCGTCTCACATTTTTCACAAGAAATGGAATGTTATCTTGACCTTCTGCCTGCACAAGGGGGGCAAAAAAAAAAGAAGAAGCGGCAATCAGAGAATTTTTTCCAAACAAAACAAACATTTTCATTTCAATTTCCTTTTGATTTTTATTGTTTACTATTAAAATACTTAGATAATTACCAAAAAATCGTTGCATCTCGAAAAACTCCGTTCATATAAACTATTTGAAGGCACATTACGAGAGAAAAAAGTTTAGTGCAAATGTGATTTTCGTGCATTGTTGGATGAGTCCTCCTGTGGATGCATCACATCGGGGAAAATTCCCCATGCTTGGTATTAGAAAACGTGGCAAGAATCATCCATGAAGAGCAATACATAAGAAACAACGGTTTTGGAGACAGTGATTTGATAGTGTTTGATAAACATACCTACTTACATTTTGGACTAGGTATATGAAAATAAAGAAATATTATGTCTACTTATGTCGTTTTAATTAATTTAAAAGTGAGTAGGTAGGCTACCTAGCTTGTAGTTTTATTCCCGCATCCACTGATCATTTAGGCAGGCTTAAATTTGTAGCAAAGGTAGGTAGTCAGAGTAACATTGAAGCACACAAGTTTTCTAGGGGCTGCGCAGGCTTGTGGGGGTGACCTAGGTAGTAGGTAAAATTTCAGCGGGCGCTTCGCCTAGGCTCTAGCATACAAACAAGAGTCAATTTCAGCCTCCACAAGTTGATTTCGCCACATATTCTATGATAAGTTCATCCGTTTGGATTTTTACCGAAAGTAGATTTCTATTTGACACTAGGTAGATACTGAAATGTCTAGTAGAGATCTCAATATCTACTGCTGCCGACCAGTCGATACATGTCTATCGGTTAACGGTCGATCTACAGTGATATGTCCAGAATACGATATCTATTGCAAATTTTTATATCTATTGAAATTTGACACTTTGAGGGATATTTATCTATCGTGATAAAATATCTATCGGTCTAGAATCACCCCCCTGTGTTGAGTCGGGTGTGCGGTTACATTGAAAATGGATGGCCGAAGGAAGTAGAAGTAAAACAACTTGATCCGTACTTAGCTAGACGAACTGAGCTGTACATAGAAATAGGCTGTGTTATGTGGGGGCATAGGTTAGTCATTCCCGAGGCGTGTAGACAATCTATACTACGAGAATTGCATGAGCCCCATATGGGCATTGTAAAGACAAAAGCGTATGCGCGTAGTTACGTGTGGTGGCCGGGCCTAGACGAGGCGGTGGAGGCGGTGTGTCGCGCGTGCGTCACATGCGCCGCAGTGGCGCCAGCGCCGCCGGGGGCACCTCCCGCGCCATGGCGGTGGCCGCACTCGCCTTATGAAAGGGTCCATTTAGATTTCCTGGGTCCAGTCGATGGTCAAACCTACTTGGTGTCGGTCGATGCAAGGTCCAAATGGATCGAAGCCTTTAAGATGTCGCGCACGACGGCTGACGCAACAATAGGTAAGTTAAGAGAATCCTGGGCGCGGTGGGGAATTCCAAAGCAAGTAGTATCTGATAATGGCCCACCGTTTACGAGTTCTCAGTTTAGGAACTTTTTACAAGGTAATGGAATCCATCAGATGTTCTCCGCCCCATATCACCCTGCCTCCAACGGAGCGGCGGAAAACGCGGTAAAAATTATAAAAAGTGTGATAAAAAAGGCGCGACGCGAGGGGATCGACGCCGAGCTGGCGATCCAGAGGTACTTATTAGTTTACCACAACACGCCGCATTGTGCGACAGGCGAGAGTCCCGCCCAGCTTTTGCAAGGAAGGCGTCTAAGAACGCGTTTAGATATCATTAAACCTGATCATGGTCGTAAGTTACGTAACAAAGAGCTGGAGGCTGTGGAGCACGCTAAACAGTCCCGGCAATTACGTCCCGGTGATTCAGTATGGTATAGGGATTTTGGGACCGCTGCAAAATGGTCCGCGGGACAAGTATTGGAGAGGCTCGGTACTAACAATTATTCTGTCAAGTCATCTGGTGGTTCGGCAGCGCATAGGCATATCGACCAGCTAAAACGCAAGAGTTCATGTATATTCCCAAGCGAGTTAGAGGTAAACACCAATGGCGGAGCCGAGTCCGGGTCGCCGCCGCCGCCGCCGGTGGTGGTGGTCGAACCATCCGTCTCGGCAGAGGTGGCGGCGGAGCCAAGTTCTCGTAAAAACCCTAGTAACAATCCGTTGATCAGGCATAGTGACGCCCCTTCCGAGACCGGCGCAGATGCACCTGGGGGGAGTAAACCGAGCGACAAAAGAATTCGTCGGCCGGTGCATAGGTATGGGTTTGAAATAGATTAGGTAGAGGGAGTGTACAAGAATTACTGAAGAATGTTAAAGCTTAAAATGTTTAATTAATGTATGTTAAGTTTATAGTTTAGATTAAAATGTAAACTCTTCAGTGGTTGGGGGTTCAAGCTCATATTTATCAGTTAATTAGTTATTAGTACCTAGATATACCTAGGGTCTTGCCTAATGGGTTCAAAAGAAAACAAGTATTATATTAGTTAATGTCTTTATTCAGTCACACCTTGTTAAGTGGTGTGGTGTGTTTTTAGTTAGGTTCAATATAAGACTTCTATTACATAAATGCCGATTGTAATAGTGTTATTTTAACAGTGGAGGATTGTGGTGTTTAACCATAGACTATATAATGTATATGTTGAAGTGTCAATATGACAGTGACATTTAGCATTGTTGGATAGAAAAAAAACGATCACGCTGGCTACTCCCGCACCACGCTGTTTTCTTGTGTTCCCGTTTCTTCCTGATATTCTCCAATATTGTACAATGTACATACGTCGTTTAAATTTAATATTGGGTTCGCAAGTCAAAAATTTACAGTTTGTGGATGATTTGGTTGTTTATGCATCGGGAACAAGTTTAGCTCAAGTAGCTGAAATTGTTAATGATGCATTGACAAAGCTTAATAAATATTTTTCCTATCTAGATCTTAATGTAAATCCATCGAAATCTAAAGTTGTGGTCTTTGGTAAAGGGCATATTATTGATATGCCAGTTATTCAATACAATAATTTGCCTTTGCCTGTATCACAAGAGGTTAAATTTTTGGGAGTATTATTCTCCCATAATTTATCCTGGATGAATTATACTAAGCATATAATTAATAAAGCTAACAAAGCTTACAACATTTTAAAGTCTTTGTCTGGATCCTATTGGGGTGCAGACCCAAAAATACTACTAACCTTGTATAAATCTTTAGTTCGCAGCCATTTTGAATATGGTTTCTTTTGTTACGCTGCAGATGTAAAAATTGTAAATAGCATAAACGTCTTTCAAAACAAATGCCTGCGTTTGATTTCAGGGGCATTTAGGAGTACTCCTGTGAATGCAATGCAAATCGAATGCAGACTTCCGCCAATTCCTATTCGTTTCAACTTTCTAAAAGAAAGATTCGTCTTGAAACTTTTCAGTGTTTCTGGCAATGCTCTTCTGGCCAATCTGTCCAGCGCTCAGCCTGGCTCAAAACCATTTTACATGTTAGAGGGTTTCCAATGCTTTCTAAATTTTCTTCAAAGTTTAAACATCTATCAATCAAGTCTTATGCTACCTTGTTATGAAGGATCTTTTAATAGTAAATTTCCAGCAATTAATATACTGATCAATAATGATCTGTCAACAAAAGAAGAAGTTTATGTAATGCTCTCCGAGTTTATAGATTGCAAATTTATTTATACCAATGGATCTAAAAATGAAAACGCTGTGTCCTTTGCCTTATTTGAACCATCTTTGAATATTGGTGTCGGTCACAAAATTGATAAAAACGCTAGTATTTTTACTGCGGAAGCTGTTGCAATCCTGAGTGCTTTAAAACATATTAAAAATCGTAACTTAGGTCATACAAAATGGGTTGTGGTGAAAGATAACATGAGTGTTTTAAAAAATTTTAATAATAATAAACTGCATGCTGATACTAATTACATCATTTTTCTTATAAAACAACTGTGGGTTGAGCTGGCTGATTCTGATATTAATGTAAGTTTTGCGTGGGTCCCTTCGCATAAAGGTGTAGAGGGTAATGAGAAGGCGGATTATCTAGCCAACACTATAGTTAAATTAGCAGATACTATAGATTCTAATCTTGAGAATGGTGACGCTGATGTAGCTCTACCATACACAGACGTTGTAAGTCTTCTAAGACAACGAATGTGTCAATCTTGGGGGAGACATTCGTATCACTGTACACAGGTTGAGAATAAGGGTTCCTGGCATGCTGCTTTGGATGTTCAGATTGATTCT
The DNA here is from genome assembly GCA_947859175.1 of Gandaritis pyraliata. NCBI lineage: Eukaryota > Metazoa > Arthropoda > Insecta > Lepidoptera > Geometridae > Gandaritis > Gandaritis pyraliata. The sequence goes on from OX401879.1 coordinate 4,043,120, forward strand.
GTACCTTGGTTCTGTAAGAGTAAAATTTTCATGAACAGAAAGTTTTACTCAACTGTTTGCCGCTTGCGATTTGGTCATTGTCGTTTGAATTATCATCTCCATCGTTTAAAAATGATAAATTCCCCTTATTGTGATTATTGCCAATCACGAGAAATTCAATCTGTAAATCATATTCAAAGTCAAAGTCAAAGTCAAAATTTATTTATTCAATAAAATCACAAGGATCATTTAGAATCGTCTTATATAACTAGGTGATTCTAGGTGCCAGTTCCACGCGACCAGAGCCTAGAAGAACGGGCAAGAAACTACGGCCTGGTTCCTAGCGTTTTTTTGTATGATCCCTTTTACAGAGAAATATACATAGAACACAAGAATAGCACTGACATTGCAAATCGAGTAGTTAGCTGTCGATGGGTGGAGCGACATCGGGCCATGCAGTTTTGTCATTAATATAGTTATCTAAGGTATAATATGCTTTCTTCACGAGATTATTCTTAATGTAGGTTTTGAATTTCCGCACTGAAAGTTTTGTGGCATTTTCAGGAAGCTTATTATAAAAACGTACAGTATTTCCCATGAATGACTTATTTACCTTTTGTAGTCGAAATTTATGAATGTATAATTTATTTTTGTTTCTAGTATTAATACCATGAGCATCACTATTTTTCTTAAAACTAGCTATGTGTTTATGAGTGTACATTAAGTTTTCATAAATATATTGTGAAAATACTGTGAGAATATTAATTTCTTTAAAACGTTCCCTTAACGAGTCACGTGATTTCATTTTATAAATTGCACGTATGGCCCGTTTCTGCAAAACAAATATAGTTTGTATATCAGCAGCTTTTCCCCAGAGAAAGATACCGTAAGACATCACACTATGGAAGTAGCTAAAATAGACTAGCCTAGCTGTCGCTTCATCAGTGGGCCATCTTATCGTACGAACTGCGTAGGCAGCCGAGCTCAGTCTACCAGCAAGTGATTCAATGTGTGGACCCCATTGCAATTTTGAATCAATATTGAGCCCTAAGAAGGTAGTAGAATCAACAAGGTTAAGTGACTCTCCATCTATTACAATATTGCTTGGTTTTAGTACAACATTTGGCAGAGAAAATTTAATACATTTAGTTTTTTTAGTATTAAGCAACAGATTATTAACAGTAAACCCAGTTAAGTACTTGTGATAAAGATGCATTTATGTCATCGTAATTAGATTTTTGTCTGTCAATTTTAAAAATTAAAGAGGTATCATCAGCAAATAGTACTATATCACACAGATTTTTTACATAGAAAGGGAGGTCATTCACATAAACTAGGAATAAAAAGGGACCTAATATTGAGCCCTGTGGCACTCCCATATCAATGGTTGACCCAGAAGACCTCTCACCGCCAACGTCGACGGTTTGAACTCTATTAGCTAAGTAGGACTGAATAAGGTCAATAGCTCGGTTAAGAATCCCGTAATGTTTTAGTTTGGAAATTAAGGTTGCATGACTTACACAGTCAAAAGCTTTGGACAAATCGCAGAATACCCCGATGGCATCTTGTGAGTTTTCCCAGGCATCATAAATGTGCTTTAAGAGCATAGTGCCAGCATCAGTGGTGGATCGACCTCGTGTAAATCCAAACTGATGGGTATTAAGTAGTCCGTTGTGGTTGAAATGAGCTAATAACTGGTTAAGAATGACTTTTTCAAAGATTTTACTTAGCGTAGGCAATACTGAAATCGGTCTGTAATGAGGAAGATGAGTTAGGCATTTTTTCCTGTTTTTATAGCTTAAATCAAAAGTCTAGAAGATTGTAAGGACAACTGTGAAAGAATTTTGGCGATAGCTCAAAAACTGAATTTTCTACGATTTTTTAAAGTTTGGATTTTCAAAATCTGTTTTTAGCCCGGCGATTTCGCGTGTGACGTCAGCCAGGTCCGATCGCTCACCCGCGCGTTTTAAGCGTTTTCTGCCTTTACGTTTCTATTTATATTTCTGATAAATAGGGAGAAAAGTACCAATATTTTTATGTAATACTAGCAGTTACCCGCGACTTCGTACGCATCTACAGTTTCCGTGTGCATTTTATTATCTGTGCGTGTACCGAGCGGATACTTTGAGAAACTTGACATTACACCTCATTACACCGAAATCGTACCTACTGGAATGTCAAACGCTAGTTGTTAGATCAAAGAGGTAGTACTACGCCCTGTCAAACTGACGTGACATGACATGACAATGAAATCCTCTTGCCAATTGGCGCTGCTAATCCTTTTCGTTCATTTTATCCCGTAGATCCTGTTAATTATTCGGGATAAAAAGTAGCCTATATGTCAATCCAGGTTACGAACTATATATATGCCAAGTTTCATCCAAGTTGGTTCAGTGGTTTTGACGTGATTGAAACACAAACATCCAAACATCTAAACATCCAAACATCTAAACATCCAAACATCTAAACATCCAAACATCTAAACTTTCGCATTTATAATATTAGTAGGATTGTGCCTCTAAGTCCTAAGGACACGTTTAACGCTTCAGATAAACTTGTTAACCACCGACTGAAGAAGAAAGGTGTTCTAAGTTTGAGGCTTTTTTGTGTCTATGTGTCTGTACCTTTCAAGGCTCGTAGCTCCAAAAAATCACTCGTAATTTTTTTATAACTATTCTTGAAATGGAAAGCAGATAAATCTGGCATAGTTCTAAGCCAAGTTCGGTAGAAATCGGTGCAGCGGTTTCCAAGTTATGAGGATGTTTATCAGCCCTCGACACGCATTTTGAAGGGTTCTCAGGCATATATTGATTGTAGTTTGAAACATTTGGTTCTTATACCAATATAACGTGAGCTACTATTTCTTAGTGTTTCATTGATTTTGTATATCAGGTAAGACTGGTAATGAGCAAAATTGTGTTATCGACGTGATTAGCAATGTTTTTACCCCCGACGCAAAAACGATGGGGTGGTAAAGTTTGACGTGTGTGTGTGTCAGTGCGTGTGCGTGTGTCTGTGCGTGTATGTGTGTGTGTGTCTGTCGAATGCGCGCGTTGGTGCGCGTGCGGATGCGGATGGTAGTAGTCTAAGTCACATTGTCTACTAAGGACGTGCCTAGTGAGACATTGTACTGTCAAGTACAATGCCTCACTAGGCACGTCCTTAGTAGACAATGTGACTCGCTAAGAAGAAGAAGAATGTGACTTACACTAGGACGTGCCTAGTGAGACATTGTACTGTCAAGTACAATGTCTCACTAGGCACGTCCTAAGAAACTAAGGACGCGCCTAGTGAAGCATTGTCTACTGAGGACGTGCCTAGTGAGGCATTGTCTACTAAGGACGTGCCTAGTGAGGCATTGTCTACTAAGGACGTGCACGTGCGGATGCGGATGGTAGTAGTCTAAGTCACATGACAATGACAATGTGACTCGCTAAGAAGAAGAAGAATGTGACTTACACTAGGACGTGCCTAGTGGGACATTGTACTGTACAAGTACAATGCCTCACTAGGCACGTCCTTAGTAGACAATGCCTACACATACATATAGTGCAATGCCTCACTAGGCACGTCCTTAGTTACGAAGGACGTGCTTAGTGAGGCATTAGCAATACATTGCTTAAGGACGTGCCTAGTGAGGCATTGTACCTACTGTACAATGTCCTTCGTAACTAAGGACGTGCCTAGTGAGGCATTGCACTATATGTATGTGTAGGCATTGTCTACTAAGGACGTGCCTAGTGAGACATTGTACTTGACAGTACAATGTCTCACTAGGCACGTCCTAGTGTAAGTCACATTCTTCTTCTTCTTCTTAGCGAGTCACATTGTCTACTAAGGACGTGCCTAGTGAGGCATTGTACTTGACAGTACAATGTCTCACTAGGCACGTCCTTAGTAGACAATGTGACTTAGACTACTACCATCCGCATCCGCACGCGCACCAACGCGCGCATTCGACAGACACACACACACATACACGCACAGACACACGCACACGCACTGACACACACACACACGTCAAACTTTACCACCCCATCGTTTTTGCGTCGGGGGTTAAAAACATTGCTAATCACGTCGATAACACAATCTTGCTCATTACCAGTCTTACCTGATATACAAAATCAATGAAACACTAAGAAATAGTAGCTCACGTTATACTGGTATAAGAACCAAATGTTTCAAACTACAATCAATATAATGCCTGAGAACCCTTCAAAATGCGTGTCGAGGGCTGATAAACATCCTCATAACTTGGAAACCGCTGCACCGATTTCTACCAAACTTGGCTTAGAACTATGCCAGATTTATCTGCTTTCCATTTCAAGAATAGTTATAAAAAAATTACGAGTGATTTTTTGGAGCTACGAGCCTTGAAAGGTACAGACACATAGACACAAAAAAGCCTCAAACTTAGAACACCTTTCTTCTTCAGTCGGTGGTTAAAAAGTTTATCTGAAGCGTTAAACGTGTCCTTAGGACTTAAAGGCACAATATTACATAAAAATATTGGTACTTTTCTCCCAATTTTTCAGAAATATAAATAGAAACGTAAAGGCAGAAAACGCTTAGAAAGCGCGGGTGAGCGGTCGGACCGGCTGACGTCACACGCGAAATCGCCGGGCTCAAAACACATTTTGAAAATCCAAACTTTAAAAAATCGTAGAAAATTCAGTTTTTGCGATATCGCCAAAATTCTTTCACTGTTGTGTTTTGGACGTAAAAATCTATCGATCTACATTAAAAAAAAAATACGCTCATCTTCCTCATTGGCAGGATCTTTTTCACTTCCAGACTTGTAAAGAGGAATGAGTTTACTATGTTTCATAAGGTCGGGAAAAACTCCTTCGTCAACACATCGATTAAATATGTAAGCTATGTAAGCTAAGCTATAATTTTCGATTGTTCATCTTTCAATATTCAGCGCCTTGTATTGATAGATGAACTGCTTCAAACTTATCGTGAACCTGATTTGGTCCCGCGTTGCATTCAGGAATTGCTCAAAGATGAGTCAAATTTCATTCATTTGTACAAGTTTATTATTAATACAGTAACAGAGATATAATTATATCTCTGTAAAGTATCGTTAGTTGTAAATAATATTATTAATACTTTTGTATAGTTAAAGGAAATGTAAATAATTTATAATTAGGTATGTGCCTAAACGTATAGTCAAAATAGACGAAGAAAAAAAAACATTCAGATGTGTATCATTATTTGATATAATTTCTACTTAGAAAAAATTACGTAAGACAAACACATAAACAAAATAACAATGGAAAAAATATAACGTCTGACTAGGCGGTATGGTTGAAAAACTATAGCCTGCTCTCAGGAGCGAACAAAAAAAAAAAAATTGAGATTGCATCATATAATAGCGTAGCATCTGTAGTCTGTAGTTTGTTTGTGGATTGCATAGTCTAATAACCGCTTGATACCTATGCGTAGCATCTGTAGTTTGTGCTCATTGATAAACGCTTGGTACCTACGCAATGTCTGCTATGGCTAGCTCTGTTTGCAGAGTATGTCTAGCCGGGAATATCAGGATGCTGAACATTGACAACATGTATCTCCAGATAATCGAGAAACTTACAAACTCAAAGGTAAGCTTATCATTGCGGTTGGCGTAGGCAAACCAACCTTATTGATTTGTTTGAGTGCTTGATCGATAGCTAGGCGCCCTAACTGTAGGTTTCCACCAAAAAACATTATAATCATCATTCACAATACGATTTATACACATAATTAATTTTGTTGGGCTAGCGTTTCCCACTGGAAGAAAGTGAATCCTATGTTAAATATCTAACGATTTGCACAAGATTCTGAAATAATCAAAAATATTTTCTTGAATTAAGTGTGCTGTCAGTGGGAACGCGATTCCATACATGTAGGTACAAAATAAATGTTTTGCTGAAATGTTTCGGCAGTGGAAACCCACCGTTAAGATAGGTATATGTAGGTGTATGTATGTATGTAGTTTGTTTCAGCCTTATTTGGAATTAGATGCAAGGATGCCGCGCACAGTATGCTATGTCTGTCATCGGCAGCTGCAGAAGTGCCACATGTTCTCCGAGACGGCTCGGACATCTGAGAGAAAGATGCGTGAACTGCTGCACAATGGAATTGAGGTCTGTACATCTGCTTGCTACCTGCTACTTGTCTTTTGGGTTTTTAAGTTTATGCCTATATTTTTGTTGTATCTGTAGTTACTATAGTTTATATTATCTATGCTGTCGTGTAGGTACTTGCCACACCTTGTTAAATAATAAGTAGTGGGTAGTTATAGATTGCACTTCACTTGTTTTTCTACATGTCTTGCTACCAAGCTCAATAAACTGATTTACCGAAATACGATGTTTAAATGGACATAACAATTTTATTGATAGAGTAAGTATAGCAAACAAAGCCTCCGTGCTGTGGGTTCGATCCCCTACAAGAACTAACTTTTGTGTGTCAAACATAGATGTTTGTTCTATGTCTGGGTATTATAAGTATTTACAAACAAAGTTCCTACTTATGTAAGTATTCTGTCAACAATCTAGTTCCCATATCACAAGCGGGGACGTCATGTGAAATGTCCATGAATATTTATTTCTATTTTACATGTTGGTTTTCAGATAACGTGCAGTACAATCACAATGCTGTCTCTGGCAGCAGTACCGACCTTATCGATGACTTCTACACAACACATGTCTGCTACACAGCATTCAGAAGCTACAAGTGCTCCTCAAATTCAGCAAAGTAACACTCCGTGTTTCTATTGTGATGTGTGTAACAAACAATACTATTCTAAATATCTGTTGGCAAAACATATACAAATTCACTTTAATAGTAAACAGAGATTAACAAGACACATGCTGTCACACACTGGAGAAAAACCGTTTTCTTGTAGTAGATGTAATAAGTCATTCACTTACAAAAGTCATTTGAAAATACACATGAGAACACACACTGGAGAAAAGCCATATTCCTGTAGTAGATGTAATAAGTCATACACTTACAAAAGTAATTTGAAAGTACACATGAGAACACACACTGGAGAAAAGCCATATTCTTGCAGTAGGTGTAATAAGTCATTCACGCGGACTGGTGATTTAAAAGTACACATGAGAACTCACACTGGAGACAAGCCATATTCGTGTTGTCTATGTAATAAGTCATTCACTCGGAATAGTGATTTAAAAGTACACATGAGAACATACACTGGAGAAAAGCCATATTCCTGTAGTCGATGTAATAAGTCCTTCACTACAAATACTAATTTGAAAATGCACATGAGAACTCACACTGGAGAAAAGCCATATTCGTGTAGTAGATGTAATAAGTCATTCACTAAGAAAAGTCATTTGAAAGTACACATGAGAACACACACTGGAGAAAAGCCATATTCCTGTAGTAGATGTAATAAGTCATTCACTTACAAAAGTAATTTGAAAGTACACATGAGAACACACACTGGAGAAAAGCCATATTCTTGCAGTAGATGTAATAAGTCATATACTTGGTCTAGTGATTTAAAAGTACACATGAGAACTCACACTGGAGAAAAGCCATATTCTTGCAGTAGGTGTAATAAGTCATTCACTCAGACTTGTGATTTAAAAGTACACATGAGAACTCACACTGGAGAAAAGCCATATTCGTGTTGTCTATGTAATAAGTCATTCACTAAAAATAATACTTTGAAAATACACATGAGAACTCACACTGGAGAAAAGCCATATTCGTGTAGTAGATGTAATAAGTCATTCACTAACAAAAGTCATTTGAAAGTACACATGAGAACACACACTGGAGAAAAGCCATATTCCTGTAGTAGATGTAATAAGTCATTCACTTACAAAAGTAGTTTGAAAGTACACATGAGAAAACACACTGGAGAAAAGCCATATTCGTGTTGTCGATGTAATAAGTCATTCACTCGGAATAGTGATTTAAAAGTACACATGAGAACATACACTGGAGAAAAGCCATATTCCTGTAGTCGATGTAATAAGTCCTTCACTAAAAATACTAATTTGAAAATGCACATGAGAACTCACACTGGAGAAAAGCCATATTTGTGCAGTAGGTGTAATAAGTCATTCACTCAGACTAGTTATTTAAAAGTACACATGAGAACTCACACTGGAGAAAAGCCATATTCGTGTTGTCTATGTAATAAGTCCTTCACTAAAAATACTAATTTGAAAATGCACATGAGAAAACACACTGGAGAAAAGCCATAATCCTGTAGTAGATGTAGTAAGTCATTCACTCAGACTAGTGATTTAAAAGTACACATGAGAACACACACTGGAGAAAAGCCATGTTCCTATAGTCTGTCTGTCTGTCAGTAATCGCCTACAGGTCGCATTTATAAACCGATTTAGACGAAAATCGGCACACAAGTTCCTTGATTTATTAAAAATGATTTATCGACCACGATTTTTGATTGGGGGGGAGAAAAGCGGGAAGTTTGCTGTAACGTTGTTTATCGATGGATTTCAATCAAATTTGAGAAGCACACTAAAGATTTCATTCTACACAGGATCGTGTAAAAATATTTCCAAAAAGTGGAAGGGGCAAAAGACGGGATATTAATTTTTAATTTTTTTCCCGAAAATTTACCTACTACCAATCAATGAGACTACACAGTCCTCTCCGCCTTACGAGAGAAATCCGTGGAATACAGATTCGACCTCCTAGGACCAAGGGAACGCGAGTAATTGCTAAAACTTATGCCCCTATTTTGCTCAAAAGTCTACATAGGTAGGGCCTATTGTAAAATTCAAGCAACTGAAATTCGATTTAGCCAGGGGGAAGGGGAAAGTGTCGGTTATTGCATGTCTATAAAGGCTCGCGAGGTCTATGTTCTCATAGGACAACTAGTATAAGTAGGTATATATCTTTGAAAAAGGATCATACAAAAAAACGCTAGGAACCAGGCCGTAGTTTCTTGCCCGTTCTTCTCGGCTCTGAGGGGCGAGTACGAGTTTACAGTGTGCAAATACGTCTGACGCCCAGCACACCGGTGTGCGCTGATTGGTATGGAACACAGAACGAAACACTGACCTGACCTGAAGAAATTACACTGGGCAGTGAAATATAACAACTTGTCAGCAATAGATTAGAATACGGGGGCAGACGTGTTTCTCGTAAAGTACCTACCCGTCAAAAGGGTGATTTTTTCAGAAAACCTATACCATAATGGTCTCATGAAAAGAAAAACATTTATATTATTAAATTACTTTTAATTTATTCAACTTAATTTAGGACAGTCGAGATTAATAAAGTCTTAGCAAAGTTAGGTATGCTTAAGCTATTGAATTTATCACAAAGTAGGTATCACATTTATCTATGTATTCAGATTGAAAAATTTACTGAAAATCGTAAGGTACCTATAAATGAATTTCAAAACTTATGATATTGGTTATAGCGTTTAGTTAAACCACAGAACAGATTCTCTGTTCTGTGAGTTATACGGTACATGATGCTAAATGATTCGACTCTGACATAGGCATATGTGACACGAAAGTTACCACGTATTATTATGTAGCTACAATTTTGGGTTTACCATTGCAAAATTAACTTGGTCAGACTAAAAGACCTTAAAAATAATATGAGATATAAAAACCCATAAACATATTATAGGTACCAGAGGGGCAAGTACGAGTTGACAATGTACAAAACCTGTGTGAAACGTCTGACGCCAACCACACCGGTGTGCGCTGCTTGGTATGGAAACACTGAGCGGATTTTTTGAGAAGCTTGGTCTCGTCAAGCTTCCGCTCAGTGTTTCCATACCAAGCAGCGCACACCGGTGTGCTGGACGTCACACGTATTGCACACTGTAAACTCGTACTCGCCCCTCTGAGGGGCGAGTACGAGTTGACAATGTAAAAACCGGTGTCAAACGTCTGACGCCGAGCACACCGGTGTGCGCTGCTTGGTATGGAAACACTGAGCGGATTTTTTGAGAAGCTTGGTCTCGTCAAGCTTCCGCTCAGTGTTTCCATACCAAGCAGCGCACACCGGTGTGCTGGACGTCACACGTATTGCACACTGTAAACTCGTACTCGCCCCTCTGAGGGGCGAGTACGAGTTGACAATGTAAAAACCGGTGTCAAACGTCTGACGCCGAGCACACCGGTGTGCGCTGCTTGGTATGGAAACACTGAGCGGATTTTTTGAGAAGCTTGGTCTCGTCAAGCTACCGCTCAGTGTTTCCATACCAAGCAGCGCACACCGGTGTGCTCGGCGTCAGACGTTTGACACCGGTTTTTACATTGTCAACTCGTACTCGCCCCTCTGGTCTACCTATGTTACAAAATAGCTTATACCTAGAGCAAACCCGTCCAACATACGGCCCCTGGGCCACAATGTGGCCCGCATAATATGTCCTTCATACGGCCCGCGACGACATCAATAGATATTGCGCGAATAGTTAAATAAAAATGTTCCATCATTACTAATTTTGATCATCTATCTATCGACTATGAATAACATATAATAATTATGTTGGACACCCCTGTTATAGAAGAAACCTACTTGGGTAGGTAGGTAGGTACCTACTAGGTACCTTGTTTTGTTGTATATAATTTAAATTTTATTTTTTACTATTAGTGACCCGCGACTCCGCACGCGTCTACAGTTTCCGTGTACATTATATTATCTGTGGGTGTACCGAGCGGATACTTTGTGAAACTTGACATTACACCTCATTACACCGACCTTGTAATGGAATGTCAAACGCTAGTTGTCAGACCAAAGAGGTAGTACTACGCCCTGTCAAACTGACGTGACATGACATGACAATGAAATCCTCTTGCCGATTGGCGCTGCTAATCCTTTTCGTTCATTTTATCCTGTAGATCCTGTTAATTATTCGGGATAAAAAGTAGCCTATATGTCAATCCAGGCTACGAACTATATATATGCCAAGTTTCATCCAAGTTGGTTCAGTAGTTTAGACGTGATTGAAACACAAACAGCCAAACATCTAAACTTTCGCATTTATAATTAGTAGGATTTCTTCCTTTGTTTATTTTTATAAATGTAAATATTTTACCGCTCAACTTAGTTTTAAAATAGAATAACTCCTTGGAGCATTCTGTAATGTTATTTTATTAGTTAATAAATAATTTAATTTAATGAATTCTTCTTCTAATTTAAGAGCTACGCTGGCATTTCCCGCCAGGTTCTCTTGTTTTTATGGCGGCTTCCCTGACGTCCTTATACGACCTTAGTTTAGACTTTAGTAGTTGGTTAAAGTAGGTATTTAGGTATACACCTATGAGTAGACTAATAATATGATCTGTAAATCTAGTGTAAAAACTATATCGCTCCGCGCTGCGTCAAAAAAAACCCGCGCAACTTTTTTTATTTTAAAGGCAGAAGGAGTTTTCATTCCACCAAAAATCGAATCCAAAATTATGAGAAGAATTTATTAGCGGCATTCAAAAAGCAAATAATGATGAAGAACTTTGGGGATGTCCAAATCTGGGACCTCATTCACCAGCGCTGGACCCAAATGTCTACGCAGGAAAATCCTTGCCTGCGCGATTAAGGGAATAGGAGTTTTAGCGCGTTCGATTAAGGTTTGCTTTTGCGTAGCGCTGAGCACGTTGTTACGTTTTATCATGCAAAGGTCAAATGACTCTGCTGCTTCTAGAAGGAGGTAGAAAATGTGTTCTTGGTCCTCTGACGTCACGTTTTGAAGGTGATTGAGGATGCCATCACCATCGCGGAACTGTGTCTTCATTATTACCTAGAAATTATTAGAAATTAAAAAGGATAATGGGCAGAAATGTAAGGACCATGGTTCATATATCTTAGTATCTACTAATTAACTAATTAATTTTATTTTTTTCCCTAAAAATTTACGCCTACTTATATCAATGAGACTACGCAGTCCTCTTCACCTTTACAAGGCAAATGTGTAGGCACCAGATTCGACCTCCTTGGATCAAGGGGACGCGAGTAATCGCTTAAACTTATTTTGCCCCTTATGCCCCTATTTTGCTCAAAGTCTACATAGGTAGGCCTGAAATTCAAGCACCTGAAATTCGATTTAGCCAGAGGAAAGGGGAAAGTGTCGGTTATTGCATGGTTGTAACGGCTCGCGAGGTCTACTGTTCTCACAGAACAACTAGTATTTACTTGTAAGAAAGGAAATACAAACCTTGGCTCCATATCTCAGTAATAGGGCGACCACATCAGCGCAGGGCTCAGTATTGCTCGCGAGGTACTCCGCCAAAGCAGGCCTGAGCTGAGTCGCGTCTTCATCATTGTACACCTTTAGATTGGGATTCGCACCGCTTTCTAGAAGGATCTTGAACAATTAAGAAGATTTTAAAATCCTAAAAGTGGCGAACACAGTGGACTTCTGAAAGATACCTACTCATACTAAGTTGAGAGTTCAATCTAACTAATCAAAGTTGGTTAGGGAACATCTTAGGAGTTATGAACTATAGAGGCATTTATTATTTCCAAGGACATAATGTTTGTTGTGTCTTAAGCTGGGTCCACACATGTGTCATTTCTCCGTGTCCGTAGCAGTTACGAGTGTCAGACACCTCAATGTGGACCGGTTTTTGACACGCGGTCATCTGACACGGCCCTATGTCACGAGGCGATTCACTCAGAGGCACCCTTAGGTACTCTTTTTCGCGTTATCGCTTTCGAGTACGAGTGGCCAGTTAGGGGTTAGGGGCGAGTACGAGTTTACAATGTGCAATACGTCTGACGCCTCTACTCTGGTAGGTCTTAACAATTTTTTTAGAACCTACATCGTTCGTGCTACATCGTCGACCGCATCTTCACTTAACATCAGGTGAGATTGCAATCAAACGCTTGCTCATAAATTATAAAAAAAAACCTGAATTGTGTAAGTATGAGCAGAACTACTACCTACGTGTTATTCTTTCTAGCGTAAGTCTGATGCGGAAACATTCAGACTGGCATTAGTACATACTACTTGGAAGACATCTGCCACTAGGTGGTAAGTACCCACGAAGATAAGTTCATCTTTTGTTATAATGCGTAGGGTATAGGTACTTACTTTAATCATTTCCTTCCTGTTAGTAATATTGTCAGAGCATGCGACCTGCAGAGGCGATCCGATCACTGAACTTGACGTGTTCACTTGAGCACCTGCGGAAGAAACATTACATAGTTATGACATGGTTCTCACAATACTACGCATAGTCATCTCTCTCTCACATAATACTCACTTACTCAATTTAGTTCACACCGTTTGCTTACTTTTGTTTACTTTTGTTGTACCTACCTTAATTACTATTTTAGTATGTATTTTACTGTATATCTTTGCTATTGTCTTGTACTCATTGGTTTAGGAGGTGGGCGTTGAGACAGCTACACAGGATTTGGATCAGATGAGATATCTATAGATCGCTTGCAGCAGTCTGCAGATAGCTCAACTGTTTCATGTACCTATGTATTTTGTAAACGAATTAGTCGTAGTTTTCTTTATTTAATAAATATGATTCAATATACTTTAATATCTTGTTTTACTTATAAGTCTCCCTTAGCTGGAGGTCGTTTAAATGTTTAAATTAATTAAAATAGTAGGATAGAAGTAGGTTCAATCGGGTTCCATGATTACACAACCATGGAAAGTACAACCTTGGAATGTACAGGCATGGAATTCATGTACATAGTGGTCGCCAATTCCATGGCTGTGCAATCCCGGGCTGTGCTCTCAAATTAAAAAAAAAAAGACCAATCATATGACATACGTGAGCATTCTATTGGACGAATTTTGCTCTATGGGAGTGCCCCGTCTGATGCGTAGCATCTGTAGCATGGGCTCCAATCTTAGGGAAAAAAATATGGACCGTTAGATTATCTGTGGATTGACCGATTAACTCATAGATTTTGACAGCCGTACGTCGTCTTTTTTTTCTAAGGCTGCTGATTGGCTACATCCTACTAGTTTGTGATTGGCTGCCTGCCCACCGCCATGTTTGTTTATTTTGGTGAAACTTTATCAGCCGGCTGCCATCAGTATTGCCAACTTGGAATTTTTATGGCTAGATATGGCATATTTCATATTACTAGGCTGATAACATATTATTAGGCATTAAAAAATACGTCGGAAAAATACGTTTTGTCTACAGTTTTTTTGAAACCCACAAACTAGACTAGAACTCTTGGTAAAAAAATTGATATAAGAAACGAATGGTCATTAAAATGCATTTCATACTGAACAACAAACTTTTGGTGAAAATGGAGCCCATTCTTAGAACACAGTGTTACATATTCTTAAGCATAATTATTTGACATATTTCTTATGATAAATAATTTTTTAAACCCGAAGTGCTGCCATTCATATTCTCCTTATGGAGAAATATTACATGTCATAGAAACAAAAGATAATTATGTATGGGAATGACCCTATACAAATACGACCAGCCACATCCACGTTCATCAGCTCAACCTGTAGGTACCATTAATAACAGTTGATAAAAATAGACATTTAAATTGAAATAAACATTTCAATCTAAAATAAAGTACTGGCATTTTTTATAAAATTTTTTAGAAGTATCAGGTTTTTTTTTCACCATTATGAAAAAAATATAGCATTTATTTTGCCAGCCTAGTTTGCAACACTGGCCGCCGCCCTATTTTGACTTGATCACGAAAAGTTCTTTGTTAATTTTATTTCCATAACTTTTCTCTCATTTCTATAAGTACATAAGTAACTATAACCGTGTATCATAATAACTGAATATGAATAGAGTGAAAGTTTACGTAGTTTGAACCGCATTCAACGTCATAACCTACGCCTGTGCTATAAAAATTTTCAAAGAAAGTTTCACGCTTCGTCACGAGTAAAATGTCTCCGTTATGAAGCCCTAGCAACACTATTTACACGGAGTGAGATTACAAGTGGAACCCCTGAAACCAGTGAACCTCGTGAGTAATTGTATTCTGTGCTTAACCCTAACCGCCCAAACTCTCACTATTAGGATACTAATGTTTATCATCTGAAAAAGATAGACAACAATACTAAGTCTCATGTGCCTGTACCATCGCACTGGCACCCGTACCCTTCAAACCGAAACAGCAATGAAAACATCACTGCTCGGTAGCAGAAATAGGTATAATGGTAGTATTTCCCCGAACAGCTATTTCACTGGAAGCTCTATTGCTACTAAAGTTTATGTATCTACCAAGTACCAACTATCCACACAGCTCATCCGCTCATTGTACACCGATAATAATTGATTGTGGATAACATTAGAACAAAAAACCTAAGCTTGAATTTTAATTTTACAGATGAAATGGGATACATGGCTGTGGACCATAACTATACCACTAAAAAACTTCAGAATGAGGATCATACATACTGTAAAACTGATAAGAAACTTCTGCGGACTGATGTTGGTAAGTCTATGAACCTAGTTTTCATTAAAAATATATTTATCATGATATGTCAATTAGATTTGTTTTCCAATATTTTGATACAGTTATGTGTGCCATGATCATGGGTGAAACATGCCATGCCATGGGTCTTTGCATATAGATTTCCATAATTTTTAATCTTGTTTCTATATTTCATATGTTTCTACAATGTTGAATTTATATTTTGACAAGAAAAGGACACCATGCTATATTATGCTATATTTAACTTTTGTTTCGGTCTATCAAGGATTGTAAGCCAATTATGAGGTCTTTTTAAATACATGTACTTTGTTTTCGGAAATGAAAGTCATACCCTCATCTTCTGGCTCTGGTAAAGATGAAACTGAAAAGATGATGATAAGAGGTAAGCCTACTTATTTATTTTTATTAGTTTGTAATTCTTACATTCAAGAACTTTCATTCATTTTCCCTCTATTTTACAGATGGTACACCTTGGAGATTAAAAATAGGTGATCAATCATTATACATATAAATAAAAATGATATTATGTATGATGTATCTGCCAGTTATCTATAAATCATTAGCATAGCAATAGTTTGCAGATAGCTCTACTGGTTCTTAATGTGTATTTTAAATGAGAAATTATTTAGTGATTTAAATGTTATGTACCTACTGCATTACTCTTAATTTTTATTTTTATGTGAATAAATATTTGTATGTACCTACATATGGTTTTTATTGTTAAAAATCCAAATTAATTAAAATAAATTATACAGCCCTAGGGCCCAGCTCTTGGACGAATACACGGGACACGTAACTCGGACGATCTCGCCTTTACCCCCGCTCGCCACGTGTCAGCCTTTTTGCCTAACAAGCAAAATTGTTGCGTCAGTGTTGACACGACCACTACGTTGATTCTCAAGACAAGATAATGCAAAAAAATGACAAAATGCGCCGTATTATTTTGTAAAAACTACAGTGATCGCGTAACTAATATTTCTTTTCACCTGTGAGTACAATTTTATGCCGATAAAGTGGCTAATTTTTCATAAAACTAATAAAATTGAATATAACTTTTGCTTATATGATGCCATATTAACGAGTACTCAATTTTTTCTGCAATGTTAGTTATTTATGACTTACTGAAATGAGTCGGGTTTTACCGTTCTTTTTTCATTCGTTCAGTGTTCGTTCATTACAATTCTTTCAAATAGGGTTTGAAACTATCGATGAAAAATATCGATGTAAATGAACGAACGAATTTATTTTCACTCTTAGGTTTCCAACTAATCCATTAAAAAAAAGAGAATGGGTGAAAGCAGTACGCAGAGAACAGGCATGGATTCCAAAAAAACATAGCAGTATATTATGTAGTATACATTTTGAACCAGAGTGCTACAACAAAAATTTTAAAAAAAGCAAAAGACTCTGGAAAGATGCTGTTCCTACATTACACTTGCCTGAATTTGTAAGTAGAGCTTGAAATGCCGTTTTGCAATTTTCATATTCATCATCATCAACAGATTGTCAGGACAAGGTTTGTATGTATAAAAGAAAGTTTTAAAACGTGAAATCGAAACTTTTTTTAAATCTCACAATATGGCGGTATGAAGTTCGCCGGGTCAGCTAGTTACTTATTGACCGAGCGAGCGAAGCGTCTCAGTTGCGAGATTGGCCAAAAATGCTTTTGTCCGGCTGTCTGTCTGTCTGTCAGTAATCGCCTACAGTTCTCATTTATCAACCGATTTGGACCAAAATCGGCACACAAGTTTCTTGATTTATTAAATTTTTTTTTGTCGCAATTTCGTGCACGTGGTTGGTGTTGATTCTTTAGAAGAACAACTGGTGGGTATTTGCTTTTCTCCAATTAAATGCGGTTTGAATGTACAAATACTGCGTTTATTGACAAATTTAGAAAAATGTAAAAATTAAGGTGTGCACAGCACAAAGGGTCCGATCTGATTTATATTAATGTTGGTATTGATATTAATACGATTTGCTAAGTTTATCACAACCATTGTTAAAAATAGTGTCTTTAAATTGCTTCATCATTAAAATATTAACTAGGCAAGGCGCAAGTAAATCTTACGCATGTAGTGTTACGAGTTAAGAAACCAAATCATTGTAAAGTAAAATTATAAAAATCCTTTCGTTGCCAGCTCCCAAAGTCTCAAATTACCGCAATACCAAACTTGAACATTCAGATTTGACAAACCTGAGCACATACTCCAGGGTCTGATGATAGGTAGCACTGATGAAGAGGATCTCTGAAGCTATTTTTAATTGTTGTAAAAGTGGCTTATGGTTACAATGACATGTCTATGTAAAATTATCAAGTAAAATGTTTAATGCCTAAGTTTATTTCCTTGTGATTTTCCATTATTATTATATCATCAACCCAGGCATCATCTTACCTTACTACAATTTCAAATTTAATAAAGTAGGTACCTACCTAATTCAACTCCTTCGTTTCCCGTCATTCATTCATTTTTATCGATACTATTTCATCGAATGCGTCAATCACTAGTGTCAATTTACAATAATTGTTAGACAGTGACAACGCTATATGCAGAACTAATGCAGCAATAGATTACTCCTCCCGAGCCCCGCAAAAAGTGGTCGACGGTGTTTTCATACTTTTTTCGAGCATGACGTGTCCCGTGTATTCGTCCAAGGCCCAGCTAGTAAATTGGCTCAAAGGCCCTGTATCCATTCCCATCCCAACTTTTAATCGGTGTATAGTCTGTATTTAAAAAAAAAACATACGTCAACTTCTGTTAGTTTATCGTTCAATTTCTACGGCTAGTTCTTTTGTGAGGGAGTTGTGCATCTGATGCGTAGCATATTAATCTATTAATCTGTGATGTGATCTGTAGTTTGTGCTTGGTACCTAAGCGTAGCTTCTGTAGTTTGTGCTACGCAATGTCTGCTATGGCTAGCTCCGTTTGCAGAGTATGTCTAGCCGGGAATATCAGGATGCTGAACATTGACAACATGTATCTCCAGATAATCGAGAAACTTACAAACTCAAAGGTAAGCTTATCATTGCGGTTGGCGTAGGCAAACCAACCTTATTGATTTGTTTGAGTGCTAGATCGATAGCTAGGCGCCCTAACTGTAGGTTTCCACCAAAAAACATTATAATCAACATTCACAATACGATTTATACACACAATTAATTTTGTTGGGCTAGCGTTTCCCACTGGAAGAAAGTGAATCCTATTTTAAATATCTAACGATTTGCACAAGATTCTGAAATAATCAAAAATATTTTCTTTAATTAATTGTGCTGTCAGTGGGAACGCGATTCCATACATGTAGGTAGGTACAAAATAAATGTTTTGCTGAAATGTTTCGGCAGTGGAAACCCACCGTTAAGATAGGTATATGTAGGTGTATGTATGTATGTACTTTGTTTCAGCCTTATATGGAATTAGATGCAAGGATGCCGCGCACAGTATGCTATGTCTGTCATCGGCAGCTGCAGAGGTGCCACATGTTCTCCGAGACGGCTCGGACATCTGAGAGAAAGATGCGTGAACTGCTGCACAATGGAATTGAGGTCTGTACATCTGCTTGCTACCTGCTACTTGTCTTTTGGGTTTTTAAGTTTATGCCTATATTTTATTGATAGAGTAAGTATAGCAAACAAAGCCTCCGTGCTGTGGGTTCGATCCCCTACAAGAACTAACTTTTGTGTGTCAAACATAGATGTTTGTTCTATATCTGGGTGTTACTATGTATTATAAGTATTTACAAACAAAGTTCCTACTTATGTAAGTATTCTGTCAATAATCTAGTTCCCATATCACAAGCGGGGACGTCATGTGAAATGTCCATGAATATTTATTTATATTGTACATGTTGGTTTTCAGATAACGTGCAGTACAATCACAATGCTGTCTCTGGCAGCAGTACCGACCTTATCGATGACTTCTACACAACACATGTCTGCTACACAGCATTCAGAAGCTACAAGTGCTCCTCAAATTCAGCAAAGTAACACTCCGTGTTTCTATTGTGATGTGTGTAACAAACAATACTATTCTAAATATCTGTTGGCAAAACATATACAAATTCACTTTAATAGTAAACAGAGATTAACAAGACACATGCTGTCACACACTGGAGAAAAACCGTTTTCTTGTAGTAGATGTAATAAGTCATTCACTTACAAAAGTCATTTGAAAATACACATGAGAACACACACTGGAGAAAAGCCATATTCTTGCAGTAGGTGTAATAAGTCATTCACTCGGAATAGTGATTTAAAAGTACACATGAGAACATACACTGGAGAAAAGCCATATTCCTGTAGTCGATGTAATAAGTCCTTCACTACAAATACTAATTTGAAAATGCACATGAGAACTCACACTGGAGAAAAGCCATATTCGTGTAGTAGATGTAATAAGTCATTCACTAAGAAAAGTCATTTGAAAGTACACATGAGAAAACACACTGGAGAAAAGCCATATTCCTGTAGTAGATGTAATAAGTCATTCACTTACAAAAGTAATTTGAAAGTACACATGAGAAAACACACTGGAGAAAAGCCATATTCCTGTTGTCGATGTAATAAGTCATTCACTCGGAATAGTGATTTAAAAGTACACATGAGAACATACACTGGAGAAAAGCCATATTCCTGTAGTCGATGTAATAAGTCCTTCACTCAAAATACTAATTTGAAAATGCACATGAGAACTCACACTGGAGAAAAGCCATATTTGTGCAGTAGGTGTAATAAGTCATTCACTCAGACTAGTTATTTAAAAAAACACATGAGAACTCACACTGGAGAAAAGCCATATTCGTGTTGTCTATGTAATAAGTCCTTCACTAAAAATACTTATTTGAAAATGCACATGAGAAAACACACTGGAGAAAAGCCATAATCCTGTAGTAGATGTAGTAAGTCATTCACTCAGACTAGTGATTTAAAAGTACACATGAGAACACACACTGGAGAAAAGCCATGTTCCTATAGTCTGTCTGTCTGTCAGTAATCGCCTACAGGTCGCATTTATCAACCGATTTAGACGAAAATCGGCACACAAGTTCCTTGATTTATTAAAAATTATTTATCGACCACGATTTTTGATTGGGGGGGAGAAAAGCGGGAAGTTTGCTGTAACGTTGTTTATCGATGGATTTCAATCAAATTTGAGAAGCACACTAAAGATTTCATTCTACACAGGATCGTGTAAAAATATTTCCAAAAAGTGGAAGGGGCAAAAGACGGGAAATTAATTTTTAATTTTTTTCCCGAAAATTTACCTACTACCAATCAATGAGACTACACAGTCCTCTCCGCCTTACGAGAGAAATCCGTGGAATACAGATTCGACCTCCTAGGACCAAGGGAACGCGAGTAATTGCTAAAACTTATGCCCCTATTTTGCTCAAAAGTCTACATAGGTAGGGCCTATTGTAAAATTCAAGCAACTGAAATTCGATTTAGCCAGGGGGAAGGGGAAAGTGTCGGTTATTGCACGTCTATAAAGGCTCGCGAGGTCTATGTTCTCATAGGACAACTAGTATAAGTAGGTATATATCTTTGAAAAAGGATCATACAAAAAAACGCTAGGAACCAGGCCGTAGTTTCTTGCCCGTTCTTCTCGGCTCTGAGGAGCGAGTACGAGTTTACAGTGTGCAAATACGTCTGACGCCCAGCACACCGGTGTGCGCTGATTGGTATGGAACACAGAACGAAACACTGACCTGAGGGGCGATTACGAGTTGACAATGTAAAAACCGGTGTGAAACGTCTGACGCCAACCGCACCGGTGTGCGCTGCTTGGTATGGAAACACTGAGCGGGAGCTTGACGAGACCAAGCTTCTCAAAAAATCCGCTCAGTGTTTCCATACCAAGCAGCGCACACCGGTGTGCTCGACGTCAGACGTTTCACACCGGTTTTTACATTGTCAACTCGTAATCGCCCCTCTGACCTGAAGAAATTACACTGGGCAGTGAAATATAACAACTTGTCAGCAATAGATTAGAATACGGGGGCAGACGTGTTTCTCGTAAAGTACCTACCCGTCAAAAGGGTGATTTTTTCAGAAAACCTATACCATAATGGTCTCATGAAAAGAAAAACATTTATATTATTAAATTACTTTTAATTTATTCAACTTAATTTAGGACAGTCGAGATTAATAAAGTCTTAGCAAAGTTAGGTATGCTTAAGCTATTGAATTTATCACAAAGTAGGTATCACATTTATCTATGTATTCAGATTGAAAAATTTACTGAAAATCGTAAGGTACCTATAAATGAATTTCAAAACTTATGATATTGGTTATAGCGTTTAGTTAAACCACAGAACAGATTCTCTGTTCTGTGAGTTATACGGTACATGATGCTAAATGATTCGACTCTGACATAGGCATATGTGACACGAAAGTTACCACGTATTATTATGTAGCTACAATATTGGGTTTACCATTGCAAAATTAACTTGGTCAGACTAAAAGACTTTAAAAATAATATGAGATATAAAAACCCATAAACATATTATAGGTACCAGAGGGGCAAGTACGAGTTGACAATGTACAAAACCTGTGTGAAACGTCTGACGCCAACCACACCGGTGTGCGCTGCTTGGTATGGAAACACTGAGCGGATTTTTTGAGAAGCTTGGTCTCGTCAAGCTTCCGCTCAGTGTTTCCATACCAAGCAGCGCACACCGGTGTGCTGGACGTCACACGTATTGCACACTGTAAACTCGTACTCGCCCCTCTGAGGGGCGAGTACGAGTTGACAATGTAAAAACCGGTGTCAAACGTCTGACGCCGAGCACACCGGTGTGCGCTGCTTGGTATGGAAACACTGAGCGGATTTTTTGAGAAGCTTGGTCTCGTCAAGCTTCCGCTCAGTGTTTCCATACCAAGCAGCGCACACCGGTGTGCTGGACGTCACACGTATTGCACACTGTAAACTCGTACTCGCCCCTCTGAGGGGCGAGTACGAGTTGACAATGTAAAAACCGGTGTCAAACGTCTGACGCCGAGCACACCGGTGTGCGCTGCTTGGTATGGAAACACTGAGCGGATTTTTTGAGAAGCTTGGTTTCGTCAAGCTACCGCTCAGTGTTTCCATACCAAGCAGCGCACACCGGTGTGCTCGGCGTCAGACGTTTGACACCGGTTTTTACATTGTCAACTCGTACTCGCCCCTCTGGTCTACCTATGTTACAAAATAGCTTATACCTAGAGCAAACCCGTCCAACATACGGCCCCTGGGCCACAATGTGGCCCGCATAATATGTCCTTCATACGGCCCGCGACGACATCAATAGATATTGCGCGAATAGTTAAATAAAAATGTTCCATCATTACTAATTTTGATCATCTATCTATCGACTATGAATAACATATACCTAATAATTATGTTGGACACCCCTGTTATAGAAGAAACCTACTTGGGTAGGTAGGTAGGTACCTACTAGGTACCTTGTTTTGTTGTATATAATTTAAATTTGATTTTTTACTATTAGTGACCCGCGACTCCGCACGCGTCTACAGTTTCCGTGTACATTATATTATCTGTGGGTGTACCGAGCGGATACTTTGTGAAACTTGACATTACACCTCATTACACCGACCTTGTAATGGAATGTCAAACGCTAGTTGTCAGACCAAAGAGGTAGTACTACGCCCTGTCAAACTGACGTGACATGACATGACAATGAAATCCTCTTGCCGATTGGCGCTGCTAATCCTTTTCGTTCATTTTATCCTGTAGATCCTGTTAATTATTCGGGATAAAAAGTAGCCTATATGTCAATCCAGGCTACGAACTATATATATGCCAAGTTTCATCCAAGTTGGTTCAGTAGTTTAGACGTGATTGAAACACAAACAGCCAAACATCTAAACTTTCGCATTTATAATTAGTAGGATTTCTTCCTTTGTTTATTTTTATAAATGTAAATATTTTACCGCTCAACTTAGTTTTAAAATAGAATAACTCCTTGGAGCATTCTGTAATGTTATTTTATTAGTTAATAAATAATTAATTTTAATGAATTCTTCTTCTAATTTTAGAGCTACGCTGGCATTTCCCGCCAGGTTCTCTTGTTTTTATGGCGGCTTCCCTGACGTCCTTATACGACCTTAGTTTAGACTTTAGTAGTTGGTTAAAGTAGGTATTTAGGTATACACCTATGAGTAGACTAATAATATGATCTGTAAATCTAGTGTAAAAACTATATCGCTCCGCGCTGCGTCAAAAAAAACCGCGCAACTTTTTTTTATTTATCAAGGCAGAAGGAGTTTTCATTCCACCAAAAATCGAATCCAAAATTATGAGAAGAATTTATTAGCGGCATTCAAAAAGCAAATAATGATGAAGAACTTTGGGAATGTCCAAATCTGGGACCTCATTCACCAGCGCTGGACCCAAATGTCTACGCAGGAAAATCCTTGCCTGCGCGATTAAAGGAATAGGAGTTTTAGCGCGTTCGATTAAGGTTTGCTTTTGCGTAGCGCTGAGCACGTTGTTACGTTTTATCATGCAAAGGTCAAAGGACTCTGCTGCTTCTAGAAGGAGGTAGAAAATGTGTTCTTGGTCCTTTGACGTCACGTTTTGAAGGTGATTGAGGATGCCATCACCATCGCGGAACTGTGTCTTCATTATTACCTAGAAATTATTAGAAATTAAAAAGGATAATGGGCAGAAATGTAAGGACCATGGTTCAAATATCTTAGTATCTACTAATTAACTAATTAATTTTATTTTTTTCCCTAAAAATTACGCCTACTTATATCAATGAGACTACGCAGTCCTCTTCACCTTTACAAGGCAAATGTGTAGACACCAGATTCGACCTCCTTGGATCAAGGGGACGCGAGTAATCGCTTAAACTTATTTTGCCCCTTATGCCCCTATTTTGCTCAAAGTCTACATAGGTAGGCCTGAAATTCAAGCACCTGAAATTCGATTTAGCCAGAGGAAAGGGGAAAGTGTCGGTTATTGCATGGTTGTAACGGCTCGCGAGGTCTACTGTTCTCACAGAACAACTAGTATTTACTTGTAAGAAAGGAAATACAAACCTTGGCTCCATATCTCAGTAATAGGGCGACCACATCAGCGCAGGGCTCAGTATTGCTCGCGAGGTACTCCGCCAAAGCAGGCCTGAGCTGAGTCGCGTCTTCATCATTGTACACCTTTAGATTGGGATTCGCACCGCTTTCTAGAAGGATCTTAAACAATTAAGAAGATTTTAAAATCCTAAAAGTGGCGAACACAGTGGACTTCTGAAAGATACCTACTCATACAAAGTTGAGAGTCCAATCTAACTAATCAAAGTTGGTTAGGGAACATCTTAGGAGTTATGAACTATAGAGGCATTTATTTCCAAGGACATAATGTTTGTTGTGTCTTAAGCTGGGTCCACACATGTGTCATTTCTCCGTGTCCGTAGCAGTTACGAGTGTCAGACACCTCAATGTGGACCGGTTTTTGACACGCGGTCATCTGACACGGCCCTATGTCACGAGGCGATTCACTCAGAGGCACCCCTAGGTACTCTTTTTTGCGTTATCGCTTTCGAGTACGAGTGGCGAGTTAGGGGTTAGGGGCGAGTACGAGTTTACAATGTGCAATACGTCTGACGCCTCTACTCTGGTAGGTCTTAACAATTTTTTTTAAAACCTACATCGTTCGTGCTACATCGTCGACCGCATCTTCACTTAACATCAGGTGAGATTGCGATCAAACGCTTGCTTATAAATTATAAAAAAACCCGAATTGTGTAAGTATGAGCAGAACTACTACGTGTTATTCTTTCGAAACATTTCTCAGTACAAAACTGTCAATAAATTCCTCTTTGATAAATTCAGACTTGCATTTAGTACCTACATACTACTTGAAATACATCTGCCACTAGGTGGTACCCACGAAGATAAGTTCATCTTTTGTTATAATGCGTAGGTAGGTATAGGTACTTACTTTAATCATTTCCTTCCTGTTAGTAATATTGTCAGAGCATGCGACCTGCAGAGGCGATCCGATCACTGAACTTGACGTGTTCACTTGAGCACCTGCGGAAGAAACATTACATAGGTAGTTATGACATGGTTCTCACCACACTACGCATAGTCATCTCTCTCTCACATAATACTCACTTACTCAATTTAGTTCACACCGTTTGCTTACTTTTGTTGTACCTACCTTAATTACTATTTTAGTATGTATTTTACTGTATATCTTTGCTATTGTCTTGTACTCATTGGTTTAGGAGGTGGGCGTTGAGACAGCTACACAGGATTTGGATCAGATGAGATATCTATAGATCGCTTGCAGCAGTCTGCAGATAGCTCAACTGTTTCATGTATGTATTTTGTAAACGAATTAGTCGTAGTTTTCTTTATTTAATAAATATGATTCAATATACTTTAATATCTTGTTTTACTCATAAGTCTCCCTTAGCTCGAGGTCGTTTAAAGTCACAGACTAAGGAGAGTACTACGTAATTAACGAGTTTAAATTAATTAAAATAGTAGGATAGAAGTAGGTTCAATCGGGTTCCATGATTACACAACCATGGAAAGTACAACCTTGGAATGTACAGGCATGGAATTCATGTACATAGTGGTCGCCAATTCCATGGCTGTGCAATCCCGGGCTGTGCTCTCAAATTAAAAAAAAAGACCAATCATATGACATACGTGAGCATTCTATTGGACGAATTTTGCTCTATGGGAGTGCCCCGTCTGATGCGTAGCATCTGTAGCATGGGCTCCAATCTTAGGGAAAAAAATATGGACCGTTAGATTATCTGTGGATTGACCGATTAACTCATAGATTTTGACAGCCGTACGTCGTCTTTTTTTTCTAAGGCTGCTGATTGGCTACATCCTACTAGTTTGTGATTGGCTGCCTGCCCACCGCCATGTTTGTTTATTTATGAGCGTTTCAACGGAGGGACCATAGTGGAATTTTAGGTTTCTGAGCACCTCAATATTTAGTAGAAGTTCTCAAACAATTGTAAAACTGAACCGGTAATTTGTAAAAGTTACGAATCAAAAGTTATAAGCATTTTAAAGTGGTCCCTCGGTTCCACACATGCAATGCTGGGTTCCAAGGATCTAATCAGTATTCACATCTTCTTTCACTGTCTATATTTAGTAGAAAATTTGTAAAAAAAAACTACTTAATTTCAGCCCTTCTTCTTCTTGCAGAGAGACGAAAACACGATAACAAAGTGGTCCCTCAGTTCTACATTGACGAAAATGTTTTTGCGGTTTTACAAAAAAACTAACTGGAATTTTAAGTTTCTGAATCAGTCAATATTTAGTAGAAGTGCTCATACAATTTGTAAAATCAATCAGTAATTTGTAAAACTTACCAATCAAAAGTTATAAGCATTTTAATGTGGACTTTCGGTTGAACACTTTCCAAAACGCAAAAGTAACTTTACAAAAAAACTATAAAACTTAGAGACGTGTAATATAGCTTATCATTTAGTAAAAATTTTTACTAAATATCTACATACAACAATCCACAATAGACAGAGCCATTATCGAAATATAGCAATTTTAGTTTCCGGCATAGAGATGCTGCCGCGGGGTGACCACACGGCTTAAATTTTCGGGACAGGGAACAGCATGACAGCCGCGCGACGCGACGATTCCACTCTCTGCTGATGCGGGTGTGACTCAATGAAGTCAGCGTTGGTACTCTAAGTACCTATTCATCCATTGTATTTTCAATAGGTGAGTAAAAAAAATCCGATGATTGTCAAATAAATATAAGATCATACGAAAACGGAACGTCAGCGGAAAATCAATACTATTTATACTTAGCTGCTTACCTATCACACTACTCAAACAACTTCGAGAGGGCTTTCGCTGCCCAGTTCAACAATAGAATCTACAAGTGCTTACCTAAAAAGAACAATCGCTAGGAAAACTTCAATAACCACTATCCCACTACTATTATAAATGTCAAAGTTTGGATGTTTGTGTTTCAATCACGCTGTTACTACTTACTGGTCCGATTTGGATGAAACTTGGAATATATTATAGTTCGTAACCTGGATCAAACACATCGGCTACTTTTTTTTATTTTTTTTTGTGGACGAAGTCGCGGGTAACTGCTAGTAATATTATAAATGCTAAAGTTTAGATGTTTGGATGTTTGTGTTTCAATCACGTCAAAACTACGAACCAACTTGGATGGAACTTGGCATATATTATTATATTATAGTTCGTAGCCTTAATATACTAGCAGTTACCCGCGACTTCGTACGCGTCTACAGTTTCCGTGTACATTATATTATCTGTGTGTGTACCGAGCGGATACTTCTTTGAGAAACTTGACATTACACCTCATTACACCGAACTCGTACCTACTGGAATGTCAAACGCTAGTTGTTAGACCAAAGAGGTAGTACCTACTACGCCCTGTCAAACTGACGTGACATGACATGACAATGAAATCCTCTTGCCAATTGGCGCTGCTAATCCTTTTCGTTCATTTTATCCTGTAGATCCTGTTAATTATTCGGGATAAAAAGTAGCCTATATGTCAATTCAGGTTAAGAACTAAATATATGCCAAGTTTCATTCAAGTTGGTTCAGTGGTTTTGACGTGATTGAAACACAAACATCCAAACTTTGACATTTATAATAGTAAGTGGGATAGTGGTTATTGAAGTTTTCCTAGCGATTGTTCTTTTTAGGTAAGCACCTTGTAGATTCTATTGTTGAACTGGGCAGCGAAAGCCCTCTCGAAGTTGTTTGAGTAGTGTGATAGGTAAGCACCTAAGTATAAATAGTATTGATTTTCCGCTGACGTTCCGTTTTCGTATGATCTTATATTTATTTGACAATCATCGGATTTTTTTTACTCACCTATTGAAAATACAATGGATGAATAGGTACTTAGAGTACCAACGCTGACTTCATTGAGTCACACCCGCATCAGCAGAGAGTGGAATCGTCGCGTCGCGCGGCTGTCATGCTGTTCCCTGTCCCGAAAATTTAAGCCGTGTGGTCACCCCGCGGCTTCATCTCTATGCCGGAAACTAAAATTGCTATATTTCGATAATGGCTCTGTCTATTGTTCATTGCAGTATGTAGATATTTAATAAAAAATTTTACTAAATGATAAGCTATATTACACGTCTCTAAGTTTTATAGTTTTTTTGTAAAGTTACTTTTGCGTTTTGGAAAGTGTTCAACCGAAAGTCCACATTAAAATGCTTATAACTTTTGATTGGTAAGTTTTACAAATTACTGATTGATTTTACAAATTGTATGAGCACTTCTACTAAATATTGACTGATTCAGAAACTTAAAATTCCAGTTAGTTTTTTTGTAAAACCGCAAAAACATTTTCGTCAATGTAGAACTGAGGGACCACTTTGTTATCGTGTTTTCGTCTCCCTGCAAGAAGAAGAAGGGCTGAAATTAAGTAGTTTTTTTTTACAAATCTTCTACTAAATATAGACAGTGAAAGAAGATGTGAATACTGATTAGATCCTTGGAACCCAGCATTGCATGTGTGGAACCGAGGGACCACTTTAAAATGCTTATAACTTTTGATTCGTAACTTTTACAAATTACCGGTTCAGTTTTACAATTGTTTGAGAACTTCTACTAAATATTGAGGTGCTCAGAAACCTAAAATTCCACTATGGTCCCTTCGTTGAAACGCTCATGTTTATTTTGGTGAAACTTTATTAGCCGGCTGCCATCAGTATTGCCAACTTGGAATTTTTATGGCTAGATATGGCATATTTCATATTACTAGGCTGATAACATATTATTAGGCATTAAAAAATACGTCGGAAAAATACGTTTTGTCTACAGTTTTTTTGAAACCCTCAAACTAGACTAGAACTCTCCGTAAAAATATTGATATAAGAATCGAATGGTCATTAAAATGCATTTCATACTGAACAACCAACTTTTGGTGAAAATGGAGCCCATTCTTAGAACACAGTGTTACATATTCTTAAGCATAATTATTTGACATATTTCTTATGATAAATAAGTTATTAAACCCGAAGTGCTGCCATTCATATTCTCGTTATGGAGAAATATTACATGTCATAGAAACAAAAGATAATTATGTATGGGAATGACCCTATACAAACACGACCAGCCACATCCACGTTCATCAGCTCAACGTGTAGGTACCATTAATAATAATTGATAAAAATAGACATTTAAATTGAAATTTAAAATAAAATGCTTAAATAAAGTACTGGCATTTTTTATATCATTTTTTTGAAGTATCAGGTTTTTTTCACCATTATGAAAAAAATATAGCATTTATTTTGCCAGCCTAGTTTGCAACACTGGCCGCCGCCCTATTTTGACTTGATCACGAAAAGTTCTTTGTTAATTTTATTTCCATAACTTTTCTCTCATTTCTATAAGTACATAAGTAACTATAACCGTGTATCATAATAACTGAATATGAATAGAGTGAAAGTTTACGTAGTTTGAACCGCATTCAACGTCATAACCTACGCCTGTGCTATAAAAATTTTCAAAGAAAGTTTCACGCTTCGTCACAAGTAAAATGTCTCCGTTATGAAGCCCTAGCAACACTATTTACACGGAGTGAGATTACAAGTGGAACCCCTGAAACCAGTGAACCTCGTGAGTAATTGTATTCTGTGCTTAACCCTAACCGCCCAAACTCTCACTATTAGGATACTAATGTTTATCATCTGAAAAAGATAGACAACAATACTAAGTTTCATGTGCCTGTACCATCGCACTGGCACCCATACCCTTCAAACCGAAACAGCAATGAAAACATCACTGCTCGGTAGCAGAAATAGGTATGATGGTAGTATTTCCCCGAACAGCTATTTCACTGGAAGCTCTATTGCTACTAAAGTTTATGTATCTACCAAGTACCAACTATCCACACAGCTCATCCGCTCATTGTACACCGATAATAATTGATTGTGGATAACATTAGAACAAAAAACCTAAGCTTGAATTTTAATTTTACAGATGAAATGGGATACATGGCTGTGGACCATAACTATACCACTAAAAAACTTCAGAATGAGGATCATACATACTGTAAAACTGATAAGAAACTTCTGCGGACTGATGTTGGTAAGTCTATGAACCTAGTTTTCATTAAAAATATATTTATCATGATATGTCAATTAGATTTGTTTTCCAATATTTTGATACAGTTATGTGTGCCATGATCATGGGTGAAACATGCCATGCCATGGGTCTTTGCATATAGATTTCCATAATTTTTAATCTTGTTTCTATATTTCATATGTTTCTACAATGTTGAATTTATATTTTGACAAGAAAAGGACACCATGCTATATTATGCTATATTTAACTTTTGTTTCGGTCTATCAAGGATTGTAAGCCAATTATGAGGTCTTTTTAAATACATGTACTTTGTTTTCGGAAATGAAAGTCATACCCTCATCTTCTGGCTCTGGTAAAGATGAAACTGAAAAGATGATGATAAGAGGTAAGCCTACTTATTTCTTTTTATTAGTTTGTAATTCTTACATTCAAGAACTTTCATTCATTTTCCCTCTATTTTACAGATGGTACACCTTGGAGATTAAAAATAGGTGATCAATCATTATACATATAAATAAAAATGATATTATGTATGATGTATCTGCCAGTTATCTATAAATCATTAGCATAGCAATAGTTTGCAGATAGCTCTACTGGTTCTTAATGTGTATTTTAAATGAGAAATTATTTAGTGATTTAAATGTTATGTACCTACTGCATTACTCTTAATTTTTATTTTTATGTGAATAAATATTTGTATGTACCTACATATGGTTTTTATTGTTAAAAATCCAAATTAATTAAAATAAATTATACAGCCCTAGGGCCCAGCTAGTAAATTGGCTCAAAGGCCCTGTATCCATTCCCATCCCAACTTTTAATCGGTGTATAGTCTGTATTTAAAAAAAACATACGTCAACTTCTATTAGTTTATCGTTCAATTTCTACGGCTAGTTCTTTTGTGAGGGAGTTGTGCATCTGATGCGTAGCATATTAATCTATTAATCTGTGATCTGTAGTTTGTGCTTGGTACCTACGCAATGTCTGCTATGGCTAGCTCCGTTTGCAGAGTATGTCTAGCCGGGAATATCAGGATGCTGAACATTGACAACATGTATCTCCAGATAATCGAGAAACTTACAAACGCAAAGGTAAGCTTATCATTGCGGTTGGCGTAGGCAAACCAACCTCATTGATTTGTTTGGGTGCTAGATCGATAGCTAGGCGCCCTAACTGTAGGTTTCCACCAAAAAACATTATAATCAACATTCACAATACGATTTATACACACAATTAATTTTGTTGGGCTAGCGTTTCCCACTGGAAGAAAGTGAATCCTATTTTAAATATCTAACGATTTGCACAAGATTCTGAAATAATCAAAAATATTTTCTTGAATTAATTGTGCTGTCAGTGGGAACGCGATTCCATACATGTAGGTAGGTACAAAATAAATGTTTTGCTGAAATGTTTCGGCAGTGGAAACCCACCGTTAAGATAGGTATATGTAGGTGTATGTATGTATGTACTTTGTTTCAGCCTTATATGGAATTAGATGCAAGGATGCCGCACACAGTATGCTATGTCTGTCATCGGCAGCTGCAGAGGTGCCACATGTTCTCCGAGACAGCTCGGACATCTGAGAGAAAGATGCGTGAACTGCTGCACAATGGAATTGAGGTCTGTACATCTGCTTGCTACCTGCTACTTGTCTTTTGGGTTTTTAAGTTTATGCCTATATTTTATTGATAGAGTAAGTATAGCAAACAAAGCCTCCGTGCTGTGGGTTCGATCCCCTACAAGAACTAACTTTTGTGTTTCAAACATAGATGTTTGTTCTATGTCTGGGTGTTACTATGTATTATAAGTATTTACAAACAAAGTTCCTACTTATGTAAGTATTCTGTCAACAATCTAGTTCCCATATCACAAGCGGGGACGTCATGTGAAATGTCCATGAATATTTATTTCTATTTTACATGTTGGTTTTCAGATAACGTGCAGTACAATCACAATGCTGTCTCTGGCAGCAGTACCGACCTTATCGATGACTTCTACACAACACATGTCTGCTACACAGCATTCAGAAGCTACAAGTGCTCCTCAAATTCAGCAAAGTAACACTCCGTGTTTCTATTGTGATGTGTGTAACAAACAGTACTATTCTAAATATCTGTTGGCAAAACATATACAAATTCACTTTAATAGTAAACAGAGATTAACAAGACACATGCTGTCACACACTGGAGAAAAACCGTTTTCTTGTAGTAGATGTAATAAGTCATTCACTTACAAAAGTCATTTGAAAATACACATGAGAACACACACTGGAGAAAAGCCATATTCTTGCAGTAGGTGTAATAAGTCATTCACTCAGACTAGTGATTTAAAAGTACACATGAGAACTCACACTGGAGAAAAGCCATATTCGTGTTGTCTATGCAATAAGTCATTTGCTAAAAATAATAATTTGAAAATACACATGAGGACACACACTGGAGAAAAGCCATATTCGTGTAGTAGATGTAATAAGTCATTCGCTAAAAATAATAGTTTGAAAATGCACATGAGGACACACACTGGAGAAAAGCCATATTCGTGTAGTAGATGTAATAAGTCATTCACTAACAAAAGTCATTTGAAAGTACACTTGAGAACACACACTGGAGAAAAGCCATATTCCTGTTGTCGATGTAAAAAGTCATTCACTCAGACTAGTGATTTAAAAGCACACATGAGAACTCACACTGGAGAAAAGCCATATTCGTGTTGTCTATGTAATAAGTTATTCACTTACAAAAGTCGTTTGAAAATACACATGAGAACACACACTGGAGAAAAGCCATATTCTTGCAGTAGGTGTAATAAGTCATTCACTCAGACTGGTGATTTAAAAGTACACATGAGAACTCACACTGGAGAAAAGCCATATTCGTGTTGTCTATGTAATAAGTCATTCGCTAAAAATAATATTTTGAAAATACACATGAAGACACACACTGGAGAAAAGCCATATTCGTGTAGTAGATGTAATAAGTCATTCACTCAGACTAATAATTTAAAATTACACATGAGAACACACACTGGAGAAAAGCCATATTCCTGTAGTCGATGTAATAAGTCCTTCACTAAAAATACTAATTTGAAAATGCACATGAGAACTCACACTGGAGAAAAGCCATATTTGTGCAGTAGGTGTAATAAGTCATTCACTCAGACTAGTTATTTAAAAGTACACATGAGAACTCACACTGGAGAAAAGCCATATTCGTGTTGTCTATGTAATAAGTCCTTCACTAAAAATACTAATTTGAAAATGCACATGAGAAAACACACTGGAGAAAAGCCATAATCTTGTAGTAGATGTAGTAAGTCATTCACTCAGACTAGTGATTTAAAAGTACACATGAGAACACACACTGGAGAAAAGCCATGTTCCTATAGTCTGTCTGTCTGTCAGTAATCGCCTACAGGTCGCATTTATCAACCGATTTAGACGAAAATCGGCACACAAGTTCCTTGATTTATTAAAAATTATTTATCGACCACGATTTTTGATTGGGGGGAGAAAAGAGGGAAGTTTGCTGTAACGTTGTTTATCGATGGATTTCAATCAAATTTGAGAAGCACACTAAAGATTTCATTCTACACAGGATCGTGTAAAAATATTTCCAAAAAGTGGAAGGGGCAAAAGACGGGAAATTAATTTTTAATTTTTTTCCCGAAAATTTACCTACTACCAATCAATGAGACTACACAGTCCTCTCCGCCTTACGAGAGAAATCCGTGGAATACAGATTCGACCTCCTAGGACCAAGGGAACGCGAGTAATTGCTAAAACTTATGCCCCTATTTTGCTCAAAAGTCTACATAGGTAGGGCCTATTGTAAAATTCAAGCAACTGAAATTCGATTTAGCCAGGGGGAAGGGGAAAGTGTCGGTTATTGCACGTCTATAAAGGCTCGCGAGGTCTATGTTCTCATAGGACAACTAGTATAAGTAGGTATATATCTTTGAAAAAGGATCATACAAAAAAACGCTAGGAACCAGGCCGTAGTTTCTTGCCCGTTCTTCTCGGCTCTGAGGGGCGAGTACGAGTTTACAGTGTGCAAATACGTCTGACGCCCAGCACACCGGTGTGCGCTGATTGGTATGGAACACAGAACGAAACACTGACCTGACCTGAAGAAATTACACTGGGCAGTGAAATATAACAACTTGTCAGCAATAGATTAGAATACGGGGGCAGACGTGTTTCTCGTAAAGTACCTACCCGTCAAAAGGGTGATTTTTTCAGAAAACCTATACCATAATGGTCTCATGAAAAGAAAAACATTTATATTATTAAATTACTTTTAATTTATTCAACTTAATTTAGGACAGTCGAGATTAATAAAGTCTTAGCAAAGTTAGGTATGCTTAAGCTATTGAATTTATCACAAAGTAGGTATCACATTTATCTATGTATTCAGATTGAAAAATTTACTGAAAATCGTAAGGTACCTATAAATGAATTTCAAAACTTATGATATTGGTTATAGCGTTTAGTTAAACCACAGAACAGATTCTCTGTTCTGTGAGTTATACGGTACATGATGCTAAATGATTCGACTCTGACATAGGCATATGTGACACGAAAGTTACCACGTATTATTATGTAGCTACAATATTGGGTTTACCATTGCAAAATTAACTTGGTCAGACTAAAACTTAAAAGACCTTAAAAATAATATGAGATATAAAAACCCATAAACATATTATAGGTACCAGAGGGGCAAGTACGAGTTGACAATGTACAAAACCTGTGTGAAACGTCTGACGCCAACCACACCGGTGTGCGCTGCTTGGTATGGAAACACTGAGCGGATTTTTTGAGAAGCTTGGTCTCGTCAAGCTTCCGCTCAGTGTTTCCATACCAAGCAGCGCACACCGGTGTGCTGGACGTCACACGTATTGCACACTGTAAACTCGTACTCACCCCTCTGAGGGGCGAGTACGAGTTGACAATGTAAAAACCGGTGTCAAACGTCTGACGCCGAGCACACCGGTGTGCGCTGCTTGGTATGGAAACACTGAGCGGATTTTTTGAGAAGCTTGGTTTCGTCAAGCTACCGCTCAGTGTTTCCATACCAAGCAGCGCACACCGGTGTGCTCGGCGTCAGACGTTTGACACCGGTTTTTACATTGTCAACTCGTACTCGCCCCTCTGGGTCTACCTATGTTACAAAATAGCTTATACCTAGAGCAAACCCGTCCAACATACGGCCCCTGGGCCACAATGTGGCCCGCATAATATGTCCTTCATACGGCCCGCGACGACATCAATAGATATTGCGCGAATAGTTAAATAAAAATGTTCCATCATTACTAATTTTGATCATCTATCTATCGACTATGAATAACATATAATAATTATGTTGGACACCCCTGTTATAGAAGAAACCTACTTGGGTAGGTAGGTAGGTACCTACTAGGTACCTTGTTTTGTTGTATATAATTTAAATTTTATTTTTTACTATTAGTGACCCGCGACTCCGCACGCGTCTACAGTTTCCGTGTACATTATATTATCTGTGGGTGTACCGAGCGGATACTTTGTGAAACTTGACATTACACCTCATTACACCGACCTTGTAATGGAATGTCAAACGCTAGTTGTCGGACCAAAGAGGTAGTACTACGCCCTGTCAAACTGACGTGACATGACATGACAATGAAATCCTCTTGCCGATTGGCGCTGCTAATCCTTTTCGTTCATTTTATCCTGTAGATCCTGTTAATTATTCGGGATAAAAAGTAGCCTATATGTCAATCCAGGCTACGAACTATATATATGCCAAGTTTCATCCAAGTTGGTTCAGTAGTTTAGACGTGATTGAAACACAAACAGCCAAACATCTAAACTTTCGAATTTATAATTAGTAGGATTTCTTCCTTTGTTTATTTTTATAAATGTAAATATTTTACCGCTCAACTTAGTTTTAAAATAGAATAACTCCTTGGAGCATTCTGTAATGTTATTTTATTAGTTAATAAATAATTTAATTTAATGAATTCTTCTTCTAATTTAAGAGCTACGCTGGCATTTCCCGCCAGGTTCTCTTGTTTTTATGGCGGCTTCCCTGACGTCCTTATACGACCTTAGTTTAGACTTTAGTAGTTGGTTAAAGTAGGTATTTAGGTATACACCTATGAGTAGACTAATAATATGATCTGTAAATCTAGTGTAAAAACTATATCGCTCCGCGCTGCGTCAAAAAAAACCGCGCAACTTTTTTTTATTTATCAAGGCAGAAGGAGTTTTCATTCCACCAAAAATCGAATCCAAAATTATGAGAAGAATTTATTAGCGGCATTCAAAAAGCAAATAATGATGAAGAACTTTGGGGATGTCCAAATCTGGGACCTCATTCACCAGCGCTGGACCCAAATGTCTACGCAGGAAAATCCTTGCCTGCGCGATTAAGGGAATAGGAGTTTTAGCGCGTTCGATTAAGGTTTGCTTTTGCGTAGCGCTGAGCACGTTGTTACGTTTTATCATGCAAAGGTCAAAGGACTCTGCTGCTTCTAGAAGGAGGTAGAAAATGTGTTCTTGGTCCTCTGACGTCACGTTTTGAAGGTGATTGAGGATGCCATCACCATCGCGGAACTGTGTCTTCATTATTACCTAGAAATTATTAGAAATTAAAAAGGATAATGGGCAGAAATGTAAGGACCATGGTTCAAATATCTTAGTATCTACTAATTAACTAATTAATTTTATTTTTTTTCCTAAAATTTTACGCCTACCTACTTATATCAATGAGACTACGCAGTCCTCTTTACCTTTACAAGACAAATGTGTACCTAGACACCAGATTCGACCTCCTAGGACCAAGGGGACGCGAGTAATCGCTAAAACTTATTTTGCCCCTTATGCCCCTATTTTGCTCAAAAGTCTACATAGGCCTGAAATTCAAGCACCTGAAATTCGATTTAGCCAGAGGAAAGGGGAAAGTGTCGGTTATTGCATGGTTGTAACGGCTCGCGAGGTCTATTGTTCTCACAGAACAACTAGTATTTACTTGTAAGAGAAGAAATACAAACCCTGGCTCCATATCTCAGTAATAGGGCGACTACATCAGCGCAGGGCTCAGTATTGCTCGCGAGGTACTCCGCCAAAGCAGGCCTGAGCTGAGTCGCGTCTTCATCATTGTACACCTTTAGATTGGGATTCGCACCGCTTTCTAGAAGGATCTTGAACAATTAAGAAGATTTTAAAATCCTAAAAGTGGCGAACACAGTGGAATTCTTAAAGATACCTAGTCATACTAAGTTGAGAGTTCAATCTAACTAATCAAAGTTGGTTAGGGAACATCTTAGGAGTTATGAACTATAGAGGCATTTATTTCCAAGGACATAATGTTTGTTGTGTCTTAAGCTGGGTCCACACATGTGTCATTTCTCCGTGTCCGTAGCAGTAACGCGTGTCAGACACGTCAATGTGGACGGTTTTTGACACGCGGTCATCTGACACGGCCCTATGTCACGAGGCGATTCACTCAGAGGCACCCCTAGGTACTCTTTTTTGCGTTATCGCTTTCGAGTACGAGTGGCGAGTTAGGGGTTAGGGGCGAGTACGAGTTTACAATGTGCAATACGTCTGACGCCTCTACTCTGGTAGGTCTTAACAATTTTTTTTAAAACCTACATCGTTCGTGCTACATCGTCGACCGCATCTTCACTTAACATCAGGTGAGATTGCGATCAAACGCTTGCTTATAAATTATAAAAAAACCCGAATTGTGTAAGTATGAGCAGAACTACTACGTGTTATTCTTTCGAAACATTTCTCAGTACAAAACTGTCAATAAATTCCTCTTTGATAAATTCAGACTTGCATTTAGTACCTACATACTACTTGAAATACATCTGCCACTAGGTGGTACCCACGAAGATAAGTTCATCTTTTGTTATAATGCGTAGGTAGGTATAGGTACTTACTTTAATCATTTCCTTCCTGTTAGTAATATTGTCAGAGCATGCGACCTGCAGAGGCGATCCGATCACTGAACTTGACGTGTTCACTTGAGCACCTGCGAAAGAAACATTACATAGTTATGACATGGTTCTCACAATACTACACATAGTCATCTCTCTCTCACATAATACTCACTCACTCAACTTTGTTCACACCGTTTGCTTACTTTTGTTTACTTTTGTTGTACCTACCTTAATCACTATTTTAGTATGTATTTTACTGTATATCTTTGCTATTGTCAGAACAATTACTGATTGGTTTAGGAGGTGGGCGTTGAGACAGCTACACAGTTTATAACTTTTGCAGTCTCATCGTTTTAGCTTGTTATTTGATCTATGTACCCTGTTCTGAATAAATTACGTTTGAAATTGATGGTTTGACTACCCTCGCAGAGAGGTATTGCTGTCGGTATTGATTTTGTCCAAAAACTAAAACAAATTCACTTGGGTCCATACATTTTTGCTCCATCCTTTGTGGTTTCGAATATGCTTTTATCAGAGTAAAATCTAAGATGGCGAACACCTACTCAAAGGCAAAGAAGGTTTGCATTCGAAATCCAAGATGGCGGAAAGCTTACCAGCTGAGAGTAACATCTGTAGCATCGGCACATCTCCTTTCAAGATGGCCAGGTCCATTGGACTGGGCTTGCTTAGTTCTGGACTCTCGTAGTTCACCATAGCACCTTGTTTGATCAGTAGATTTACCACATCTGTGTTTCCTAAAACAGATGCAGGTTAAAATGAAAATGGTACTCCTGAAAATGATTTTCAGGGCTCGTTTCGGTTGATTTGTGTACAGAACAAGTAATTAAATTAAAAATTTGAAAAACCTCCGAATCTTGGACTGATTTTCATCAAACATAGCTAAGAACACTCCCGACTAATTCACCTTTCAAACAAAATTAAAATCGGTTCATCCCTTCGGGAGCTACGTTGCCTCAGTCAGACACATACATACAGACACGCCAAACTTATAACACCCCGTCGTTTTTTCGTCAGGGGTTAAAAATATTGATTTTGAAAAACCCAGGTAAGTATATTACTAGCCACTTACCACTCAATACAGCGTAATGCATGACAGTCCTGTAGTCATTTCTGGCGTCTGCCATAGCGTTGATATCAGCACCGTGGTGGATTAGGAGCAGAACTGCTTCGATACCCTGGAATAGAATGTAAATTAATAATAGTTTTTTTTTTTTTTAAATCCAATTTTTCTTGCAAGCTGCCCTATTGGGCATTTAGCGAGAGTTTTGAAGATCTACCACGACTCCGGACATGCGCGGTCCGTGTCCAGTGACACATCCCGCATTATTGTTCTCCTAATCCCGTATTAGGTCTTGAGGAGCTCTTCTTTTAATTCATAATAGTAGAGCTCGAGTTCGTTCGAGGACGTACTACCACCTATCTCTGCCGCCAAGCTGTGATGCCCGCATTGCTGTGTTCCAGTTTGAAGGGTATGAAATGGGCCATCTGATTGTTCAATAATTTCTTCTCATTACAAAAACTGATTGAGAGGCGCACAAGACAGAGGAGGCTGGCATTGCATGAAGGAGGCCTATACCCAGCAGTGGGTGATACCGGGCTAAAATGATGATGATGATGATTACAAAAACCATTCATGGTCAACAATTATTGCCATAGACAGCTTAGGTAGATCCACAAACAATGATATTCAGCGCGGCAATGCGGACTGGTTCGGGCACGCTTCCTATTGCTAGATTTGGATAAGTTATGCTATTTATTTTACAATTTCACACAAATAAGTAGTGCTGGACTTAATGCTAAGAGCATAGTCTGCCAGTCTTCCTGGGTGTGCAAAAAGATGGTGTCTGAAGAAGAAGCTATCGGTTTGCAACGGTTTGTTGATAGCTGAACTGTTTCATGTGTTTTTTGAAAAGGTATATCTCTTTAGCTGATTTACCTTCCTCTGCCTAGCTGCCTTCATGAGCGGCGTGAGCCCAGCTCGGTCGCGGCAGTCAGGATTGGCTCCGAAGGTCAGCAGCAGCTCCAAGTATTCAGGGTCGGAGACCAGGTTGATCTCCGCGCCGAAGAAGTAGCGCTTGTTGGGATCTGCTCCGTGCTCAAGCAAGAGCTTCGCAACCCCCTGGAAATGTAGGTATCTTGTATCTAGCAATTTATATCTACTTATAACCCAAACTACTGAACCGATTTTGATGCAAATTCAATGGGACTAACCTGGAAGTATATATCATTTCATATAACAAGTAATTAAAATAAAAATTTAATAAAACCCCCCGAATCGTGGACCGATTTTCATCAAACATAGCTAAGAACACTCCCGACTAATTCACCTTTCAAACAAAAAAAAAACAAAATCAGAATCGGTTCATCCGTTCGAGAGCTACGTTGCCTCAGACACACACAGACACGTCAACCTTATAACAACCGGTCGTTTTTGGGTACTGGTTAAAAATAATTTTTCAAATCGGTTTATAAATAATATGGTCACTAGAACATTTCTAATGAACTGCCATCATCATCTGATGAAACCGGTAGTCGAATTGAAGTCGGTTTTTCTAGTTTTTTAAAATTATGAAGTGCCCCATGCTGTAGTCACCAGAGGGGCGAGTACGAGTTTACAGTGTGCAATACGTCTGACGCCCAGCACACCGGTGTGCGCTGATTGGTATGGAAACACTGAGCGGAAGCTTGACGAGACCAAGCGTCTCAAAAAATCCGCTCAGTGTTTCCATACCAAGCAGCGCACACCGGTGTGCTGGACGTCACACGTATAGCACACTGTAAACTCGTACTCGCCCCTCAGCTACTTAGGTATACCCACAGCTGGTACTTACATAGTGTTTGTTCCTGATAGCCAGTCGCAGAGGTTCGTCACAGAGCGTGGTGCGAGGGAACTCCTCGCCGGTGTCTGGTCTGTAGTCCACCGCAGCGCCGCTCGCTAGAAGCAACTGCACCAGCTCCGTGTATCTGCAACAAGGAGTCAGCTTATTGATAGATGCCCTGTAGATAGGTACGTACCTATACAATTTAAATTTATAAAAAAAAGTATTGATCTTCAAGGAGGCTCCATGATGTAAAATTGAGCTCATCACGGTTTGGTTTGTCTGGCAATAACGAGGCGAGCTCTGAGGGGCGAGTACGAGTTTACAGTATGCAATATGTCTGACGTCTAGCACACCGGTGTGCGCTGATTGGTATGGAAACACTGAGCGGATTTTTTGAGACGCTTGGTCTCGTCAAGCTTCCGCTCAGTGTTTCCATACCAAGCAGCGCACACCGGTGTGCTCGGCGTCAGACGTTTTACACACTGTAAACTCGTACTCGCCCCTTCAAGGGGCGAGTAAGA
Organism: Gandaritis pyraliata; assembly: GCA_947859175.1. Lineage (NCBI taxonomy): Eukaryota > Metazoa > Arthropoda > Insecta > Lepidoptera > Geometridae > Gandaritis > Gandaritis pyraliata. Next base: position 4,084,846 of record OX401879.1, read on the forward strand.
ACCAAACCTAGAAAGAACGAAAGAACTGCGAAAAAGATTACCCCACAATATCTCCTTGAAACATTGGAAAAATGGTTTAAAAGTATCCTGAAGGTTCGAGTTCTGTCATTTGTAAAAGCAACATAGCACATATATTTTAATTGTTTTTCTTTGTGTTATTGTGAGTATTATTATTTAATTTTGGTGGAATTTAACCAATAATACTTGCAGTCATAGCATAAAGTGTGAGCCATTGGAATAAATGTGTATTATGTTTTTATTATTTGATGGAATTCGTTTCCAAGTTTTGACGGGAAAATCCACCATTTTTTTATTTATTTATTTATTTTATTTAGAGCATCCAACAAGGAAATCACAATTATCAAGTACATTCGTAAATCTAAAGGAAATGCTTTGTGTTTCCCTAATTACAGGACGCCACAGCGTGCACAATTTTGTCTTCAAAACAAACGACTTGACGTATGACTCGACTTGACTAAACTTGATTCAAATAATCCACTTGACACTGGCAAAATTGTCTGTCGAGATGACGGACAGGGGCTATAAATAAGAGAAGAAGAAGAAGAGAAGAAAAAGAAGTGAAAGAAGCTTGACACTGGCAAAATTGTCTGTCGAAATGACTGAAAGAAGCCATTTAGAAGAGAAGAAGAAGAAGAAAGAAGTGAAGTGACGTACCCATGCTCAGCGGAGAGATGCAGCGCGCTGTACCCGCAGTCGTCTCGTGCGTCAGGGTCGCAGCCGCGGACTAGCAGCAACCTCGCCGCCTCCAGGTGCCGCTGCCACACCGCGTAGTGCAGCGGACGGAGACCTTGGGTCACTGGCTCGTTCACCTGTGCAAGAATAATGAACATTGTTTAACCCCCGACTCAAAAACGACGGGGTGATAACACCCCGTCGTCACCCCAAACTTATAAAAGTTTGACGTGTCTGTGTGTGTGTGAGGCAACGTAGCTCCGGAACGGATGAACCGATTTTGATTTTTTTTTGTTTGTTTGAAAGGTGAATTAGTCGGGAGTGTTCTTAGCTATGTTTGATGAAAATCGGTCCAAGATTCGGGGGGTTTTATAAATTAATTTAATTACTTGTACAACTAAATAATACGACAGGCGTCACAGCTCAGTCGGTAACGGCTCTGCCTTCCGTGCTGTGGGTCGTGGGTTCGATCCCCACCGAGAACAAACATTTGTGCGTGGAAAACATAAATGTTTGTTCTATGTCTGGGTGTTACTATGTATTATAAGTATGTATTTACAAAAAAAAAGTATATAAGTATTCTATCAGCATCTAGTTCCCATATCACAAGCTTTGCTTAGTTTGGGACTAGAGGGTGTTGTGTGTAAAGTCCATGAATATTTATTATTTATTTATTTAATCTCATGGTGCACCTGATGTTACGTGGTTACCTCTGCCTATAACAATGCATAGTTTCACTGAACACGTCCACTGAGGACGTACCCTGTGATGCATTGCACTGCGCCCTAAGGGTGTGTAGGTACCTTGGCTCCACAAGCCAGCAGTATCCGGATCTCGTCCAGTGGCACCATCCTGATGATGGAGTCCGCCAGCTCTCGCTGGAGCGACTTCTCAGTGATAACCTCCGATGGCATTCTAGAAAGATTAGGTACCTAACATAAAATAATTATTAATGACGATTCGACATGATGACGAATGACAGATTTAATTTTCTTATGTAATCCGTGACCACGAACCGGAAGCGTAGGAAGGCCATTGGACAGACAGACAACATTACAGTAAATCAGTAGCTAATAGGTATAGATAGGTATTTCTTGCCCGTTCTTCTAGGCTCTGGTCGCGTGGAACTGTCACCTAGAATCTCCTAGTTATATAAGACGATTCTAAATGATCCTTGTGATTTTATTGAATAAAGAAATTTTGACTTTGACTTTGAGATGGAAAAGGATCGAAATAGTTTTTAAGTTTGTCCTGCAGTGGAACACAGGTTACTGGTTGATAATGATGATGATGAAATCTGGAAGATAACAATACGAATTTTCTCTTTTATTTAGCGTACAAGTAGGTACAGTAACTTATTAGGGGAAGACAGGGTAAGGAGGACCACTTCTCATAAATGCGTTATTATGCCTGGTATCGAATATTACTTATTTGAATTGTGGATTAAATAATGTTACAAGCTACTTAGTTTTGAAATAGAAGAAATTAATAGAATTTTGTGTTGAAATATTTTTTTCTGACCTAACGCACACTACAGCAAAGATATTTGTTTACGCAAATTTTCTACAACATTGAGTAGGTACACAGTTTTTTCCTTTTAGTGGGAAAATTGAGTGAGAAGCCAAGATAAATTATATCATTAAGCGAAAGTGTCTGACTAAACACTGATTTCTTTGTTCTAATACTGAGAAAATACTCCTACCTGCGTGTTAATGAACTTGATATTCTGCCAAAATGACAACATTTCCGTACGTTAGGTAAGTTTGTAGCTAGATTATTACAAAATTTTAAGTAGGTAATGCACTCAAAGATGGCTTAAGGTAAATTTAATGAAACTTTAAAGTTTCTTTATGAAATATACTCGACTCACCTTTAATATTTTAGTTTTTCAACTACAAAACAGACAAACCGTCTAAAAATAAATGCACACCTTCGGTAAAACGCATATCTACGGAAATCCTACACTTGGAACACATCCAATAACCACTTTTTAAAGATCCCTCATAAATTTAAAATTCAACTACAAAATAGCTCAATGAAAACTGGCCGGTTAAAGAGGCCAATGACAGCATTTAGACGCTCTCCAAATAGAGAGGGCACCACGTGCTTTGTGTTTACAAACACGCTTTTTTGCGTTACGAAACTCTTTTGAAAAATCACGTGAAATTTTAACACGCATTTGAAAAAAACAATACTATTGACTCTGAAATCAGATGCGCAGTTAAGATGTTAGTGAGGAAAATATTGTGTCAGACTGTCTGGCCTACTTATGTACTAAGTTTGGATTTTTGTAGCTAATGCGTAGCTTCCCCTAATAGAGCCAGCGTTGCAGAGTGGTCCAAGATTAGCTAGAATTTTCCCTGACACATCCTGATCCACCCTTGGGTAGACAGACACGGGGCTTTTGGCAGGGCCTTTAGCCCCTTAGACCTCGCTGGATCTGCTAGTACCCAGACCGTTCATGTTTTTTTTTTCAAAAACCTTTGCGTCATCTAATACCTAAGTTACATGAGACATAAAAGAGAAGGTAGCTGTCATAACAGAAGTGTTGGAAAGAGCAAAATAGAACTTTGCTAGAGTGACCAGACCTTTAACAAAGAGTGGATTAAGAAGTCCACATTAAAGACAAGAGCTCCAAAAAAGGCTACAATACAAAGCTATTTTCAAACGTAACACAAATAAACGAATCTAGACCAGGTGAAGGTCTGTATCTGGTCTGTCTGCCAGGGCTCCAAGGTGTCACCTTATATGAGCACCCCAGATCACTAGAGGAAGTTGGCAGGGAGCTGACAGTTCATGCCTTGACAGTGCGTTGACCAAGCTGCCTGACCTTTGAGTCAATCAGTCGTAACTCATACGTTCGGTGTAGTGTTTATTCACTTTACCTAGTCCTATCCTGGAGGACGGTAAATAAAACGATGGGTTTTCTGATCCACTGTACACCATCTAATTCGACACTACTAAATATAAATATAAAAGTATGCACAACACAAGCAAGACAATAATATTCGTAAGGCGATAGCGCGTGAAGGTAGGTAGGCAAGTTGCGGAGCAAAGCGAGCGTGCGTCTGCCGTGAGAGCGTGTGGCAGACTGGTGGGGCGAGCGGCGAGTGAAGCGACGCGGCGACAGGCGCCCGCGCATTCCAGTCCTTTTGTTCTCTGCTTAGCTGTGACCGTTGAGGCGCGCTGAGACGATCCGACACGACCGGTGATGGCGCGACGATTCTTCATTACGATATTCTCGTAACAGGTAAGTGGTGTTTTTGTTTTGTGATTTATGTAGTGCATGTTTGTGTGTTTAGTTTGTAAGATAAATAATTATATGTTTATATATTTATAATAAATACGTAAGGTTAAATAATGATATTGTGGCTACGCCACATGACTCCCCCCCGGAGACCATCCTAGGATGGGCGATAGTAGTCGGGAAATCTCACTGTTCTCCCTGAGCGCGTAGTTTTAACGTTTGCATCTTTGCTTTCAGGAACAGGAGATGGAGTTTTTCTTTCTTTTTCTAGCGGACGAGCATCTGGACGAGGATCTGGACGAGCATCTGGAAGAGGATCTGGAAGAGGACCTGGACGCGCATCAGAGGTAAGTACGTACGCTGGTTTCAGTCTCTCTATTGATACTGTCTGTTCTTTTCCTTTTATTCGCAGCTTGAAGACTTTGGCGCCTCGTTCCAGCACTTCATATGGTCCCGTGTAAGCCGGCTGAAGAGATCCTCTCACGGTGTCATCGCGGACGTAAACGTGAGTAGCAGATGCTAAGTCTTTGAAGATAAAAATGTTTCGTCTGCTGTGTCTTGCTGCTGGCTGAGGACGGATGTTGTTCATAATGGAACGAAGTCGTGCTGTGAACTCAGTGAAGTCGCTGGTCGTGTGCAGTGTTGTGCACGGCTGGAAAAATTCTCCGGGCAGTCTGAGAGTTTCGCCGTAGAGAAGCTCAGCGGGTGACGCTTGGATGTCCTCTTTGAAGGCGCTTCTCATTCCCAGGAGTACTAAAGGTAAGCTCTCTGTCCAGTTAGGGCTTTCATGGCACATTATGGCCGCCTTGAGCTGTCTGTGCATCCGCTCGACCATGCCGTTGCTTGCAGGATGATACGCGGTAGTCCTGTTGCGTTGAAATCCAGCAAGTTCTGAAAGCTGCTTCATCAGTGCGGACTCGAACTGCTTTCCGCGGTCTGTTACGATTTGAGCTGGACAACCGTAGCGTGAGATCCAGCTGGAGACGAAGGTTTTCGCGACTGTTTCAGCTGTGATGTCTTGCAAGGGTATTGCCTCTGGCCATCGTGTGAACCTGTCGACAGCGGTAAGACAATAACGGTATCCATCAGAGGGTGGTAAGGGTCCAACGAGGTCTATGTGCACGTAGCTGAATCTAGCGCTTGGAAGCTTGAAGGTTCCCACCGGTGGTGATACATGCCGTGTGATCTTCGTGCGCTGACAGGCGTGACAGAGCTTAGTCCACTCGCGACAATCTTTGTTGATGCCAGGCCACACATAACGCTGTGCCACTAATTTTGCGGAGGCATTAGCGCCGGGATGGCTGAGTGAATGCAGGCTGTCGTAGACTTGCCCTCTGAGCTCTTTAGGTACATAGGGGCGTGGAGTTGGTGTGCTATCGTCGCAGTAAAGTTCCAGTTTTGTTCCAGGTACGGTTACTTTGACGAGCTTCAGCGATGTCCCTCCTTCTAAAAGTTGTGCCAGTTCTGGATCGCTGTTCTGTGACTTCGCTAACTGTCTCAAATCGACGGGTTGAACTATCTCTTCTATTCTGGAGAGCGTATCGGCTACTACGTTGTCCTTCCCCGATATATGTTGGATATCTGTTGTGAATTGAGCGATGAAGTCGAAATGGCGAAACTGACGTGGTGAACAATTTTCTTTGTGCCCGTGGAACGCAAAGCAGATTGGCTTGTGATCTGTAAATACAGTGAAGTGTCTGGCTTCCACGAGGTGACGGAAATGTTTTATGGCTTCGTAAATGGCGAGAAGTTCTCTATCGTAAGGCGAGTATTTTCTTTGCGATGGGCTCAGTTTGCGGCTGAAGAAGGCTAGAGGCTGCCATTGACCGTCGCGTTGCTGCTGTAGTACCCCGCCGATTGCAGTATCCGAAGCATCCGTGACCAGCGCTAGTTTTGCTTCCATGTCCGGATGTGCTAGGAGTGCTGAGCGGCATAGGCTTTCTTTGCAGTCTTCGAATGCTTGAAGGGCTTCTCCGGTGATATCTACAGGATGGGAGCCTTTTACTGATCCGGTGAGCAAGTTATGCAGCGGTGCTTGCGACTTGGCCGCGTTTGGGATGAACCTACGATAGAAGTTTATCATGCCAAGGAATCTTCTAAGTTCGTTGACGGTCTTCGGGATGGGAAAATCCTTTATGGCTTGGATCTTGCTATCCAATGGCTTGATTCCAGAGGAGGAGACGCTGCAGCCGAGGAAAGTTACTTCTTCTACCCCGAAGACGCATTTGGATGTGTTAATGACCATTCCATATTCTTTCAGCCTTGCGAAAAGGAGACGTAAATGATGAAAATGAGTCTCTTCATCAGGAGAGAAAATCAAAAAGTCATCTAGGTATGAAAAACAGAAATCCAGGTCCCTAGTCATTTCATCGACAAATCTCTGGAATGTTTGTCCAGCGTTGCGGAGGCCGAAGGTCATAAAAGGGAACTCGTACATTCCAAATGGCGTCGTGATGGCTGTCTTGGGGATATCTTCAGGATTGACCGGTATCTGGTTATAAGCTTTAACCAGGTCTACAGTTGAAAATATCTTGCAACCATTTATACTTTGTGTAAAATCTTGAATGTGACGTATGGGATAGCGGTCGGGGATTGTTCGGGCGTTTAGCATCCGGTAATCACCACATGGTCGCCATCCGTTGTCTTTCTTGGGAGCGAGATGAAGCGGGGACGACCATGGGCTTTCTGATGGTCTCGCTGTCCCATTCTTCAACATTTCTTCAAACTCCTTTTTGGCGATCTTCAGCTTGTCTGGAGCGAGTCTTCTTGGCGTGCAGTACACCGGTGGTCCTGTCGAGGTCCTAATGTGATGAACCGTGTTATGACGAATGATCCGATGTGTGCCTGCTGGGCGAGTTATCTCTGGAAAATCCCGAAGAAGGTCCAAATACTTCGACTCGCCTGTCGTTGTCTTCACCGAGGATATGGCGTCGGTTGAAGGGACTGGAGCTGCGCTTGCTGACAGAGTAGTCTTGTTGTCGATGAGGCGTTTGTTTCGGCAATCTACCATTAAATCGTAGAAAGATAAGAAGTCGACGCCGATGATAGCCTTGGTGACGTCCGCTACTGTAAAGCGCCAGGTAAAAGCGCGGCGAAGGCCGAGGTCAAGCTCCATATACTGGAATCCATATACAGCGATGGGTGTTCCGTTAGCTGCGAAAAGATCGAAATCTGTTGTCTGTGGTCGCCTTTCTTTGAGAGCGGAGCGAGGAAAAACACAGAGGTCGCTACCTGTGTCGACCAGGAACTGTATTTTTGTTCGTCTGTCCGTGATAAATAAGCGACTGGATGAACTGGGGCAATCATGTGTCGCTATTGATGACTGCCTCTGGCGTTTCCCGATCCCGGTTGGTAATCACAGGGCTTCAAACATCTCCGCGCGTTGTCACCATATCTATGATGGAAAACGCACGTAGGAAATTTCCTGTAATTGGACTGAGAACGTGTGTTGCTTCTACTGCGTTGGCCGCGTTCTCTCGATCGGGACCTTGAATCCTTAGATGAGAGGGCTTGTACCTGACGGCTGAGCTCGGCAACTTCTCTGGATAGCTTCTCAATCAAAGAACCAGGAACTGCATCCGTGGAGGCCACTTGCGGTTTCGTTGGTACAAGATCGTGCACCTTGTCTGCTAAATCTGCAAGCGCTGTGAGCGAAGATTCTGGCTGCGATGCTACAACGATCTGTATGTTACTAGGCAAACGGCTTGTCCATACGGTCTTGATGAAGTCGTCTGGTATGTTCGGGCCAGCTAGATGTTGCAGGTGTCGGAGAAATGCAGATGGACGTCTATCTCCTAACTCTTCATGCATGAGCAGCTGGGTTAATTCCTTTTCCCGTGACGCAGACAATCTCTTAATTAACTCGCTTTTCAGCTTTTCGTACTTGCCTTTCACTGGTGGATTGACTAAAATATCCTTTACCTCGGCGGCATAACGATGCTCTAGTTGCGCGCTTACGTAGTGGTATTTCGTATCATCATCCTTAACACCGGAGAGTGCAAAACTACATTCTATTTGTGCGAACCAAACAGCGGGTTCGTCTGGCCAGAATGGTGGAAGTCGTACTCCGACACGAAAAATATCGGATGGTGTAAATATCCTTTTTTCGACTTGCGAACCGCCATCTTCGGCATCTTTTCTAGAAGTGTTGTCGTCAGTAGACATTTTCGAAATACAATTCCACTAGCTTACGGTTTATATGATCCTCCGTGCCGTGTCCAATGTTCCGGGGTCACCAGCTGTAGTGTTTATTCACTTTACCTAGTCCTATCCTGGAGGACGGTAAATAAAACGATGGGTTTTCTGATCCACTGTACACCATCTAATTCGACACTACTAAATATAAATATAAAAGTATGCACAACACAAGCAAGACAATAATATTCGTAAGGCGATAGCGCGTGAAGGTAGGTAGGCAAGTTGCGGAGCAAAGCGAGCGTGCGTCTGCCGTGAGAGCGTGTGGCAGACTGGTGGGGCGAGCGGCGAGTGAAGCGACGCGGCGACAGGCGCCCGCGCATTCCAGTCCTTTTGTTCTCTGCTTAGCTGTGACCGTTGAGGCGCGCTGAGACGATCCGACACGACCGGTGATGGCGCGACGATTCTTCATTACGATATTCTCGTAACAGGTAAGTGGTGTTTTTGTTTTGTGATTTATGTAGTGCATGTTTGTGTGTTTAGTTTGTAAGATAAATAATTATATGTTTATATATTTATAATAAATACGTAAGGTTAAATAATGATATTGTGGCTACGCCACAACAACCTTTGCGTCATCTAATACCTAAGTTACATGAGACATAAAAGAGAAGGTAGCTGTCATAACAGAAGTGTTGGAAAGAGCAAAATAGAACTTTGCTAGAGTGACCAGACCTTTAACAAAGAGTGGATTAAGAAGTCCACATTAAAGACAAGAGCTCCAAAAAAGGCTACAATACAAAGCTATTTTCAAACGTAACACAAATAAACGAATCTAGACCAGGTGAAGGTCTGTATCTGGTCTGTCTGCCAGGGCTCCAAGGTGTCACCTTATATGAGCACCCCAGATCACTAGAGGAAGTTGGCAGGGAGCTGACAGTTCATGCCTTGACAGTGCGTTGACCAAGCTGCCTGACCTTTGAGTCAATCAGTCGTAACTCATACGTTCGGTTTCTCGGTGTAATCAACTACCTAATCTAATCTGTAATCTCTGGTGGGATAAGAGCAGGAAGAAGAAGGCACCAGTAAGACTACTGGACATCTACATTTACCAGCGGATTCAGCCATACACGTTTAAAGATCATCTGACCAGATTCAAACAAACCTTTCCATCTTATCATTCATAGAGACAGTTTTAATCTGTTATCATCAGAAGTGTATGTTTAGTAGCCAAATCTTCCAAGATAGCAACAAGTCTGCCAAGCTATGCGGATTGCATGATTTGCACCGGAAATACTAGGAGTGAAAGAGTTAGAAGAATAGGTAGGTATTACAGCCGTTTGATAATGATTTAAAAACATGTGGCTACCTGTGGCAACTAATGCTGTTCCTATGGTGTCTGATACTTTAAGAAAATTTAAACTCATAGCTAGTTATACTAGTCATAACAGATCTTTGTCCATCTGAAGAATCTGCGCAGAACCCATTTTGGGTCGAATTGGAGGTAAGCGAATTTTTCCGTACAACAGTCATGCATAATCGCTTGTTAAACCGTTGTGTGTTCTGTACATTATTGATACGACTACAAGAAATAAAAAGGAGACTGGCTATATTAGACCACTATCTAAATTGTATTTCACCTTTTTAAATAAAATTGTAACCTACAAAAAAATATATAATATTCCAAATTATAGGTAAGGAAGTTCTAAGGTATGACGTCTTTACAAGATTATGAAACGTCATTGTTCTAAATTCACCAATCAGATACCTACGTCGCATGATGACATTTTGGCGTATGACATTATGAACGAACACGACCTTGGCCGGCCATTACACTTAAAAAGATTTATACTGATGACAATTCGAATAAATTAATCAGATTATGATTTGTTTGTTAACATTGTCAAACCGCTGCCAAAAACCAAATAGAACACAAGTAAACTCAAATACACAGCAAATGCAAAAAAATACAGTTGTGAACTTATTTATGATGTATGAAAGGGAAATGACCAGTGAAAATGACGGCTATTAAAATGGTGTGTCTTAAAGACACGTGCGCTTTAACCTTAGCATTGACCGCTGAAGTTTATTTATAAGCTTTTTAATCGGCGTAAAAATATATGATTATTATCCACCGAGATTTTTTTCAACGACGCAAATGTGCTCGCAATGATTCCAATTAGAGGTACCTACCTAATTTTTACTGTAGGTAAGCTTTTAAAGGTAAAAATATAAAATGTGGTGAATTGCTAATAAAGTACTTCGGTAGTTATTTGAAAATAGTCTGCTCTATCCGGACATTAACCAGTGAATTGTGATTTTTGTAGCTTTTTGTAACATTATATTGTGAAAACTATAATTTTTTCGGGTTTCACAATGCTTATGTAATGACACGGTAGCCATTCAATAAAGATCTCTTAGCGCGTTTTGCAAATTTAAAACGTGGTTCTTTATGGATTAGCTGGTTTATGAGTAGGACTTCTTTTAAAAAAGAATTGTGTTCCCTTTGTGCCATTTTTGGAGCGAACTTTCGAGGTCAACATTGTTTTGCGTACAAATGGCAACAAACCTCATTTCTAAATTTACCACAAGTGCGCCACATGGTTTATAAACGCCCACGAACCCGTGTTTACGTTCTTATTTCCGTTGCTGTAAATATTTTGCGGCTTTTTTCAGGTTTCAATCAAGATTTAGATATTTTTTAATGCGTAAAGCAATATATTTATTAAGTATAAATTAATTGAAAAATACGAGAGAAATGATTGATAATAGAAGATAATGTAAAAAATATGATAAAAACCTTAAAATGTTTATATAGGTACATAATAAAAAAATATTATTTTAATGATAAGAACAGACAATGTGATTTCAATAAAATAAATTAGCATTTTTACATTATTAAGTAATTAAGATTTACTTGATTTGAGGTCAACATCGGTTGTACCATCTTATTCATAAGCACTTTTTGAGAACCTATCTAGGTACACCTTTCATATACAAAGGACTTCCGTAAAATAACGACTTACTAAGTAGATAGGTACGTAGAGTGATTAGGTGAACACCAATTTTATTAATAACTAATCTAGGCTTACCTTTATCTTTAGGTCCAAGTTCAATTTAAAACCAAAAACATAAACACGCGCAGACCACGAGCACAATGTCCTTTGTCTCGAAACAAAAAAAAATCGTAAACTTTCCCGCGCTTTTTCAACCTCACACGCAGAAAAATAACCTCAAAGTTCGATAAATCAATTATTGACTCAAAATTTATAAAAAAAATCACTGTTTGATGTTATAAACTCAACGTGTGTCCAGTTTTCTAGTCAAATGTGTACTGTGTTATGCGTTTAGTTTAGCGTCGGGGTTGGAGAGTGCTTTGGATTGGAGGGATGCCAATATGGCTGGCTGCCAAGTACGAAAAGGAGTGCGCAGACAATTGGGGAAATCAGACTTTTACCAGCTCTATAGACTTTGTACCTCAGGTCACAGGACACTGCTTTACTAAGCAGTTAAAACTATTATTTTTAAGTTATGTTTCATAAATAACTTTAAATAAAGATTTAAAATTATTAATGTAATTTTGTATGTAAATATTATTTTACATCAAATAAAATCAAGCTTTTATATTAAATCAATGAAATCAAAAAATTGAACCGGTAAATTGACATGTTTTTTAAAATGTTATACCTTATTCTAATACCTTTGCTATACCATGCAAAATATATACTTAAATTATGCTTAAAAGTACCTAGGTATTTAAGTGTTATCCCGAATAAAAACATTTTAGTAAGTTACAATGATTTTTACTATAGAAATCATTTTTATACTCCTGCCTGTGTCCGCATTACCCCAACTTCCCCTTTCAGCAAACATGTCTTTGTGTAGATTTACCTTTTGGGAACAAAGATCTTCATTTAATTGGTTTCGTTCATTGCACGCAGTAGGCCAATGTTTAGTGGGAACCGAGAGGTGCCGGTTCGAATCCCACTATTAACGTCATTATTTTTATAAACTCCCGTCATTTCGAAAAATAAAATGTTGAGTAAAAGTAGCGAGCAATGAATTACAGCCTCCGTATGCAAATCTTTTGTTGTCAAGTTATATTTCACTGCCCAGTGTAATTTCTTCAGGTCACGTGGTACAATTTTGTACCACGTGATCATTCATTTTAGACACTTGACAACAAAATATGCGCGAAAACACATCAAATGATGTCATAATGTCACTATTTAGTCACAGAATAACTATGAGTTAGTATGAACTGACCATGATATAAAACTTTGCAGTTCAACTTTGCAGTTCAACTTTGATTGGCATACCCCTGCAGAGGTTCAGTAGTACTTAGTAGGGCTCTTTGTGTGCTCGCTCGTCCGGGTTCAGTACTAGCACCTATTTCGTGCTTGGCACAGTGATGCTCGCATTGCTGTGTGCCGGTTTGAAGGGTATGGGTGCCGGTGCTATTACACGCACATGAGACACCTTTTTTTTTTTATAAATAAATATTCTTGGACTTTACACACAACGCCCTCTAGTCCCAAACTAAGCAAAGCTTGTGATATGGGAACTAGATGGCTGATAGAATACTTATATACCTACTTTTTTTTTTTGTAAATACATACTTATAATACATAGTAACACCCAGACATAGAACAAACATCTATGTTTGCTACACACAAATGTTTCTCAGTGGGGATCGAACCCACGACCCACAGCACGGAAGGCAGAGCTAATACCGACTGAGCTGTGACGCCTGTCCTTTACGGCTTAGAATGATATAAGTAAGTACTAGTGCAAGGCCTCACAGGGCACGTCCTCAATGGACGTGCTCGGTAAGGCATTACATTGTTATTAGTAGACCGCTTAGCTTTAAATAGGCCATTTGCTAGTCCAATTATTAATTTTATAAAAAAAATTGGTCCCTAAGTACTCACTTCTTCTAAGAATGGAAAGCTCATAGAACACGTCCACTAAAGACGTGCCATGTAGGCATCACACTGCGCCCATCGAGATATCTGCAGCGGTATGCCAATCAAAGTTGAACTGCAAAGTTTTAAATCATGGTCAGTTCATACTAACTCATAGTTATTCTGTGACTAAATAGTGACATTATGACGTCATTTGATGTGTTTTCGCGCATATTTTGCTGTCAAGTGTCTAAAAAGAATGATCACGTGGTACAAAATTGTACCACGTGACCTAAAGAAATTACACTGGGCAGTGAAATATAACTTGACAGCAAAAGATTGGCATACGGGGGCTGTGTATGAAGTCTCATGTGCGTGTAATAGCACCGGCACCCATACCCTTCAAACCATGAATCGTCTTTTACCCGTAGTTCGATGAAGATACGACTTGGAGGGATGGAATTAAATGGCATTTAGCGGCACGAGATTAGCTGATGCCATTCCGGAAGGTGAGCGGCACAGTGGGAGCAAGTCAACGCGCGCAGACAGCGTCCTGAGGGGCGAGTACGAGTTTACAGTGTGCAATACGTCTGACGTCCCGCACACCGGTGTGCGCTGCTTGGTATGGAAACACTGAGCGGAAGCTTGACGAGACCAAGCTTCTCGAAAAATCCGCTCAGTGTTTCCATACCAATCAGCGCACACCGGTGTGCTGGACGTCAGACGTATTGCACACTGTAAACTCGTACTCGCCCCTCAGGGAATAAAATAAATAAAATAAATATTCATGGACTTTACACACAATGCCCTCTAGTCCCAAACTAAGCAAAGCTTGTGATATGGTAACTAGATGCTGATAGAATACTTATATACTTTTTTTTTTGTAAATACATACTTATAATACATAGTAACACCCAGACATAGAACAAACATCTATGTTTTCCACGCACAAATGTTTGTTTTCGGTGGGGATCGAACCCACGACCCACAGCACGGAAGGCAGAGCCATTACCGACTGAGCTGTGACGCCTGTCACAGCTCAAATGAATGAATGAATGGATGAAATAATAAATCTATCTGACAGGCGTCACAGCTCAGTCGGTAATAGCTCTGCCTTCCGTGCTGTGGGTCGTGGGTTCGATCCCCACTGAGAACAAACATGACATGTGTGTTTGGAAAACGTAGATGTTTGTTCTTTATCTGTGTGTCACTATGTATTATAAGTATGTATTTACAAAAAAAAGTATACAAGTATTCTATCAGCATTGGTATGCCAATCAAAGTTGAACTGCAAAGTGAACTGCAAAGTTTTAAATCATGGTCAGTTCATACTAACTCATAGTTATTCTGTGACTAAATAGTGACATTATGACGTCATTTGATGTGTTTTCGCGCATATTTTGCTGTCAAGTGTCTAAAAAGAATGATCACGTGGTACAAAATTGTACCACGTGACCTGAAGAAATTACACTGGGCAGTGAAATATAACTTGACAGCAAAAGATTGGCATACGGGGGCAGTACTTGTAGCGTGATTATTCGATTTCATTACTACCACCAAGGCAGGCAGACCGCTTCAGTCGCTAAATGCGCAAGTAGACTGTCTCTCAATGCATCCCTATCCTATTTCATCCCCTGAAAACCTCACTTCAACCTCGTCTCCGGTGACGAACGGACAGTAGTGTTTGGTTTAGCTAAGTGTTCTAAGTACTCAAGGTAAGTTTGTCTGGAAGACAGTTCCTTTAGCGATAAGACTTTCAAGTGATATTATTTTTAACCATCGTGATAAATTCAATTTGTTCGAGTGATAAAATGAGTTCGTTCGTATGAGTGACCACTCTGGTGACGGAATTAAATAATAAATAAATATTCATGGACTTTACACACAACGCCCTCTAGTCCCAAACTAAGCAAAGCTTGTGATATGGGAACTAGATGCTGATACAATACTTATATACTTTTTTTTTTGTAAATACTTATAATACATAGTAACACCCAGATATAGAACAAACATCTACGTTTTCCACGCACAAATGTTTGTTTTTCGTGGGGATCGAACCCACGACCCACAGCACGGAAGGCAGAGCCATTACCGACTGAGCTGTGACGCCTGTCGAATTAGACATAGACATAGGTTTATTTGTTACTTCACACATAGAAAAAACGTTAAAAAGAATGAAAACACCAAATTGTAATGTGTGCTGCTGCAACAAATTGGCTCCAGCTCAGCATTATGCTTCATCACCTGATGGCAGATCAGCGCTGATACCTATGCAGCCCCCGTATGCCAACCTTTTGCTGTCAAGTTATATTTCACTGCCCAGTGTAATTTCTTCAGGTCACGTGGTACAATTTTGTACCACGTGATCATTCTTTTTAGACACTTGACAGCAAAATATGCGCGAAAACACATCAAATGACGTCATAATGTCACTATTTAGTCACAGAATAACTATGAGTTAGTATGAACTGACCATGATTTAAAACTTTGCAGTTCAACTTTGATTGGCATACCCCTGCTGGAGGGTGAGGTTAAGGTTCCATTTTTGTGTAGGTACTGCTACAAAAAATATTTTGTTCATTGAAATGGATAGTTCAGTAGCAGTGGACTAGGTATTTAATTCAAAAAGTAGGTAGGTAAAGTAAAATTAAGATAAGACTATTTCGGTGTAATTTTACCCAAAGGGGATTTTTAGTCTTAGGGCGGCTTGCACCAGAATCGCTAAACGCGTTTAACTCTTAAATAGTATTTAGCGAGTTGTCAAGTCATACAAATACGTCAGATTTAAATCGATTTAACTGTTAAATACGTTTAGTGACTCTGGTGCAAGACACCCTTAGTTTCGTTTTAGTTCAAAAATTTTAAAATAAATTAAATAAAAACTCAAAGGGGATTTTGAGACTAACCCATAGGCCCCCTTAAGGTCTCCGTCGTGGCTTAACGACTGCTAGAGCCGGGACAGTTTGACGTGCCCTCCGAACAAAGACGAATTAACCCGAGTCTCCAAAGCACGGATGCGCTCGATGTAAATTCCACTAGCGGTCACCCATCCAAGAATGACTAAGCAAACTACGCCGCCAGCGGTTCGATTTCGATATGAGGAAACCCAGTTATCATTCTAGCAGTGGTGATGGCCTTGGAACCTGGGTTCACAACCACATACTATACGTATTTATACTGGGGACAAATAAAAATTTATCTTATCTTATCTTACATACACCTAAGCACCTTAGCACTTGTAAATTTTAATATTCATACTATTTAAGCCACCTAGCACTTAATATTGTCTATTTTATAAGATAAGACTTATCAGGGGAGTAATTCTAGACCGAAAGACTTTTTTATCACGATAGATATTATCTCCCAAAAATTGTCAAAAACTATGGAGTTTTGACAGTTCTTGGGATATAATATATCTATCGTGTTAAAATGTCTATCGGTTTAGAATCGCCCCTCAGGGTTCATATTGGAAGCTACTTCTCTACTTTAAAGATCTTGGGCCCGATCGCAATCTCAAAGTTGAACTGCAAAGTTTTAAATCATGGTCAGTTCATACTAACTCATAGTTATTCTGTGACTAAATAGGGACATTATGACGTCATTTGATGTGTTTTCGCGCATATTTTTGCTGTCAAATGTCTAAAAAGAGACCGGAAGAAATTACGCTGGGCAGTGAAATATAACTTGACAGCGAAAGATTGGCATAGCGGGGCTTACGTAGGTACAATTTGAATGCAATAAAGTACTTGATCTTTCATATGTACCTACCTACCTACAATTTTACAAGTATAGCAATAAATGAGTAGGTATAGTATCAGGGGAAGTTTGAAAGTGGCGCCAGTTGTTGAAAAGGTGAGGAGTGCTAGATTAGCATGGTACGGACACGTAATGAGGGATGAAAGTCATATCACGAAAAAAGTTATGAATATGAGTGACTGGGTACGCAGGTAGAGGAAGGCCGAAGAAGAAGTGGTTGGATTGTGTGAAAGAGGATATGAGAGAGGAGTAGATTCAAAGTTGACGAATGATAGGAGCGAGTGGAAGAAGACATGTTTTGCCGACCCCACCTAGCGTGGGATAAGGGCAGGGAAATTAATGATGTGAAAGCAATAAATGTATTGAGTACATTTTTGCGATACCTGAAAGGGGTGAATAAGTTTTAAAGTGCCTCTGACTTTAGCATAAGACCAAATTGTAACACTTGTAACACATTGTAACTTGTGACGCCTGTCACAGCTCAGTCGGTAATAGCTCTGCCTTCCGTGCTGTGGGTCGTGGGTTCGATCCCCACCAAGAACAAACATTTGTGCGTGGAAAACATAGATGTTTGTTCTATGTCTGGGTGTTACTATGTATTATAAGTATGTATTTACAAAAAAAAAGTATATAAGTATTCTATCAGCCATCTGGTTCCCATATTACAAGCATTGCTTAGTTTGGGACTAGAGGGTGTTGTGTGAAATGTCCCCGAATATTTATTTATTTATTTACTTATTTTGGCAAATAAATGTATCTTGTATTTAGTATGTATGAAATACGTACTAAAATCGGAACTTGTGACGTATTTCCATAATTTTTCTTTCTGATAGATGGTATACCAGCGTCCTACCAACATTCCATTCCCGTCAGTGTGGAGCCGGTTCTCCGTCATCAGAGGCAGTGCTCCCGTTCAGCTCCGGATCCAAGACCTGACTGAAGACATGTTCCAACCAGCTCTGGAGTTACTGGCTAAGTATTTTATGAGGGATGAGCCTCCTTGCAAGTATATTGGTGAGTTTATCTTTTCGATAACCACCTTCCTCTTCATAGAATACTGACTCTCCACGAAATAGGTGGTAGTACTTCCCCGGACAAGCTCTTTCAGAAGTCAAAGTCAAAGTCAAAAATAGTAGTATTGCATCCTTCAGCGTTGTTCACCATTTATTGAACTCTGTTTTCTATCTGACAGGCGTCACAGCTCAGTCGGTATAGCTCTGCCTTCCGTGCTGTGGGTCGTGGGTTCGATCCCCACCGAGAACAAACATTTGTGCGTGGAAAACATAGATGTTTGTTCTATGTCTGGGTGTTACTATGTATTATAAGTATGTATTTACAAAAAAAAAGTATATAAGTATTTTAACAGCCATCTAGTTCCCATATCACAAGCTTTGCTTAGTTTGGGACTAGAGGACGTTGTGTGTAAAGTCCATGAATATTTATTTATTTCAATTTATCTACAGAGATCCACAAGTACCCTTCAGCAATGGCAGAGTTGAAGAAGCTGTGGAGCACTACGCTCAAGGACCACCTCTCCATCGTGTGTCTGGCGGATGATGACGAAATCGTTGGTGTCAATGTGCTGACTGTGGCTAGGAAGGAAGATAAAGATGAACCATTTCAAGTAAGTAACACTTAGGGCGGCTTGCACCATCGCACTAAATAATATTTAAACGCAATTTAAATTCAAATTCACGTTTAAGTGCAATTCACAAATATTTTGCACTCATCATCATTTCCCTGCCCTTATCCCGCGCTAGGCGGGGTCGGCACAACATGTCTTTTTCTTCCACTCGCTCCTATCATTCGTCAACTCTGAATCTACTCCTCTCACATTCATATCCTCTTTCACACAATCCAACCACTTCTTCTTCGGCCTTCCTCTACCTGCGTACCCAGTCACACTCATGCTCATAACTTTTTTCGTGATATGACTTTCATCTCTCCTCATTACGTGTCCATACCATGCTAATCTAGCACTCCTCACCTTTTCAACAACAGGCGCCACTTTCAAACTTCCCCTGATATACTCATTCCTTATCTTATCTAACCTCGTTACCCCACACATCCATCTTAACATTCGCATCTCAGTAGCATGCACTCTCCTTTCATCCGTCTTCTTCGTTGCCCACTGTACTACATAAATAGTTTTTTTTTCTTCAACAAAGTTTTTTAATAAAAAAATCTAAAGAGGTTTTGGGTACCTAATAAAAGTAGCCCCTGATGCTGTATAAATCATTTCGATTAGAATGTAAAGGCCTGTCTATACATTGCAGTTTGGGTGGGGTTTTTGTTACGATTTCAGACAGACGACAAGATCTGGGCCAAGCTGTTTGGCGCTGTAGACCTGGTATCACGAGGCGTAGACGTCTTCTCTGCATTCGGAGTGTCGGAGTACCTGACAGCATTGGGTCTGGTGGTAGACCCAGCATGGCGCGGCTTGGCTGTGGGCAAGACTATGTTGGAAGCTAGGTAGGGTACAATTCGCACAACGGATCTTTACCCCTCTGAAGTCAAAGTCAAAGTCAAAATTTCTTTATTCAATAAAATCATGCGGATCATTTAGAATCGTCTTATATAACTAGGTGATTCTAGGTGCCAGTTCCACGCGACCAGAGACAACAAGAACGGGCAAGAAACTACGGCCTGCTTCCTAGCGTTTTTTTGTATGATCCCTTTTACAGAGAAATATACATAGAACACAAGAATAGCACTGACATTGCAAGTCGAGTAGTTAGCTGTCGATGGGTGGAGCGACATCGGGCCATGCAGTTTTGTCAGGTATAATATGCTTTCTTCACGAGATTATTCTTAATGTAGGTTTTGAATTTCCGCACTGAAAGTTTTGTGGCATTTTCAGGAAGCTTATTATAAAAACGTACGGTATTACCCATGAATGACTTATTTACCTTTTGTAGTCGAAATTTATGAATGTATAATTTATTTTTGTTTCTAGTATTAATACCATGAGCATCACTATTTTTCTTAAGTTATGTGCAACAAACGACTGGACATTTACTGTTGTGCGGAATAATTCGCTTACCTCCAATTTGACCTAAAAATGGGTTTTGCGCAGATACTTCAGACAGAGAGACAAAGATCCGTTGTGACTACTATACCTACCTTATAAATGAAGCTGTTAAAACCACCAGTGGTTTAGTGGTAACGACTCCGCCTTCTGATCATAAGGTCGCGGGTTCAAATCCGGTCGTTCAACAATGGGTGTTGCTACTCTGAAACATGTGTACAATGTCAGTGCTCTCAAATGGTGTAGGAAAACATTATGAGGAAACCCCGCTTACTTTCTCTTAGATGGAAGATAACTAAACTTATTTTACATCTGTGCCCAAGACGGTATTTTTTTTACAATAAAAAAACAATTTGCATGCACAAAAACTTATTATTCGCAAAGATTACTCCTTCAAAATTCATTCCCAACATTAAAATTATTATATTCAGACGCAAGTTTGCCGATAAATTGTTCCTCATAATGGGATTCCATTGTGGTCTAATAGAATTCTTCGGGGCGCGCTAAATATGCGATTATCGTGGTGCCCCGTGCCGGCATTCAGAGTCGGAATGGGGATGGGAATATTGGATATCATCCCTTTAGTAGGTACCTATTGAAAAGTATGGTTTGCGAAAGGTATTGTTGGAATAAGATGGTTTGAGAAAACTTTCATTGCGGTTTTGAACGTAGGTAAGTAGGTAGGTAGTGTAGGTACCTAATTTTAGCTTTTATAGGTAGGTAAATGTCGTTAGTTTAAAATCTAAGTAGGTACACCAAAGATTTGTAATTATCTTGTATATTATATACGAGTACCTATTGTATTGTAATCTACCCAACATTTTAGCGCACAAATAGGTAGGTTTACTCTCGTTACTGTACTTACTTAGGTGACTTTCGTAAGCTATCATCCCTTGTCATTTTCATCACATAGTTTCAGAGAAACTAAATACTCTTTGGACATTATTTTTCGTCGCCATAAATAAAGAAGTTGAAGTACCTAGTTGACATTTTTTCGATTGCCTTGTATTTTGTAAACAAATAAATTTACAGAAAATGGTACATAAATCCCCGAGAAGGAAGCAAAAGAAATGCATTTGCAACACAGAAGCCGTTCTGAAGAAAATTACAGGAGTTCCCAGGCCTTTACGAAGCACAGAGTTGAATAAAATTAGATTGAGTTTGTTTACTGAGCGGAACTCTGACGGAAGTGGGTGGTTAACTCTTCGTGGACATGATTTGTACGATCGGTTCAAGAAAAGAATTCAAGATTCGGATATCAGAGCCATCTGTCTTTATACCCGAGAACTACCGCGGAGAATAACGAAACTAGATTTGAGCTATAATGAGATAACAGATGGCGGTTTTTTCAAACTCTTGAAAAAGTTGCTAATAAAAGGAAGATCAAGTTTGGTAAACTTGAATATCATGCATAACGGTCTGACTGAGGAGTCTATATTAAACTTAGCGAAATACTCAAAATATATCAAGCTAAAGTATCTGAGATTGAATGGAAACAGCTTTGGAACTAAAGGAGGAGAGTATTTTTCTAAATTCTTGATTAATAACAGCAGTGTTGAGTATTGCGATATTGCTGAAACAGGGCAAACGATGACAAGTGTTGCTCAGATTATAACAGCTCTACGAATCGATTACGGAGCGAACAAAACAGTCAAAGTATTCGATTTCAGCCGAATCATTCCACTCTTCGACCGATATTCGTACGAAACGAAGTGGCTGGCATATCACATTGAATATCTCCTTGAAAGGAACTCGACTATAATCGAGCTACACTTGCAGAAGAACGAATTTATCGGACACGATATGGAATATTTTGCACGTGGATTGAGGCGAAACACTACACTGTTGTATTTAGATTTAGGTTACAATAAAATAGGGGATTACGGGGCTGAGTTACTAGGAAAATATCTATCCGAAGGACCACAGCTTGTTCTTCTGAACTTAGCCGGAAATGGGATAAAAGATACAGGTGCTAGAGCATTGAGTTTTGGCTTACCTTATTCTAAAATTCGCGCGTTAGACATGTCAAACAACAAGCTGTCAGATCGTGGAGTGTTAGATCTGCTGAACACGCTCAAAAAACCAGTTTTCATGAGATTTTTCAACATCTGGGGGAATAAATTAGGAGATGTGACGTGCAGAGTTATAGAACGAATGCTTATAAGTGGTGTCCTATACCAACACACGATAGATGTGAGATTGTATGAGGTTGATGAAGTTCTGTATGCGGCATACTATCCAAATCCAGCTGATAGAAACAAACATCTTTATTACTGTGAAATGGATTTTGGGTACGCACAACCGATCTGCCACATCACTAGGAACTTGGTGGAAGAAGAGAAAAAAGTCAAAGTGGATTGTAAACAGAGGCATAAATTGGACAAAACTGATAGGAATCGTTTTTGAATGTTTCTAAGTAAAAGAGATGTTACCTTTAATAAACCACAAAATGATCAAACTATGTACTTATTTTTCTCAAGCTAATGTAGGTAGATATAGGTACTACAATAGTGTTAGAGAGAGGAATACTTATAACAAGTAGGTAATTAAATGAAAAATTTAAAAAACCTCCGAAACTTGGACCGATTTTCATCAAACAGCTAAGAACACTTCAAAATCGGTTCATCCGTTCGGGAGCTACGTTGCCTCAGACCTTGGCCTCAGACACACGCACATACACACACACGCACACACACACACACAAACACACGTCAATCCTAATAGGTACCTGTTAGAACTTGATAGATTGTATGCATTACATTGACTAATATGACAGATGTCTATTTTGACGTTTCTATAGTTTATAGGTTATAATTTTTGACTCGAAAACGTCACTGTGTTCCTGTGCTTCTTCTCTCACCGCCATTGAACCTGTAAATGTGCTTGTCTGTAAAATAATAAATGAAAGTCTTCCACGCCTATCCGTTTCTTCTTCTCACGATATCTCACACGCTGCTGCCCCCAGGATCCACTACCTCTAACAGTACCTAGCAAGATATGAGCGAAAAACACTCCAATATTCCTAACTTTAGGCTTCAAATATAGATGTCACTGTAACACAACTAACGTGATATTTTTTTTTCAGGATCCCACTCTGCAAAGCTCTAAACATCAAAGTTACAGCAACTGTCTTCACAGCTGGCGCTTCTCAGGCCGTTGCGAAGAAAGCTGGATTCCAAGATCTTTACGAAATAACTTACGAGGAACTGGCTGAGAAGGGATTCCGCTTTCCTGGCATTGAGAACGACACAAAGAGTTCTAAACTCATGGCTCTTGTTATTGAGTAGAACTACTATAGTTCATATTATCTGTGGTAGACTGAGATACTTTTCTTATACTCAACGATATAGATCTCATGCATTGATCTCATTAAATGAATACCTACTTTAGATCACTTGTAAGCTTGTAGCATTGTAGTAGTTCTAGTAGGTACTCGTAGTACCTACCTACTTAGATCTACTACAGTCGGTAGTACGTACAACTTTTGTACCTTTGTACATAAGTGTAGGTACTTTTGTTTTAGAACAAATTCTAGTCACAAACCAAAGATGTTAGTTTATCAGAATCATAATATTATAATATAAATGGGAACGCTCTTTATTTTGTAAGTCGCTAAGTTGAGTAGGTACGTACCTACGTAGGTAATGACGAAAATTATTACTATGTTGTATTGTGTACAAATAAAAAATCGCTTAGATAGACTTCTTCATCGTTTAATTTCTCCGAACACAATAGCTCAAACAACAGAATAACGGCAGTCCCAAAGTACCCTACATAATGTTAGTAAACGTACCAGAATGTTATTACCTACGCCATCTAGGGTGGAGTAGCTGTACTAATTTTATACAAAACCAAGTACGGTGTACCGTGCCCTCTATCTTTTAGCATAGAACTTGTGGTCGATTTTAGGGGCGACGGTGATCTTTTTATTATTGTAAAAATATTCCATGGACCTACATGCATACAAATCCTGACGGTATTGTTGTAATATTACAAAAAGTGAGCAAAAAGTGATGTAATTGTTATGTATAACTGTGGAATCAGTCAACTTGACAGAATTCACAGATATACATAGCAGTAATAAAATGTTGGGGAAAAAATTCCATTAAAATGGGGTAACATTTTTTTCAAAGGAGTCATTACTTCCGGTTATCTGTCAAATAAGAATACTGTCAATGTCATAGTCTCTCTAAGCAAAAGTCAAACGGTTATTGACTCCGTTTCGTTTCGTTGCGTCGTCATGTCGTGTTGTTGTTCGTTCGAGTCGAAATAAATAAATTCTAAAACATAAAAAAATTGTACAAAAATTAAAAACTGTTCTGCTGAACTGTGTTGAAAAACTCGTATGTTATGTGTTCGTTTGTGTACGTTACGAACCCAACGTAATTGTTTTCATTTTTACATCCTGATTTGAAAGATCATTGCTATTCCATTTGTCTTTCCATCGATTTCCTGTGGTGTGGTGTGACCGTGTGAATACCTGCGTAGGTACACTATCGTGTTGTGTTTCTTATTTAGAACGAAAAGTGCGTAAGTTGCGGTGAAAACTATTTTGTAAACATTCGAAAACATGGGATTGGGATACGAAGACCTCCAACGTTGAAAGGTAAGAATAGTAACAAAATGTAAACATTCTATTTTTGAAAAAGTCTCCCCTACTTTGTTTTTAATTTACGAATCCCAGTCGTAAACAATCTTTTTTTTTCAAATAAAATTATAGTAACTAGTTTGAATATTAGAATGTTGTTACTATGTAAGTATAAGTATGTATTTACAAAAAAAAGTATTTAAAAGTATTCTATCAACCATCTAGTTCCCATAGCTTTGCTTAGTTTGAGACTAGAGGGCGTTGTGTGTAAAGTCCATGAATATTTATTATTATTATTAGGTATTCTGTCCTAGAAAATAAACCTGACCGATTAATTATATAGTAGGTATGTATGAAGACATTTTGAATTTAATAAGATAACAGTAACAACACGATAGAACCACAAACTAGATCCCAAAACCAATAAATAGTGTATTCCTAGGTATGATGGTGAAGCTCCAGTGGAATGTTTAGGTAGACAAGTCTGTCAGATTGTCAAGGTACTCGCTAGCTAGGGTTTCTCCTTCCGACTCTTCAGGGTTCTGTAACTGCTATGTAAAAGACACCGGGCCTAGAGTTGATGCTAAGAATCGAATAGCCAATATCCTGAGTATTCATTGAGAAACAGTAACTACAAGAAGTTTTCAACCATTGTGGATACGCCTAGCACCTTAAAAACATTCCCAGCTACTTCTAGGTCACTCCTCCAAGCCTGGAATGCTCCTAGGTAGCTTCTGTGATTAAAATCCTAGGCTATTTACAATCTAGGTGAATCTACAAAGTTTTTACTACCGAATTTGAAATAAACAATTTCTATTTGATAATTCATTTATTTAATTGTAATAAAATAACTTAATAAATTTGCATGAACATTTCACACAACACTTTCTAGTCTCTAAGCAAAGCTAGTAATAATTATGGGAACTAGATTGCTGATAGAATACTTATATTTACTAGTAACATCCAGACATAGAAAAACATGTATGTTTGTCACACACAAATGTTAGTTCTCAGTGGGGATTGAACCCACAACCCACAGCACGGCAGGCAGAGCTATACCGACCGAGCTGTAACACCTAATGCATAATACCGAAATATCATTTTTTTTTTCCACAAATGCTATCTGCAATCGGCTATTTAGCCATAATCAGATTGGTTCTTGTATTGGTGTTTTAAGGTGCAACTCCAGCGAGTAACACCATTCAGTATTCAGAACAGTCTACGTTCGGTCTAGGTCGAGTATTTGCCATCTTTTGAGGCGTTTCACGTTTTCTTGTGTGTTAAGTAGGTTTCTAGCTAGTTCATTTGAGTGGTGTTCAAGTCTTTGCTAATATTATATATATCATTCTTAATGAAATATCATTCACACATATTTGTAGCTTATATAGTGCATAATATTACTAAGAATGTGTGTAACCCACTTTCTAATAGTTAATCAATTTGCGAAATGATTAAGCTCACTGGAACAGAATGGAAAACTGCAAATTTCTTTCGATCTAATTTTACTAATTGTACAAATTGGTAGAAAATATCTAGTGTTCAAACGAGCATGTTTTTTTTGGAATCGGTCCACTCTTTTACAGTATTGCAACACCTATAATTAGGTATACAGCGTGTAGCTACAATGGCGACATTAAATGAACACACGGGTAGAGCTACTTATAAGTATTCATAAAAAAAATAAAAAAATAATTATAGGCCAAAATAGAAATTTCGAATTTTTCAAACAAACTTAATAATAAAATACGCAACAAAAATTAATCATCCTATGAGTGTCTTTACCTACGTGTTACCGCGCCCGCGCCCGCGCCTGCCTGCCCGGGCGGCTCGGTGGCGGCGGCGGGGCGCGGGGCGGAGCGCGGGGCGGGGAAATCAAGCGACACCAAGGAATTCAAAGAAATCAAATAATTTCACTTCACCTTGTTCACTTTACTATTAATTTTATTGTGACCTATGCACCTAGCGCCTTACACTTATTAAATCTTCAAGTTCTCAATGTAGCCGCCGCGCCGCCGCCACCACGTCGGACACAAAGATGTAACCGGCGGCGCTGAATATTTGCCCTCGCTTTTGATAATACATTTTATTTTATTTTTGCATGAACGGCGTCTTTCACAAAGCCCCATAAAAAATCGAGGGGCTTGAGGTCAGGTGACATTGGGCCACCTAAGAGCTCCGTGTCGTGTCGTCCTATCCAGTATCCACTGAGCACCAAACATTTAATTTACCCGCTCCCTAGTCGCAAAGGTAGACAGATAAACAAATAATAAATCAAAGCGTCGTTATCGCTGTACCTACGTAGACCTGATTGGGTACTTAGAATAGAAAAGCTAAACTAACAAAACCAAGCGTCATTTTCGCGAAACATTGAGAATAGGTAGATAATTAGCAAAATTATTAAAATAAAGTGTGTCAAGGACACCGGCCCGCGTATCACTGGCTAGGCGGCAGGACGAGTCGGTCGAGCGATCGGCGCGGGCGGCGCTCTTCAATAGTTAGCTATCCCTTTCATGCACAAGGTCGCAATTTCGGGTGTCCTATTCTAACAATACTTTCTTGCTCTTCATACGCGGTTACACGCGGTTATGACCCGTGAACCCGACAGATGACCTCTGCTCTTACGTACAGGTTGCTCCGAGGCGTTATTTAAGAAAATTGATTTATTTCGATAAATCTTATGTTTAATGAAATAAAAAATATGTCTATATTCTGAAAACGCGAAACCGGATACGCTGGTTAATTTAATGTCGCCATTGTAGCTACACGCTGTATAATGTGCTTGCTCTAATAACATAGTCGTAAAGTCTGATAATTGACCGAGCGAGCGAAGCGTCTCAGTTACGAGATTGGCCAAAAATGCTTTTGTCCGGCTGTCTGTCTGTGTGTCTTTCTGTCAGTAATCGCCTACAGGTCGCATTTATCAACCGATTTCAACGAAAATCGGCACACATGTTCCTTGATTTATTTAAATTTTTTTGTCAAGCGCGATTTTTGATAGGGCTGAAAATAGGGGAGAAAAGGGGGAAAGTTTGCTGTAGCGTTATTTATCGACGGATTTCAATCAAATTTGAGAAGCACACGAAAGACTTCATTTTACACAAGATGCTGTAAAAATATTTCCAAAAAGGGAGAGTGGAAAGGGGATAAACGGAGAAAATATTTTT
This sequence comes from Gandaritis pyraliata, assembly GCA_947859175.1. Classification (NCBI taxonomy): domain Eukaryota; kingdom Metazoa; phylum Arthropoda; class Insecta; order Lepidoptera; family Geometridae; genus Gandaritis; species Gandaritis pyraliata. The sequence goes on from OX401879.1 coordinate 4,112,360, forward strand.
TTCCCGAAAATTGACTTGTACCAATATCAATGAGACTACACAGACAAATCCGTAGACACCAGATTCGACCTCCTAGGACCAAGGGAACGCGAGTAATCGCTAAAACTTATACCCCTAATTTGCTCAAAAGTCTACATTGGTAGGGCCTATTGGAAAATTCAAGCACCTGAAATTCGATTTATTTAGCCAGGGGAAAGGGAAAGTGTTGGTTATTGCATGGTTATAAACGCTCGCGAGGTCTATGTTCTCGCAGGACAACTAGTGTTAAAGGTACATAATCAGACCTTTGTATCTAATCTAGATGATTTACCCAACGTCAGACGGCATTTGGTCCCCTTGAGCGGACGTATAAGGGCTGCAGTACCTGGGATATGATTTAGATGCAGCTTGTAGCACCATCCTCTCAGCCTAGTCCCCACAATCCACAGGAAAGACACGTCAATGCGTGCCCAGCTGACTAAGTTCCTACCCTATTATGAACATTAAGTTAAGTGTGATGTGCCTGTAATAGCACCGGCACCCATACCTTCAAATCGGAGCACAGCAACGCGAGCATCACTGCTTGACGCACGAAATAGGTACAAATTAAATTCACTAATATTCAAAATGGCATCTAAGTTTTTGATTACCACTTGTCTGCAAAGTGGATATTGGAGACTGGTCATTCTGTATTCCAGTTGTGAATGATTAGGTAATAGGTAGGTATTTCATTGTGGGCTATGAGTACTTCTGACTTGTTAATTTAACTTTCTTTAATCTAACCGCCCATTGCTCGACCTCAATTAGTTGGCAAAACGTTCAATTAAGCTCTAACTCAGTCCCTGCCATGCATTTTAACCACCAATGCAAAAACGACGGGGTGTTATTAGGTTAGAAACCCCTTGTTAGGGTTAAGCTCGCCCTTGTACGTATTTCTGTATCTTGTTTGTTTTGTTTTGTGTACACACGGCCACAGGTCAGGTTATACACCCAATACAACCATAACTACACTACATACAATGCAGAGAAAACACACACACTCCTACACAAACACACTGTCGTCCCTCTCGCACGATTCGCAACGTTCAAAGTCTAAACAGTATAGGTGGACGTGTCTTCGACTGTACGTCATCTATTTCGTCTTTTGTTTATGTCCTGTTTTTTGTGCAATAAAGGAATGAGTTAAATTGAGTCTCTGGCTCCCTCTAAGCCTATTGCTGCATCACATCATGGGTGAAAAGTACCCGACGCTGTATAAATGCATAAATCATCTAGAAAAGGCATCGCTTACCATGGCATTTCACTTAGTTCCGACGCACGTACTATACTTTCTAATTTGGATCGAACTGCTTTGCAGAACACTGAACACATTAGTTTTTACTCCTTACGCAATTCGTTACCTCAGAGAAGAGGTACCAAATATTGCAAATAACTAGTTAAAACTACATATATAGAGGATTTATACAGCGTCATTGTGCACTTGGTCCCTATGGGCCGATGTACGGGAGGCTGCAGTGCCTGGGACATGATTTAGATGGAGTAGGCTTATAGCACCTATACCATCCTCTCAGCCTAGTCCCCACAATCCACAGGAAACACAAGCTCAATACGTGCCCAGCTGACTAAGCCAAGGGTCCCCATGGGCCGATGTACGGGAGGCTGCAGTGCCTGGGACATGATTTAGATGGAGTAGGCTTGTAGCACCTATACCATCCTCTCAGCCTAGTCCCCACAATCCACAGGAAACACAAGCTCAATACGTGCCCAGCTGACTAAGCCAAGGGTCCCCATGGGCCGATGTACGGGAGGCTGCAGTGCCTGGGACATGATTTAGATGGAGTAGGCTTGTAGCACCTATACCATCCTCTCAGCCTAGTCCCCACAATCCACAGGAAACACAAGCTCAATACGTGCCCAGCTGACTAAGCCAAGGGTCCCCATGGGCCGATGTACGGGAGGCTGCAGTGCCTGGGACATGATTTAGATGGAGTAGGCTTGTAGCACCTATACCATCCTCTCAGCCTAGTCCCTACAATCCACAGGAAACACAAGCTCAATACGTGCCCAGCTGACTAAGCCAAGGGTCCCCATGGGCCGATGTACGGGAGGCTGCAGTGCCTGGGACATGATTTAGATGGAGTAGGCTTGTAGCACCTATACCATCCTCTCAGCCTAGTCCCCACAATCTACAGGAAACACAAGCTCAATACGTGCCCAGCTGACTAAGCCAAGGGTCCCCATGGGCCGATGTACGGGAGGCTGCAGTGCCTGAGACATGATTTAGATGGAGTAGGCTTGCAGCACCTATACCATCCTCTCAGCCTAGTCCCCACAATCCACAGGAAACACAAGCTCAATACGTGCCCAGCTGGCTAAGCCAAGGGTTTCCTCACGATGTTTCCTCCACCGTTTGAGAGCATTGGCATTGCGCTCATAAATCCGAATAGAAATATCCATTGTTGCACGACTGGGCAAGTGTTTAGTCGCCTAGACGCGACGTCGCGACGCTCAGCCTAGACACATGACGTCATTATTACTTTACTACCCTACCCATGGGGTATGGGAGTCAAGAGATCAATACTACGCGTACTGCCTTACAAATAGGTAAGCATTTTTTATGAGAGGAGACGAGACAGGCAGATTTCCCATAATTTAAAAACACAAAATAAATAAAATTTAATTTAAATAAAATTTAATAATTTAATAAATTTTTAAATTTATTTTATTTTTTAGTTTAAAAAACTAGAAAAACAGACTACCATTCAATTCGACTACCAGCTTCATCATCAGATGATGATGATGACAGTTCATTGGGAATGTTCTAGTGACTAGAAACACCACTTAAAAGCAAAATACGCAATTTCGTGATCGTGGATGGCATATTTTTTTTCAGTTATTTCTATTTAGAAGCCAAACTACTGAACCGATTTGGATGAACGTGAAATGGGACCAAGCTGGAAGTATATCATTACAGATAAAAAAAATAATTGAAATCGGTTCATAAAGCGGTTATTACATCACACAATCTCAAGCACGCTAACTAGCATCAAGCGTAGTGTAATAAGGGAAAGACAGGTAGACTGACTTACTAGTAGCAAGCCAGTCTACGTAGATTCTAAGCAAGTGCTAGTTAGCGTGCTAGTTAGCGTGCTTGAGATTGTGTAATGTAATAACCGCTTAAATGACGGAGTTCTGAGGTAACAAACATTAAAAAAAACATACAACCGAATGGAGAACTTCCTCTCCCTCCGCCGCCACAAAATGTCGGCGGCCATCTTGTACCGATTTTCATCAAACATAGCTAAGAACACTCCCGACTAATTCACCTTTCAAACAAAAAAAAAAAAAACAAAATCGGTTCATTCGTTCGGGACCTACGATGCCTCAGACAGACACACACACATAGACACGTCAAACTAATAACACCTCGTCGTTTTTGCGTCGGGGGTTAAAAAAACCGTTTTAAGGTTCTAATTTATCGGCTAAACCATATTCAGTAGACATAGGTCTACTGAATAGGAATTCTAGATTTCTCTCTACTTGTTGTCTGCGGTTGTGGTTGAAGAAATCTAAGAAGTAATAGATTTAGTATTGAGTCCAACCACGCTATGTTTGCAGAACTTAAATTAAAATATGACTGAATTGTGAAAATGATTTGACAAACGTACAGGGGCCTTATTTTCAGTTCGGCAGACATTTTAATCTAATAGGGATGACGTCATATCTCGGACGAAAACTCATTGCACTGGCACCAACCCTATAAGGTCCCACACAAAATCAAGGCAAAAAGCTGTCCGCGTAAACATTATACTTACACATACATTCGTTTACCAACGGATGAGAAAAAAGATTTAAATTCAGCCTAATCACAACCACAGCACCTTGTAATAAAGTCACAAATCCCTTGCTGATAAAACGAGTTTTCGACGTCATTTTGACGTCATTCCTAAGAGTAAAATCTCTGCCGATGTGAGAATAAAGCCCCTGGTTGTAAACACAAACTTATGTAAGATGCTAAGATTACAGTCATGAACAAATCATGTAGACATGACACCATGCAGAGTTAGCAAAGCCAGACTTTGGGTATTGGTTTTCGCGGTAATGGGCGTGCAACCTGTCATGTATTATATTACACACTAGTTTCTGCCCGCGACTTCGTCTGCGTCCCGTTTTATCCTGCTGAATTCCGGCATAAAGAATAGCCTGTGTTAATCCAGGCTACGAACTATATGTATTCTAAGTTTCATCCAAATCGGACCAGTAGTTACAGCGTGATTGAAACACAAACATCTAAACTTTGACATTTATAATAGTAGTGGGATATTCATGACAGCACTGAAAAAGATCGAGTATCGAGTTCTGTCATTTGTAAAAGCAACATAGCACATTTATTTTAATTGTTTTTCTTGGTGTTATAGTGAATATTGTTCTTTAATTTTTGTGGAATTTTAACCAATAATACTTGCAGTCATAGCATAAAGTGTGAACCATTGGAATATATGTGTATTATGTATTATTTCATTGAATTATTTTTCAAGTTTTGAAAAGAAAATCCACCATTTTGTCTTCAAAACAAACGACTTGACGTATGACTAAACTTATTTCAAATAAACTTGACACTGGCAACATTGTCTGTCGAAATGACGGACAGAGGCCATATATAAGAGAAAAAGAAGACTGCCAGAATTGAGCAAAAAATTCACTCACGTGTTCTGCGCAGATACTTCAGCAGGGGTATGCCAATCAAAGTTGAACTGCAAAGTTGAACTGCAAAGTTTTAAATCATGGTCAGTGCATACTAACTCATAGTTATTCTGTGACTAAATAGTGACATTATGACGTCATTTGATTTGTTTTCGCGCATATTTTGCTGTCAAGTGTCTAAAAAGAATGATCACGTGGTACAAAATTGTACCACGTGACCTGAAGAAATTACACTGGGCAGTGAAATATAACTTGACAGCAAAAGATTGGCATACGGGGGCAGAGGGACAAAGATCCGTTGACTATAGATGCCTCCGCTATACGTCAGTTGGCAACTGCTGAGAATTCCACGCATGAGTGGAGCGCTGGCATTCACAGGAAGTCTCAAGACACGATAGTGACTGAGCTAAGCAATGACCACCTCTGTGCCGCAGCTGACGGCGACAGCGGCTGGTTTCCACACCTTCATCAACATTATAAACAAGTCATTAAATTAAAAATTTCAAAAATCAAACAGCTAAGAACACTCCCGACTAATTCACCTTTCAGACAAAAAACAAAATCAAAATCGGTTCATCCGTTTGGGAGCTACGTTGCCTCAGACACACACACACACAGACACGTCAAACTTATAACATCCCGTCGTTTTTGCGTCGAGGGTTAACAAAATATAGTTTAGAAAAAAACTAGGAAAAACCGACTTCAATTCGACTACCGGCTTCATGATCAGATGATGATGATGACAGTTCATTGAGAATGTTCTAGTGACCGTAAACATCACCAACAAGTCACAGGAAAGCAACATACGCTATTTCGTGCGCGTGGATGGCATATTTTTTTCCAGTTATTTCTATTTATAAGCTGAACTACTAAACCGATTTTAATGAAAATTTAATGGGACAAACCTGAAAGTACATCCTTTCAGATAAAAAAAGATTTTTTTAAATTAGTTCATAAATGACGGAGTTCAGAGGTAACACATATTACAAAAAACATACAACCGAATTGAGAACCTCCTCCTTTTTTGAAGTCGGTTAAAAAAGAGCAACCAAGAAGCGAATATCACGGACCAACCCTTGCTATTTCGATAGGTCATTAAGGGAAGGGTGTGGCGAAGGTCAAACCAACCCCTAGCTGAGTCAACAATGACGTAACCCCTTGAAATACATGTCGGTGTAATAATTTTCTGGTTTTCTGTATAGCGGGGTTAGGCTTGCCGCCTGTCCTGTCACCTATACACGCTAGGAAGCAGACCGTAGTTAGCCCGTAGAGCGTACGGGCTAACTACGGTCGCGTGGAACAGCCACCTAGAATGGGTTAGTCTCAAAATCCCCTTTGAGTTTTTCCCTTTAAGGGGATTTTGAGACTTTTCAATACTCAATACTCAATACATTTATTGCTTTCACATGGTATTATAGTTGTTACATGGTAGGTAGGTATCACACATGAACCCAGTTCAGGAGTATTGCAACAGGAAAGTAGGCAGACCGAGGTTTTATTCACGTCAATTTTTAAATTTTTCAATTAGTCAATTTCTTGGGTTAATTCAGTATTATTATATTCGCACATTTTGTCATTCATGTAATCATTTAATTCGTAATAACATTTTATAAATAGGGTATCAGATTGGGCTTCTTTCATTTAATTTTGTTCTGTTAGTTTTTTTATATACCTGTATGGTCATTTTACTTTTAGTCTCAAAATCAACTTTATTTTAAAAATTTTGAATCAAGGGGATCTTGAGTCTAAAAGTCTTAAAATCCCCTTTGGGTAAAATTACACTGAAATAGTCGTATCTTAATTTTACCCTAGAATCACCTAGTTATATAACACGATTCTAGATGTGCGTGATTTTTTTGAATAAAACATTTTGAAACAAGCAGTCGGCCCACCTGTGGTTGCTTCTAGCAATGCATTAAATATATTACACTTTTCAAAGTAATAAACAAAGTAGGTCAAAATGTATACCAAAAAAAAATATCAAAGCAAAAAGTGCCGCCCAACGTGGGGCTCGAACCCACGACCCTGAGATTAAGAGTCTCATGCTCTACCGACTGAGCTAGCCGGGCTTGTGACTGTAAGCTCGAAAATAACAACGAGGTCAACTACTAAATATTCCTTTTCGTGGAAAACTAAAACAAAATGTTTTTTCTTGGTATTGTCTTCCCATCAAACGTAAAAGACCAATAATAAATAAAATAAATAAATGTTCATGGACATTTCACACAACGCCCTCTAGTCCCAAACTAAGCAAATAATGCCATGGTGCAGGTTTATTGCAGTATTTGCGAATATTTTTATTCAACGTGTTAATTTTATTTTTCAGGTAATTTTTGATCGTAACGGTGTTTGCGGAAAATACGCCTTAGTCACGTAAGTAGTAGTAATACAACATACCCACCTACTAAAATATCTTTCGACTTCGAAAAACAACATTAACTTCGGGGAAGCGAAGCCATAATTAAAAGAAGAAGAAGTGGATAAAGATCAAAATAATTAAATTGTCTGTGGTCACATTGCGAGGCAAAATAATGTTTTTATTTTTTTAGAAACAAATATCTAGGTGCTGCTAGCTTGGGCCAATGATGTTGCAATTTTGATACTTATTCATGTAAATCTTTAAAATAGCACGATTTAATTGTCGGCTGCTTGCTACTAGTGTCGTGTTTATATTTTTATATGATTATTAGACCATAACCTTGTGTATTGCCATTTTAACTTTCATTTCAATGAACAAAGGTGACAATTTAAAAAAATATGAATCATGCGGTTATTTTAAGCTTTTACCGATAACTTCCTCAAATGGATAGTCATTATCGCGGGTTACTTGAGTGTCGACCTCGTGTATTCAAATTTTTAAATTAAGAATGACTGTTTCCCGCCAAGTTCATTGTCGTTTCCGTTTTTAATGTCGTGTAGGTGCAGTCAATTAGATGCCATTGGATTCGAGTTCTGTCATTTGTAAAAGCAACATACATAGCTCATTTTTTTAAATTGTTTTTCGTAGTGTTATAGTGAGTGTTATTCTTTAATTTTGGTGGAATTTTAACCAATAATACTTGCAGTCATAGCATAAAGTGTGAGCCATTGGAATAAATGTGTTTTTATTATTTGATGGAATTCTTTTCTTGTTTTGAAGGGAAAATCCACCATTTTGTCTTCAAAACAAATGATTTGACGTATGATTCTACTTGACTAAACTTATTTCAAATAATCCACTTGACACTGGCAGAATTGTCTGTCGAAATGACGGACAGAGGCCATATAGAAGAGAAGAAGAAGAAGATGCCATTGACCATTCTGTATCTCCTATGGTTAACATTAAATTAAAATTTAAAAAAACCCCTGACTTTGATACCCATATTGAGGGAGTTGTGAAAATAAAATGCAATTCGCCATTTTGTGGTGTCCATTTTGTATGCCATATTGGTAGGGTTGGCTAAAAATGATGATGGCCGTGACCATCAAAGTAACTATTGTCATCACGGTACTGTGGCCTAAATCATAAAATGTTGCTCTCTCATTAGTTATAATGCTAACTGCTCACATATTCTCCACGTTTTCCTATAGATAGCGAACAATGAGCAAAAACGTAAGTTCAAGTCACCGCTAAAGGTCGGTCATCTCAGCCATTGTATTGAAGTTGGTCTTGTAACGGTTTGACGAAGTGGAAGGTCACTGGTGGCATGGATAGGGATTTGTGGTCAAGTCAGTCCCTATCTTATGAGGTTTTCGGTTCAAGGAATAGATAGGTAGATAGGAAATACTTTATTGCACATAACATTACAGTACAAAGGCGAGCTTAATGCTATATAGCATTCATCATCATCATTGGCCTTTGCGTCTTTTGCAGACGATTTAAGTAGTGCCTGCATATAGTGTATATAGCAGTATATATATATACGTAGTGTATATAGCATTATCGTCCAGAGGGGCGAGTACGAGTTTACAGTGTGCAATACGTCTGACGTCCAGCACACCGGTGTGCGCTGCTTGGTATGGAAACACTGAGCGGATTTTTTGAGAAGCTTGGTCTCGTCAAGCTTCCGCTCAGTGTTTCCATACCAAGCAGCGCACACCGGTGTGCTGGACGTCAGACGTATTGCACACTGTAAACTCGTACTCGCCCCTCTGATAACCTGTGCGTATTGTGTAAAGACGATGTGTGCACGGGAGAGTTGAATTTATATATTTCCAAGTGAACCGTGTCTATTAATTATATAAAACTTACATTTAATAGTAATAATTGTAAACATAATTATGTCTAATATAATACACATTCATAAAAAATACTATAGGTACAGTTATTGTTCATTTATTCGATTCTTTAGGAGATAGGGTGGGAGATAGTCATGATTCATGACTCATGAATTCTCGCCTTGAAGAACTCCACTGAGGAAACTTCGCGATAAAGAATAGGGATATGGTTCCAAAGACCAGATTGGTTTCCCATCAGATTGAAGATATCGAAGAGAGGATCTGTCAGGGTACATTCAGATATTAAGGGCGGCTTGCACCAGAATCGCTAAACGCGTTTAACTCTTAAATAGTATTTAGCGAGTTGTCAAGTCATACAAATACGTCAGATTTAAATCGATTTAGCTGTTAAACACGTTTAGTGATTCTGGTGCAAGCCGCACTTAATCTGGCCTACATTTTGCCAGATAGTAATATTATTTTATACGTGGATTCGAAATGCATCGTTGAATAGAATACTAATCCTTGACACTTCCATTTAATAATACCAGTTATAAAAATACGAAAGTTTAAATGTTATTTGATGACTCAATATCGCTGAGTCAAAGTTCAAACGATTTGGGTTAAACTTAGATTAAGGTTTGTATGCGGAAACAATGCTCAAGGCTGAAGTATAGATTTTTTGATATGTTTTCTATGAGAAGTGTTAAATAATCTACACGGCATTTTTTTTTTTTAGTAGCCCGTAGGGATCCCACTGCTGGGCAAGGGCCTCTCCCAAACATTTGGGAGGAATTGCCATAATCGCCACGCTTGGCAGGCGGGTTGGCGATCGCAGTAAGATGTCAAACGGTTCAGAGACGCTGCTGCCCGTCTTCTGTGTTCCTTTATTCCCTTAGTCGCCTTTTACGACACCCACGGGATGAAATGGGTTGGTACTATTCGCCGCCGGCACCACACAGCTTACACGGCATACGAGCATTAATACATAAGTCTTATAGTAGTCACAACGGATTTTTGTCCCTCTGAAGTATCTGCGCAGAACCCATTTTGGGACGAATTGGAGGTAAGCGGATTTTTCCACACAACAGCACAGTCGGCTACACATCAACCTATCCACTGTTCGAACTTTGAACTATTATAGATTGAATGTTGTGAATCATGCGAGAGGGACGATATGTTTTTATGCGAGACTCGCTGCTTGCGCGCCACGCGCCTACACCTATTGCGATCCCTGATTCGCAACATTCAAATTATAATAGTTCAAAGTTCAAACAGTGGATAGGTTGATGTGTAGCCGATTGTACATGCGCAATCGTTTGTTACACCTAACTTCAGAGGGTTAAGATCCGTTGTGCGTAATGTAGGTGGCTAGTGTAAAATAAACTGGGTTAAATCTACATTCTCTTGTGTCCAACTGTCAAAAAACAAGTTCCGTTAAAATATAACTAGAACCCGTTAAGTTGCCAATCATCCGTTTTTTGTGCTGGCAACACTGAGTTCAATGATATTGTATTGTTGCTAGATTGACTTGTTGCAAAAACATGTTTCGTTTTACTAACTGTGCTTTGTTGTGGTTCTGTGAAAGATGTGTTTAATGCGGAATTGTGTGGTTTTTCATGGAAATGTTTTTTGAAATATTTAACCTCGTATGCCTGGATTCCAGAAACAGTGGGAAATGTATTGTATCGCGTGGATCCGCGTTCCAATTCAATTCATTTATTTCTCAGATATCTAGATCCGACCTACCGAAGTTGAATAAAAGTTGCGAGTTGTTGATTGTGGAGACTTGAGCAGAACTATTACGGATTGCACAAACTAGATGGTATGTGAACCTGAGCATCCGGCTCGAAAGACCATATGGAAGAACAGGGCCTATGGATGCTCAAGGTTTGCTGGATGATTTAAAATTTAACGTGTGCACAGTATTGACGTTTTATTGAGAGAGATAGAATTTTGTTTGTCTGGGGTTCGAATACTCTTTTGATGAACTATGCATCTAATTTCTTTGACTAGTTCGAAAGATGACTTAAACCTAACAGTTATGCGGTCATTCAGGACTACAAAAAAGTTGGTTCAGAAAAAAAATTGAATACAGCTGTAATTCCTTTAGCTTTCTTGCAACTCAATGCCTGTTGAATGGGGTCGACTTTTTGCTGAACAAGCAACAAAAAGTCGGCGCAGACTTCCAGTTATTTTAATGAATCCAAAACAGTGTTAATTGTTTAAAAACGGGTATCTTTATTGTGCGAGATAATAAAAGTTTGCACACATGTTCTCAGATAGTCATGAGAATTTTGTTCTTGGTGTAATCTTTTTTATTACGGTGACAAGTTTATTTTGAAACTGCAATTTCTTGGAACCAACTTATACATACACTTAAGGCGGCTTGCACCAGAATCGCTAAACGCGTTTAACTATTAAATAGTATTTAGCGAGTTGTCGTCATATAAATACGTCAGATTTAAATCAATTTAGCTATTAAACACGTTTAGTGATTCTGGTGCAAGCCGCCTTTAATTTAATAATACAACGTATAAGACATATATCGGTTACCAATATGGAAAGTTTAATGGTGTTTGTATCTAACCTTTTAAATTCTTAAAGAAACCCTCCGTTTAGTCAGCCTCTCACGTATTTATCACGTTTTTCCTTTCCTTTTATTTGTATTAAAATGCTTTCATGTTAAACTCATATACTTCAAACGGACCGGAGTTGGCTGGTGTCCGTGGAGTTCAGTTTCATTAAAAATCTCTCACGCTGTGTCTACAGTCACACGTAATCACAGTTTGTAAACAGCCCGCACCACTGGCCAACTCAACGCGATATTATCATAATTATTCAGCATTATTTAATTTTATTTCTTGACTCGTATCTTGTGTCGTAGTGTCCAAAAGTCATTCTGATGGGACCGAATAACACAGCCAGTTGTAACATTAGCAGGTGGTGTAGATAAGTATATTTTTTTGTAAAAAGGATTGTACAGAACACTAGGAACCAGGCTGAAGCTTCTAGCCCGTTGTTCTAGGCTCGCGTGGAACTGGCACCTAGAATCGCCTAGTTATCTAAGACGATTCTAAATGATCTTTGTGATTTTATTGACAGGCGTCACAGCTCAGTCGGTAATAGCTCTGCCTTCCGTGCTGTGGGTCGTGGGTTCGATCCCCACCATGAACAAACATTTGTGCGTGCGAAACATAGATGTTTGTTCTATGTCTGGGTGTTAGTATGTATTAAAAGTATGTATTTACAAAAAAAAAAGTATATAAGTATTCTATCAGCCATCTGGTTCCCATATTACAAGCATTGCTTAGTTTGGGACTAGACGGCGTTGTGTGTAAAGTCCATGAATATTTATTTATTATTTATTTATATTTAAGAAGAAAATCTATTAACTGCCATTACTGAGCTGTAAGGTCAATTAATAATATCATTCATACCTTGCACTTCTCGCTCGCCTTACAATTCTATCAATATGGTATCGTGTCCAACCGGTCTGTTCGTCTGCTTTCTATCTGACCATTTAAACTCTAGGTACTTATACTGGTTCTGTGGCATTGTGCTTTTGTACTTGCCGCAAAGGTCGTGGGTTCAAATCGACCTTTGGTAAAAGTTTGTTTGTTATCTTACTTGTTTTTTGGACATTCATTCTCATCTCTTTTGGGACTGGTCACTACTGAGATGTAGGAAATGCGAGCTATATATCTGCAGTGTGGTGTTTTATCAGATAATTTGACGATCTTGTAAAGTTTTACTGCGTGTCGCAAAGGGGGCATATTGTGTACTAGTAGTTACCCGCGACTTCGTACGCGAGTACCGTTTCCATGTACATTATATTAACTGTGCGTGTACCGAGCGGATACTTCTTTGAGAAACTTGACATTACACCTCATTACACCGAACTCGTACTGGAATGTCAAACGCTAGTCGTTAGACCAAAGAGGTAGTACTACGCCCTGTCAAACTGACGTGACATGACATGACAATGAAATCCTCTTGCCAATTGGCGCTGCTAATCCTTTTCGTTCATTTTATCCTGTAGATCCTGTTAATTATATTCAATAAAAATTCGTTAGCTAACGCTAAGCTATCAGGCGATTATAATAAGCAGTAACAATGTACCGTTTTAAATTCTTGTAACACGTAACGACCTACCGCCATTGGCACATTTCTATGGTTCAAATGGTTCTTGCGTAGTGAAATCTTGCTGGGCCGGTTTAGATTCACCGAAAACTGGTTAGCGACTATTGCCTGGGTCACATTAATAAGATATCAACGTTGGATAAGTCACCGTAGTGAAAAATAACTACCCAAGTAAAACTATTATACGTTTATTAGCATTGTTCGCAATGTTACAATATTCAGACTTTCAGTGCGGCGACATGATCAATTTTAAACTAAACGAAAATCATAAAAAAAATCGAAGGCCCACAATCCTATTCTACCGACATCAACCAACTTCCTCTTCTTTTTTTAACCAAAAGCAAAACTGAAAATCATTTCAGCTTTTTTAGCCGTTAGAAGTTAGAATGATGGACTTGACGTATTACTCGACTGACTAAACTTATTTCAAATAATCCACTTGGCACTGGTAAAATTGTCTGCCGAAATGTCGGATAGAGGCCATATAAGAGAAGAAGAATATAAAATGATACAAACATACATTCGATGTTAATACTTCCTAAGTATTGGTCGTGGGTTCGATCCCCACTGAGAACAAACATTTGTGCGTGGAAAACATAGATGTTTGTTCTATGTCTGGGTGTTACTATGTATTATAAGTATGTATTTACAAAAAAAAAGTATATAAGTATTCTCTCAGCCATCTAGTTCCCATATCACAAGCTTTGCTTAGTTTGGGACTAGAGGGCGTCGTGTGTAAAGTCCATGAATATTTATTTATTTATTGCACAATTTGAAGCATTCGGTCGGTTGCGGAGAGTGATGTAAGGTTTTGTTACCACGAACCAGAACAACGCAGAGATGACAGAGAAAGTGGACCGGGAAGACCTTGGCCTATCGCGGCTTCAAGTTAAGTAACGATCATCATTTGCATATTAATATAGCCATTAACATCCGTATTCAATACTAGGAGCTGAACAGGCAAGTAGTAGTAGTACTTAGTAGAGCTTCTTGTGAATGAGCTTGTCCGGGGAAGTACTAGCACCGTACCTATTTCTGCCACCAAGCAGTGATGCTCGCATTGCTGTGTTCCGGTTTGACACTTACAATTTGAATATTTTCAAGAGGAGAGTGAATAGGTTTCTTCTAGGCATCGTCGACCGCATCGTCATTTACCATCAGGTGAGATTGCGGTCAAACGTTTGTCTATAATGTATAAAAAAAAAACTATTCCAAATGTCAACTCTAGCTTCTACGGTTCAGCTCTGGTGGATGTGACAGACAGACGGATACCGGAGTAAGACCATAAGTGTTCCGTTTTTTCAAAACTGTACCGGAACGTCTAAATGTTTTTGATATCGCATCCGCGGATGTCAAGTCTAAAAATTAGCATCCGCATCTGCATTTGCGGATGTGAAAGACCATATCAGCAAGGGTTAGTCTCAAAATCGCAAAGATTTTGAAAATTTAGAATAAACAGGATCTTGAGACAAAAAGTCCAAAATCCCTTTGGGCAAAATTACACCGTAATAGCTGTATTTTGATTTTACTTTACATTAGCATCAACCCTTATAAAACCCTTATAAAAGTTGTTGAGAACAGGAGAGGAAAGATGATTGGACACCTTATACGACATGACAGCTTAATCGGAAATATCATTGAAGGAAAGGTAGAAGGAAAGAGAGGAAGAGGAAGACCGCGTATTAGCTACATGAGCCAAGTGAAGGCGAAGATAGATGTCATGTCGTATAAGGACGTCAAGGAAGCTGCCCTGAAAAGAAGAACCTGGCGGGAAATGCATACATTACGCCGACAAGAGCACAGCTCTTAAGTTAGAAGAAGAATAGCATCAACCCTGCTATGAACTGTAGCGTTTTGTTGATTCTGAAAGTAAGCACTGACGGTGGGGTCAGTGATTTCTAAGTAGGTATAACAATGAATAATGAACAATAGAAAAGAAAGTAGTGTTGCATAATTTCGGAATCGACTGACCAACAAACAAATACTTACTAGTAGGTGGGTAAGTATAATAGTCACTCACAATGGATCTTTATCGCTCTGAATTATCTGCGCAGAACCGATTTTTGGGTCGAATTGGAGGTACCTAAGAGAATTTTACCGCACAACAGTACACGCCCAATCTTTGCACCTTTTTTTTTTTTTAATTAACCAATACTGTCCCACTGCTGGGCAAAGGTCTCCCCCCTCGTCTTCCACTTCCCGCGATCTTTGGCAAGTTCCGCCTTTGCACCTAACTTCAGAATATAAAAATGTTATTTAATAATTATGTTAGTAATATGGTTAAAATACCTAGTGACCATTTTTAAATTGTCGTGCCCTAACTGGGCTCATGTTGGTAGCATAAATATATTTAAGACCCTTTTGTACAACATGAACGTAATAAAGTACCTATTGATCGTAAATAAGTATTGATCGCAATAAAGTCATATTACGAAAAAAGTTATGAACATGAGTGTGACTGGGTACGCAGGTAGAGGAAGGCCGAAGAAGAAGTGGTTGGATTGTGTGAAAGAGGATATGAATGTGAGAGGAGTAGATTCAGAGTTGACGAATGATAGGAGCGAGTGGAAGAAGAATACATGTTGTGCCGACCCCGCCTAGCGCGGGATAAGGGCAGGGAAATGATGATGAACGCAATAAAGTATTGAGTATTAAGGGATAAAGATCCGTTTTGCGTACTATACTTACTTACCTACCTAGTATTTGTTGTTGGTTGGTCAGTTGATTCCGAGCAATACTCTTTACAGCTTTTTACAGACCTATGATGTTGATAATTTATCGGGCTAAGTTTCCGAACGTAACAAATTGACAGTCGCATAGAAGGTCCGACTTCCGAACGAAACACTGAGCGCAGTGCTGCCATGTAAACTAATCAAATTACCCCATTGCACCCACCCGCGCATGCGTGACGCTGACTTCCGCGCTATATTGCGTGTTCTGCATACTAAATTGCAATAAATAATCTTTACCGTCTGCGTTTTAAAGTTGAAATTCGTTTAACTATAAACCTGCATGTTTGAAAAAAGTAAGTGATTCTGATCGTTTTTATTCCTTTGAGCGTGAGTTGAATATCGCTTGGCAAGTTTGAAGCTTTTTGCGGTGCTAGTAATGGCGAACAAATTGAATTTGATGGCTTGTTTCTTGAGACATGAGAGGTGACAAATGTGAGGTTATAGTGTAAAGGTTTTTTAGCACTATATCTTATTATGTTGTATGAACATTGTATCTTGATCGAGTACAAAACGATTCGTGGTTATTTCATTATAATTTAAAACATATTTTTTTTACTTTCCGTTGGGTCACTATTCGGTTGCCCAGCCCATCCTGTATTTTAGAATATTATAATAACCCTAAAAGGTACACCCTTAATGTTTATAAAGTAGATCCAATAAGTGAGTCCCATTATCAAACTTGATTTTAGCTTAGTATAGAGTTACTGCGAAAAAGGAAATAAATAAATATTGCCGGACGTTTCACACGACGCCCTCTAGTCCTAAACTAAGCAAAGCTTGTAATATGGGAATTAGATGGTGATAGAATACTTATATAATTTTTTTGTAAATACATAGAACAAACATCTATGTTTGGCATACACAAATGTTTGATCCCAGTGAGGATCGAACCCACGACCCATAGCACGGAAGGCAGAGCTATTACCGACTGTGCTGTGACGCCTTAAAAAACATTTTTTTTGTAAAGGTATTAAAGCATTACCTGTCCACACTGGATCTCAGAATTTTGTGAGTTTTTTTTTTTGCAATAAACTCTCGTATTGATATTCCATGTTAGAAACTGGATAATGACGTTGGATTGGAACCTGTTTGAGATTCCGGTTCCGAGGGCAAGATCACTGGTGAAAATACGCACTTTCAATTAGGTATACGTGACGAATGCTGAGGTGAAACGTTTGCACCTAGAATAGTTGTAGAACTCTTTGTCTTGCATTATTCTGAAACAGGGACCAATTCGCCTCCATGCACACTGGATGTTCTTGCAGTTTCACGCACAATGAGTACTGATTTATTCAAACATTGATTCTTCTTACTGTACTTCTTACTGTACTTTAGACTGAGATAGGCCTAGTTAACGCTTGGGAAGATTTGTATGGTCGTGCGCGAATTGTAATTATATTGTTCAATAATAAGTTGTAACAGTACCTATTTATAATTTCTGTTATTACATACATAATTTATAAGTTTTTTTTTACAGTATATACTATATTTATAATAATTATGTACAAAATACAATACAAAATTTATAAGTTGTCTATAAAGTATTTATAATAATTTTTAAGTTTAAAAAAACTAGAAAAACCGACTTCAATTCGACTACCGGCTTTATCATCAGAGGATGATGATGATGGCAGTTCATTGGGAATGCTCTAGTGACCGTAAACATCACTAGTCACAGGAAAGTGAAATGCGCAATTTTGTGCACGTGGATGGCATATTATTTTCCATTTATTGACCGAGCGAGCGAAGCGTCTCAGTATCCACATTGGCCAAAAATGCGTTTGTCCGGATGTCTGTCTGTCTGTTCTCCTCTACAGGTCGCATTTTTCAACCGATCTGGACGAAACTTGGTACACAGGTTATATGAATTATTCGATTTTTTTTGTCGTCGGGGATTTTTGATCGGGGGGAAAATAGGGGAGAAAAGGAGGAAAGTTTGCTGTAGCGTTATTTATCGACGGATTTCAATCAAATTTGAGAAGCACACGTAAGATTTTATTCTACACAAGATGGTGTAAAAACATTTCCAAAAAGGGGGAGTAGAAAGGGAAAAAAGGGGAAATTATTTTTTTATTTATTTCCCGAAAATTGACTTCTACCAATATCAATAAGACTACACAGTCCTCTTCGCCTTTACGAGACAAATCCGTAGACACGAGATTCGACCTCCTAGGACCAAGGGAACGCGAGTAATCGCTAAAACTTGTTAATTTGTTTAAAAGTCTACATAGGCCTATTGGAAAATTCAAGCACCTGAAATTCGATTTAGCCAGGGTAAAAGGGAAAGTGTCGGTTATTGTATATGGTTATAAAGGCTTGCGAGGTCTATGTTCTCACAGGACAACTAGTTTTTATTTATAAGCCAAACTACTGAACCGATTTTGATGAAAATTAAATGGGACCAAACTGGAAGTACATCCATTCAGATTAAAAAAGTTTTTTTGAAATCGGTTCATATATTACGGAGTTCTGAGGTAACACACATAAAAAAACCGAATTGAGAACCTCCTCCTTTTTTGAAGTCGGTTAAAAAGTCAATTATGGTCAATTGTGTGTGGTTCAATCGTATCGTGATTATAATGTCATTGTAACATAATATCGAAAGGAAAAACTTTATTACTTGCAAAAAGTTAAAAACAAACCATTGTCTATAGTCTAACGGGCCAACGAACACTTGATAGCATAATATAATTGCTTCTTCTTTAAGGCTGGGGATCTGCCAAATTGCCAAAACTAGCGAAGTTCAAAGTGTGTTTAAAAGAAAAGTAAGATAGTAACTTCATTTATTTTGGTTGCAAATCAATATTCAGGATATGTGTAACAATTACATATTTAATTTAGCTTCATTTAGCTGGTTTATAATAGATAAATCTGGGATCAAACACAGCTCTCTCGCGCCCAAACCGTTTCGAGTCAAGTTTGTGCACTCGGATTAAGGAAATGAAAACAAAATCGCAAAAAGTACTCAGCACGTCTTGATGTACATATCCTTGTCTCCAAAACGCCCTGAATACATTTTGCGATTTTGTTTTCATTTCCTTAATCCAGGTGGCAGAAGATCTTCGAAATTTTGGATTTTAAATGGTCTATTCCACAATATTCCCTTGTTTTATCTACAAAACAACTAAACTTACGTATAGGCCAAATATTTAAGTATATAAAAAGTGTAAAATCTTTACTTAAATAGTCTTATTTTTTTAAATATTTAATAATTGCTGAGACTAGTTTTTAACCAAATATCGCAAGAAAATTCTTCAGTGGCCTCTAGGCGGCCGAAACGTTCGGACGTCAGGCCCACGCCAAATTTCTCAGGATTTTTAAATGAAGAACACGCAAACGTCTACTCGACAAAAGTCTACAAATCACGGTTCTATTGTATCATTTGAGTACACTACGTAGCAACATGGCAGTTTTTCTCGCGGCTGCGCGTAACGCGTAAGCAGACCGCGTAATAAGCTCATTTGACATTTACGAACAGTCACAATAAAATTTTATCGAGTAGAACTCCTGGTTTGCCAATTAATACGCATTGAAAGTGGCTTTACTTTTTTCTCTTGTATACATGACAATATCCAACAATAACCATACCAATGTAAACTTAGTTTTTATTTCTTTTAAGTCAACTCCGCCAATCAGTCAGTAGCTGTTATTTGTTTACACGGAAAATAGATTTTTCTATCCTAATTCCAATTAAATTAGGATAAGTAAGTACCTAATTATTATCTTGCTACTGCTCATACTTGTATTGCATTTAATTCAACCTATTTTATTGCTTTTGTAAAAACCTTTTTGTGAACAACCTTATTTATTCTAAAGAAGGATCTAACATGGACCGGAGAGGAACATTTGATGAAAGTAGAATACATAGAGAGAGACATTGCCTTCTGGCAAGACAAAATCTACCATTTTATCTTGCCAGAACGCAAAGAACCACATCCTATCCTATCCTACTAATATTATAAATGCGAAAGTTTAGATGTTTCAATCACGTCTAAACTACTGAACCAACTTGGATGAAATTTGGCATATATGCCAAGTTTCCTAAAACTCAATCCAATCCAGTAGGCACATAGGCTACTTTTTATCCCGAATAATTATCAGGATCTACAGGATAAAATGAACGAACAAGATTAGCAGCGCCAATTGGCAAGAGGATTTCATTGTCATGTCATGTCACGTCAGTTTGTCCGGGCGTAATACTACCTCTTTGGTCTAACGACTAGCGTTTGACATTCAAGTACGGGTTCGGTGTAATGTCAAGTTTCACAAAGTATCCGCGCGGTACACGCACATATAATAATACAACACAGATAATACAATGTACATGGAAACTGTACTCGCGTACGGAGTCGCGGGTAACTGCTAGTTAACAATATTTATGAAAAAAAACTAAAATAAATACTGCTGGTTTTTATTGCACGTATATTTTGGAATACTTATTTCTTCTGAAATTACCTACTTACATCCAATTCTGTATCAATGATCTGTATCTGTCTCTCACAATTTGTGTTAAACTCTCCGCAATATGTTAATGTTAAAGATGAGTTTGGAGCAGTACCCTCCTTATCCTTTTTCATATTATTTAGAGAGTTATTTTTCAGTAGTACCTAAGGTTTTAGTTTTTAAGCTTATCTACTATTTATCGATTTGAGAGTTTCCGTAGAATTTACTATGACCTAAATATTAACAAACATACCCACTTAATGTACTTATGTCTACGCCCAGCTACTTTGGATTCACAAGACGGAATATAATTTGAAGAGACCATTTGATAAATAAATTTAAATTTGATACAATTTGGAGATAAATGGAGTGTCAGAAAACGAGACCGAAAATCTACTGAACACAATTAAACAACTAGACACAGCCATATAACTCCCTATTGATAATGCGGACATACTTTCATGCTCCAGAGTCAGAAAGATGGATGAGTCTAACAACCATCATCATCATCATCATCAACCTATACTCGTCCACTGCTGGACGTAGGTCTCTCCCAAGACGCGCCATTGAGCTCGGTCTTCGGCTCTTCTCATCCAGTGTCTGCCAGCTACATTTCGCAGATCGTCGCCCCATCTCGCCGGAGGGCGTACTACGCTTGCCTAAACGTGGTCTCCACTCGAGTATTAGTTTGCTCCAACGATTGTCGGTTCTACGGCAAACATGGCCGGCCCACTGCCACTTCAGCCTGCTAATCCTCTGAGCTATGTCGAAAATTATGATCAATCACTGTCGCCGGAATGCCTCTCGAAGTTGTGCAGGAGTATGTCTACCTCGGGCAGACCCTGCGTTTAGGTAGACACAACTTTGAGAAAGAGCTAAACCGGAGAATCCAGCTGGGCTGGGCTGCGTTTGGGAAACTCCGTCAAGTCTTCTCGTCGCAAAAATATGTGTGGACTAGGAATGGTCGCATATTCATCCGCAGAGATGACCAATCTCCTGCAAAGCAAGTCAAAAACTATGAGGCACTGGCTGATATGAACTCCATACTGATATGAAACCAGGCTCTGCGAAGTAAAAATGAAGAAGTATAGATCTCACTAAAACTCAATAATACTCTGCCAAGAATATTTAGATATGTGCAGTATACAAACAAACCCCAGTGACTATACAGACTTTGTTTCTCGTCATGGATAATATCAGTAGATAAAGTGACACAGTCAAGTGATATAAGTAGAGACTATAATTTGTTGCAGATTTTAATTTTGACCGGTCTACCTCTAGTGAAGGACACAAAAATTCAAACCCTAATAATAGTAAATATTATGTAGTTTATAAAATACTGTTCAAAGAACTGTAGATTTAGTGATAAGCAATTTTAGTGGTGTAACGGAGTGTGAAAATAAACTACCCCTCAGTAAGTTAGATCCTCATCACCCTGCATTAGATATTATAATTAATGTATGATATAAATGTAATGATACAAAAAATGTTAAAAGGGTAAAAATATGCCACACATAATTTCAAAAAAGTTGATTATTCAAAAGTAACAAAAAACCAATAAATACTTTCATTCCTGTATGATTTAAAACCAATCTTGGCAGATTTTATCCAATTAACTGACTATTTGACACAAACAATAGCGTTCCTTTAATTTTGTTATCATGAATGTTATCATGAGCACTTATTACTCGTATATTGGAATCCAATCACACACTTAGTTATAAGTTGTTCCTTTTTTTTTCCTTAAAAAATAAGTACTAAATTTTTTAAGACATATTTTACCTACATCAAATCTGTTTATGCCTGTAATGGTATATCACACTGTAGAATGTTATAAGTAATATTTTTCTCCTAAATAACAATTGTGAATATGCCATTGGTGTAACTAACTAAATAAATAAATATAAAGATCGCAGTAAAGCATTTTTCAGTTTAGTTTTGTATTCGATAAAATTTACGAATTGCTTTCCGCGCATGTCATGACAACTCGATTCTTCTGTTTTGCACAGATAGACTATCCCCTTAATAATAGTTCAAACTGTGAACAATAGACGATACTAGTACGACGGTATTATAAAAATGATGACACTATCCACGTGAATTTTTTTAACCGACTTAAAAAAGGAGGAGGTTCACTTAGCTTAAAAGTACATTGCAACTGCATTGGATTTGATGCACTGCAACTAGCTGGGAGTTGGAGCAATTGGTGTACCATCGTCAGGGTCTGTAGACGTTGGGTGCCACTTGCATTCTAAGTAGCCGGACATTACACCTAACCTATGTTACGGTTATTCTAGGTACTAGATTATATTATTATTACTTTTTACTTCTTAGCTACCTACCTACTTGTTACTATGTTATCCTACTAATATTATAAATGCGAAAGTTTAGATGTTTGGATGTTTGTGTTTCAATCACGTCTATACTACTGAACCAACTTGGATGAAACTTGGCATATATATAGTTCGTAACCTGGATTGACATATAGGCTACTTTTTATCCCGAATAATTAACAGGATCTACAGGATAAAATGAACGAAAAGGATTAGCAGCGCCAATTGGCAAGAGGATTTCATTGTCATGTCATGTCACGTCAGTTTGACAGGGCGTAGTACTACCTCTTTGGTCTAACGACTAGCGTTTGACATTCCAGTACGAGTTCGGTGTAATGAGGTGTAATGTCAAGTTTCTCAAAGTATCCGCTCGGTACATGCACAGATAATATAATGTACACGGAAACTGTAGACGCGTACGAAGTCGCGGGTAACTACTAGTTTATTATAATTCATATAGTTGATCGAAGAGTAACGGAGGTGGTCACCGCCCTCTCATATGAGGAATGCGATTGAAGGATAGAGCTTAAATAAAAGTAAAATTCACAGTGATCATATAACTTTAAATCTATAAAAAGTTACAACTTACCTTTTAAGGTAAGTTAGGTAGGTACTTCCTGTTTCGCCACACACGCTGCGGTCGCATTGGGTCAATATACATTATTGACCCAAAGCGTTACGTCATTATATTAAAATTGACCTACTGCATTAAACACAAGTTTTACCTTGTATGAATCCATACATTTCCAAGTAGGTGTATCGAACTGTTGCGTGTGTGAGTGACCGATAAATCAACACAGTCACAACTGGTCCTACAAATATGAAATGTGGTTGATATCTTCTTTGTGTAATCTTGACATGTAGAAGTGCAATAAGAATTGATTTTATTTTAAACTAGCAGTTACCCGCGACTTCGCACGCGAGTACCGTTTCCGTGTACATTATATTATCTGTGCGTGTACCGAGCGGATACTTCTTTGAGAAACTTGACATTACACCGAACCCGTACTCGAATGTCAAACGGTAGTCGTTAGACCAAAGAGGTAGTACTACGTCCTGTCAAAGTTGACGTGTCATGACATGACATCTTCCTCTTGCTAATAATTGGCGCTGCTAATCCCGTTTTTTCATTTTATCCTGTAGATCCTGTTTATTTTTGGGGATAAAAAGTAGCCTATATGTCAATCCAGGTTACGAACTACATATATGTCAAGTTTCATCCAAGTTGGTTCAGTAGTTTCGACGTGATTGAAACACAAACATCCAAACATCTAAACTTTCGCATTTATAATATTAAGTAGGATTTGACTAGTCAAATGGAGACCGAGGACAGGAAAGAGAAGTGTCGGTCGTCCAGCGGCGAGATGGGCTGACGACATTACTAGCGTCGCAGGTCGGACTTGGATGAGAGTGGCGCAGGACCGCGGAGAGTGGCACAATGAAATAGAGGCCTATACCCAGCAGTGGGTGAGACCAGGCTGCGGATGATGATGAGTCAAATGTGTGAAAATAGGACGACAAGTAATAATATCTCATCTGCGTGTAATAGCACCGGCACCCATACCCTTCAAACTGGAACACAGCAATGCGAGCATCACTGTGCACACGAAATAGATGCTAGTACTGAACCCGGACGAGCGAGCACACAAGAAGTCCTATTACTTAAATCTAATACACTTTGTAACGTGAATTGTCACGTTTTTACGGAAGTGAGAGTTTGTAAGCGTCTGATTTCACTGTGAAACGTTGGTTTTGGAGCTGTTTTAAATGCATGTCACGGTAGTTACATACATGTTATGAGTACCAAAGGTGCGCTAATTTATATTTTTAACCACGAATTGAAAAAAGAGGTATTTTGACGTCTCTGGTCAATATTTGCATAGGTACTGGGAGTACTTTAAATTACTGTTCATTAAAGGTGTTTCTTTTTGCCTATTTTATTTTATGCTATCTAAAGTTTAATCTACTAAATTCCATGTTTCTTCGGAATCGGTCTATTGCGACACCCAAGATTGAGTATATTATGTAATTGCTCTAATAATAGTCCTAAGATCTGACAATGTTAAACATACATAATGAAGACAATAAATATAATTGGTGAAATACTGGTCAACATTAATCTGGACTCAAACATAGCATATATATTTTTACAGTTTTGTATAACAATCTCTACTCCATCTGTGCATGACTAACACTTGAATCCAAGTTCTTCATCAGAACACTAGCCTGTATTTGTCTGTCTGTTTGTAAACTTGTACCTACGAAGCTGTGGATTGAAAGTAATTGAAACTAGTGAATCCGCTGTCATAAAAGTAATAAATCCTAATCGTACGACATCACTGCGACAAAGGCGTATTAATAAATTCTTTAACCGTCAAGGACTTTATTTCTAACCAGCTGTTACCCGCGACTTCGTACGCGTGTACCGAAGCTTGGCATTACACCCGTACTTACATATCAGACTTTAGAGTTATAGACTAAAACTCGTACTAGGCCTTCTGAAGCAACAGACGTGACTTCCTCGTGTCTATTCAATAGGCGCCCCTAATCCCGTTCGTTCATTTTATCCGTTAACTACTCTGAATAAAAAGTAGCCATCTGTTTCCAGGTTACGAACTATATATTTCAAGTTTCATCCAAGTTGGTTCAGTAGTTTCGATTGATTCACAAACATCCAAACATCTAATCTTTCACATTTATAATATTAGTAGGATCTAAACTGTGGGATGGAGTAACTCCAGAGTCATCCCACAGTAGATTTGAGGATAACGTCATCACCACCAAGCTTCCCAACAGCCAGATGTTGCGGACGTTTTTTTTCGTCATTGTGTAAGAGCACCAATTACTGCCATTGGCTTAATTTTAGAGTCAGGCATATTTTACATCGGATTTTCCCTATTCATTTTTACTGAGAATAGAATAGAATAATTTTTATTTCCAAAAATAGAACACAGGATATAGGGTAAACAGTATTAGGACACAGTAGTTACACAAATTATTATGTATGCTAGAAACGGCAAGGCCCAAACTAGGCAAAAGCCTGTATCTTGGGTCTCAGGAATGCGATTTACCATTATAGAAGAATTTAAACAATTTTCGTTGAGTGAGTGTTCGCGATACTGTTTGGCGGTTTTATTTTTTTATTAATTATGCTAAATAGAACAAAAACAATTACTAGAGTAGGGAATTAAAGAAAACTGTGCAGCGGTAGATACCGACAGAAGTGTCACGGTAAATTTCCTTATTTTAATCAACCTATGCTCACCAACTGTTGGATATAGGCGTCCTTATTACCTAATATAAAAGGTTTTAGGGTGTCGGATCAAACTTGAAATTTCCCTAGAGATACGGAGTAAGTAAAGTGTAGTATGAAACTAGTTTCCACAGTATAATGCGTACAACGGATATTTATCCATCTGAAGTTAGGTGCAACAAACGATGGCGCATGTACTGTTGCGGAAAAATTTGCTTACCTCCCAATGCGACCCCAAAAATGGGTTCAGCGCAGATACTTCATAATCATAATATCTTTATTTAGTAAACTGCATTGGTATTCCAATCTCAGTTGAACTGCAAATTTGAACTGCAAAGTTTTAAATCATGGTCAGTTCATACTAACTTATAGTTATTCTGTGACTAAATAGTGACATTATGACGTCATTTGATGTGTTTTCGCGCATATTTTGCTGTCAAGTGTCTAAAAAGAATGATCCCGTGGTACAAAATTGTACCACGTGACCTGAAGAAATTACACTGGGCAGTGAAATATAACTTGACAGCAAAAGATTGGCATACGGGGGCAGGTTTGTCACAAGATCTTCAGAAAGACAAAGATCCGGTGTGACTACTATACAAGTATTGTTTAGTTTGGGACTAGAAGGCGTTGTGTGAAATATCCATGAATATTTATTTGTATTTTTGTCTGGTGTAATGGTTTTGTCCACTTTACCTATTCCAAACGCATCGGTGTTCGTTTTTGACGTAATATCTGATACGTCGGTTGTAAGAAGCATGACAGTCATGCAGGCGTGAAAGCTGTGAAGCCATAAAACAACCCATACGGAAATGGAACTGGTTACAATACACCTCACTCTGGAATTACTTTAGCTACGTATCTCTGGGGAAATTTCGAGCATTATGAGACTGCGACACATAAAACTAGCGTAATAAGGAAATTTATCATTTATACGATGCCTAGTCTTCCTTCCTCTTTAATAATGTATAAGTACTTAGTCTATTTATATGTATACTATACTTCCCATATAAAAAATCGTGTTATCTCGTAAAGTTTTGTTATCATAGTCACTCAAAATCTAGACTGAAAGAAAGCACCACAAATAGGACAAACGGACACCGGAGTGAGACCATAAGTGTTCTGTTTTTCCAAACTGGACTGGAACACTAAAAACGCTAAGGATAATAATTGTATTGAGTATTGGGAATGGCCTATTACCGAATAAAAAAACTAGATAGGGCTCTATAGTTACATGAGAAAGATTTCCCTCGATGCAGCCAAAAATTGAAACCAAAAGTGAGTAATTTCATCGGAAAGTGAAACCATAACAAATTATTGGATATGAATCGAACATGCATGTGGTTACTAAGCACGCGACAGCATAGAGCATTTGGAGTTATAGCGTTTAAATTAAGGCTCGATTCCTTGTGCAATTTCAGTACTCAGGTAATTTGAATTCGTCACAACTCAGTCGGTAATAGCTCTGCCTTCCGTGCTGTGGCTCGTGGGTTCGAACCCCACCGAGAACAAAAATATTTGTTTTAAGTATTCTATCAGCATCTACATAGTTCCCATATTACAAGCTTTGCTTAGTTTGGGACTAGAGGGGGTCGTGTGAAATGTCCATGAATATTTATTATCTAAGTCCTGAGTTTTCATAATGTCCAAATGTATCGTGTTTCGTCACTGTGGGCAGTGGTTGGGCGTAAAGACGGAGCACCATTTGAAAGTATTTCAAATTCGTCACTCGTATTTATCATATTTATTTTTAAAGCCAACATCTGTTGTGTGATGTGAATGTAGGATAACTCGAGTTCTTCTGATGATGTGTAGCATATTGCACGCATACGCCGGACGTGCCTATGTCTCACTGCACAACTCACATATCTTCAAGTAGAATACCTTAGATTACCTAGACCTATTTATGTAGAGATTTCTTACTATACTTAGAGAACAGCTGCGGGCATAAAAGTCATTAATTTGTTTTTTAAGTATTTTAGGTATATTTACAAAAAAAGTATATAAGTATTCTACCAGCATCTTGTTCCCATATTACAAGCTTTGCTTAGTTTGGGACTAGAGGGCGTTGTGTGAAATGACCGTTACTAACATTGCCTCTATACGATAATGCTGTGTACCTTTGCTTTCGGTTCTTATACTCGGCAAATATCTAGATTTATTTAATTATGTACCTATACTACCTATGTACGCGCTTTACTTCCAAACGACTGCACCAAATTGGATAATTCTTTGCTCGTTATTGTCAGGACAAGATTTGTATTATAAAAAAATCGAACAGTTTTTTTTAAATCTCCTTATATGGTGAGCCATAGAATACTATTTACCGCGAGCTGTGGTGAGCTGTG
Organism: Gandaritis pyraliata; assembly: GCA_947859175.1. Classification (NCBI taxonomy): domain Eukaryota; kingdom Metazoa; phylum Arthropoda; class Insecta; order Lepidoptera; family Geometridae; genus Gandaritis; species Gandaritis pyraliata. Next base: position 4,140,492 of record OX401879.1, read on the forward strand.
GGCAAAGATTGCCACTGAGTGGCATCCTGACCCAGTAAGAAGACGACGCGACGTGGCAGACAAAAAAGAAGATGGCGCGACGAGCTTCACCGTTTTTTGCCAGATTGGCAAAGTATAGCCCAGGATCGGAGTGTGTGGAGAGAATGGGGGGAGGCTATTGCTCAGCTGTGGGACACAAAGGTCTAAATATAATAATATAGTATGAAGTTCGCCGGGTCAGCTGGATTTGATAAAAAATCATTAAAAAAAAAAATCAAAATGTATTTAAATTACATGCGTTATATCGTTATAAATAAATATAAATAAATAAATATTCATGGACTTTACACGCAACGCCCTCTAGTCCCAAACTAAGCAAAGCTTGTGATATGGGAACTAGATGGCTGATAGAATACTTATATACTTTTTTTTGTATATACATACTTATAATACATAGTAACACCCAGACATAGAACAAACATCTATGTTTTCCACGCACAAATGTTTGTTCTCGGTGGGGATCGAACCCACGACCCACAGAAACACTGCACAGAAGGCAGAGCCATTACCAACTGAGCTGTGTGTGTGTGTGTGTGTGTGTGTTATAAGTCTGATATTGCGTAGCTCCTCGTTCACGCAACTGTGTCACGCGATGTTTATTATTATGACAGACAACGGCCCACCCGCCCACTTGACTATTATGTGGTGCGTGTCTAAAGTAGTTTGGTGAAGATGGTACTACAGATTACAAACTAGAATCTATGTGAGAATTATGTGATATCTTTCTGAACGATCTTATAATTCTTACTTAAGTTTCATAGAGAACGAGAACATTGTAGGAAGGGATTATCTTTAGATAGATAGATAAACACTTTATTGTACACAAAGAAGAAACAGAACATAAGATAAAACAATTAAAGCTAATGTACAATGGGCGGCCTTATCGCTAAAAGCGATCTCTTCCAGACAACCTTTGGATGGAGAGGATAAACAGAAACAGAAAGACGGCGGTGTACAAAGTGTGCACAAACAAACTAATATACCTATATTCATCACTTTAAGGATAGAGCTGAAGATACTTGTTTACGCGTAAGACTTTAGGTACTTCTGAGTTATGTACGTCTACGTGGTTATTATGTAGGTGTCACAAATCAACATACATATGCCATCATAAAATTTTTTAGGCCTTAGGTAATACTAGTAGACTTGTACGCGTCTACAGTTTCCGTGTACATTATATTATCTGTGCGTGTACCGAGCGGATACTTCTTTGAGAAACATGACATTACACCTCATTACACCGAACTCGTACTGAAATGTCAAACGCTAGTCGTTAGACCAAAGAGGTATTACTACGCCCTGTCAAACTGACGTGACATGACATGACAATGAAATCCTCTTGCCAATTGGCGCTGCTAATCCTTTTCGTTCATTTTATCCTGTAGATCCTGTTAATTATTCGGGATAAAAAGTAGCCTATATGTCAATCCAGGTTACGAACTATATATATGCCAACATTCATCCAAGTTGGTTCATTAGTTTAGACGTGATTGAAACACAAACATCCAAACATCTAAACTTTCTTCATGTATAATATTAGTAAGATGCGTGTAGGTAACACGGTACCTTGCCTACTTATTATAAGTACTTAGTAAGTAGGTACAGTACGCGCAACGGATCTTTACCCCTTTGAATGAAGTTAGGTGCATCAAATGAATGCGCATTACAGGTTACCTCCAATTCGACCCATAAATCGGTTCTGCGCAGATACTTCAGAGGGTTAAAGAGCCGTTGTAACTACTAATACATACTGGCAAAGATATTTTGAAAAATCAGCTTGATCCTTAATCAGCTTACGAGCTTAATAATTTAATTGTCAACTGGTAAACTCAGGCGATTGAATTTTTAGACCGCTCCGGTTAGTAACTGTATAATATGTGACGCACTCATCCGAAACGTTTGAAAGAGTACACGTGCGACACTGGGTCACTTGTCATCATGCGGCAAAATAATATTACCATTTCGTGGGTAATTCGTCTCGCGCTGGCAACACCGCATCGACCGCAGTTCGCTTCCAGCGGGGGATAGGGGAGACGGGTGCGTCTGTCAAAATAAATTATTGCAAGTTGTAATTTCGCGAATTTTACCAAACGAAAAGCTTTTACTAAATTAATTTACGCGATACAGTATTCTGTAAACGTTAATGTTCAGTGAACACGCTCGTGACCGAAACGAAAACGAAAAGTGAAGCTAAATATCTCGCTCAGTAGGTCGAGCGCTGAGGAGAGCTAGCTATTTTTATTTTGTAGCCCAGTTTATTGTAAATATTGTTTTAGTGTCGAAACACGGTAGCGAAGGTAAACCGTTCTCTATCTAATAATGCAGTCGGAACTGTTTTTATGACTTTCTGTGCCAATAGTTGTACAAAAACGGTTCAGTGTTTTGTGCCAAAGAGAACTCATTGTGACTTCCAAATTCAAAACTGTATTTTCTACTCGTTTACAAAGAAATCAATATTTACAGTGCTGTGATAAGAAACTTACTATTCTTTGTGTCTAAAGTTTAGTGAAGTGTTCAAAATTTCAAAAATGGAATATTCATTGTAACTTGAGAGTGAATTTCAAAAATGGAATCTGTTTATTTTTCTAAGTTTTGAGAGTGAATTTCAAATATGGAATCTTATTTCTTTTTTTGAGTTGAGTTGAGGCTGCTGTTCGTTGGTTGAATCAAATAATCAAAATGGAGTTTTGTGATATACAATCGGAGTTATGAGGAGGGTGTTTGGTGTCTGTTCTGACGGCTGGGTCCTGTGCGGGCAGAATGTGAGCGCATCCGGATGTCAATAGATGTTGTCTGTATGTTGTATTAATTTTGTTTTTTTTTTATTCTTTCTCTGTAAAGATGGCAAGATCAATGCTTACTTGCATAAAACTCCTGCATATGCTATTGAAATTGGTCATTGTCTTCCAGGTATACCTGAGTGTTAGTGGCTCACAAATTCATAGGCAATGTAGCTCTATAAAACAATTTTTTAGTCTGTTGTGCAAAGTATTAATTTCAACACTAATAATAACAAAAACTATTAAAAATAAAAATTGGTATTCATTTTGTTGTTGCATTTTCCTAAACTAACCTAATTTGATAGATTAAAAATCATCCCGTTCTTTTATCATAAACTGAAATGACAACGATAAGTTCATATAGTGCTGTCAAATTAGGTTAGTTTGGAAAAATGCTAAAACATGCACCATTGTCAATGTTGGGTATATTTTGCCATCTTTACAAGTAACAAGTCCTGTTTTATTCCTTGTCTCGTGTCTATCTTAAGTAACTATTAATAGCTGAGTGTTTGTTTATTAAGTCTATCATTTCTGCATTCATTGTGGTCATGTAACGATCATCTAATCTAAAACTTAAATGCCTCTCCGATGAACATTGTTGGATGAACATTGTTGCCGTCCAACTGGATGTTATTTATACATTATAAAAAGTAGGAATACACTTTATACATATTATTCCTAACACATAGTGACTGTAGAACAAACATTACCTAACACAAATGTTTGTTCTCAGTGGGGATTGAACCCACGACCCACAGCACGGAAGGCAGAGCTATACCAACTGAGCTGTGACGCCTGTCACATTTTTTACAAAAATTTTTTTACTAGTGCAAGCTAAATACAACACAATATAATATACCTACTAAAAAAACTAATTAAACAGCTAAGGACATACCTAATTAATATTTACAAGAAGTAGGTAGGTAATATTATTCTGTGACACATTGTCATTATGACATCATACACAAGTACAACACTTTAATTAGGCGATACTTTGTAGAAGAAGAAGTATATATATATTTGGTTTTTAATAAAAGTAATACTTTATTCACAAAGAAAATTATGACTAATACAGTATTTACAATATTTATAATATGTACAAAATACACATGAAGCAGTTAAGCTATCTACACACCGTTGCAAACGATTTATAGATTATATTTATATTTGGTTAGTGCTTTATTATTTTAAGTAGGTAATTTTTATATATTTTAAAGACATTTCTCCCTACCAAGTTTTCCACAATATTAGCTCTATCTTTTCTCCACACTACACAAAGGTTGGTTGGAAGAAAATGCTAATTAGCATTAAGCCCGCCTCTGTACTGTTTTTATATGTGCAATAAAAAGTTTTCTAATCTAATCTAATCTAATCTGCCGAAGTGAGAATAAGGCCCCAGATCAAAGAATTTATTTCAAAAATGTGAAGCATCCGATTGAGTAATAGCCCTTTTATCTTCTTCTGTGTACCCTGAGGATTGTTAACTGGTTTCTAACGAGCATTATCTTGTGTTGGTGTTGTATATTCTGTGGTATAGTGTTACGAACATTATGCCCGTTGGCGTGTTGAGTGCTATTAATTTTTGCATTTTGGAGAGTGCAGATTTTTTTACAATTTTTTTCTTTAGTTTGGTGCCAGTTTATATTGTGCTATTCTGTGCTTCCTGTTTGCTGCTTGTTTTGTGTTGTGACTGTGTACCAAATAAAATTATCTCTATCTCTCTCTCTCTCTCTCTCTCTCTCTGACCCTGGTTTTTCTTTAATTCTTATAAAATGTCACGTAAAGACTCCGACACACTATGCCGGATGGGGTTTTTGCCGCCGGGATATTCAGACCGTTTATTCGTTTGTGCGGCAAGCCCGGCAGCTCAAATACCCGCCGGCATAGTGTGTAGGAGCCATAATAGTTGTCTGCATGTGGACGACGTTGATCCAACCCAAATTTGAAACCCCGAAAAACTGGGGCGAAAAGGGGGCGTTATATTATAACACCCCCTTCAGCTTCAGACACTATATCCATTTCATTTTAATATAAAATCTCAGAAGCTGAAGGGGGCGTTATAATATTATAACGCCCCCTTCATTTTTTCGGGGTTCAGATAGAAAAATATTTTCTCAAATCGATTTATAAATGACTGAGTTAAAAGGTGTCTCTTCTACTTACTTTCGTTATAGGCAGTGGCTACCGCTCAACATCGGGTGGGCCATCGGCTTGTAAAGTTCAGTCCGAGCAAAGGTTGCTTGGAAGAGATCGCTCATAGCGATAAGGCCGCCCATTGTACTTCACTTTCATACAAGAACTGTGTCTAATATGAAATTTCCTTAATGGTGCAGGTACAATAAAGAGTTTTCTATATATCTATCTTGCTCCATCATTTAGTTGTCATCATCATCATCATCTCAGCCCGTTTGCACCACTGCTGAGTATAAGCCTCTTTACTGCGCCATTCTTTCCTGTCCCTCGCGAGTCTCAACCATTGATTCCCGGCTCGTTGTATTATGTCATTGGACCATCGGGCGGGTGGTCTGCCTCTTGGTCTACGAGCATCCCTTGCCCACCATTCTGTGACAGCCTTCGTCCATCTTCCGTCTCCTTCTTGCCAAGTGTCCCATTTAGTTGTATATAAAAAAAACTTGTAGGAGCGAGTGACGTGCACTCAGCTTCAGTACAATTTTCCAACTGTCGAAGCATCGTTCAGTCGTTCAGTGTTCAGAGGGGCGATTACGAGTTGACAATGTAAAAACCGGTGTTAAACGTCTGACGCCAACCACACCGGTTTTTGCATTGTCAACTCGTAATCGCACCTCTGCAGACGGGCGGATCCGGAACTCATCTCTGACCATTCACTTAGCATCGTTCTGGCTCTGTTCACAGAGTATACCTTATAAACTACTGAAACCATAGACTAGATTAGGCACCTAATAATCTTACAAACTTTAATTATTGTTTTTGTTTCCAGGGATCGCCGCACGGTTCAGTGATGTCGTGTCAGTCGCTCGCCGCACGCGCATTCGCTGATAATGACAATATCACGCACTGCACCACGTTTCATAGGTGAGTTCATCTCTCAAGAGGTCGAGCTTCGTCCGTTCGTATTATAGCCAACTCTGATGAGGTTTTAACCCGGCTTAAGACCTCCGTCGTGGCCTCCGAAGTACGGAAGCGCTCAGATGTAAATACCACTAGTCATCCATCCAAATAGCACACACACACACACACACACACACACACACACACACACACACACACACACACACAAATAAATATTCTTGGACTTTACACACAACACCCTCTAGTCCCAAACTAAGCAAAGCTTGTAATATGGGAACTAGATACTGATACTTATATACTTTTTTTTTTGTAAATACATACTTATAATACATAGTAACACCCAGTCATAGAACAAACATCTATGTTTTCCACGCACAAATGTTTGTTCTTGGTGGGGATCGAACCCACGACCCACAGCACGGAAGGCAGAGCTATTACCGACTGAGCTGTGACGCCTGTCAAAAGTTATAATTACATAGGTGATACAACATGTGTTACCGGTTATAGTGTCTGTGTGTGTGTTGTGTGTGTATGTATTTGTGTGCGACTGTAAAACTGTAAAAATCTTCTTAAAACCATGTATGTTCGGTATTTATTTCAGATCTGTAAGATTCAGCTCAGAATCCCGTGGATCAGGGAGAGTTTCAAACGATCATGACAAGAAAGAAACATCAGGTATTAATGATTTATTCATCTGCATATATTGCACTAGCTTCCGCCTGCGACTTCGTCCGCGTACCGTTAGATCCTGTTGATTTTTAGGGATAAAAAGGTGCTTATGTGTTAATCCAAGCTACGAACTATATGTATTCCAAGTTTTATCCAAATCGGACCAGTAGTTTTTGCGTGAAAGAGTAACAAACATCCAAACAAATTTTCGCGTTTATAATATTAGTAGGATATATGAAAGCACTACGTTTTATATCGAAAAGTTTGCAGAACGAGATGTGTACGAAGTCGCGGGCTGAAGATAGTAAGCTAGTACCACAATAAAATTATAGTCTGTGTGACATTCAGATAGGAGGTTTTAGAATAGTGAGACATGTCGGTGTTAAGTCTCATGTGCCTGTAATAGCACCGGCCGCCATACCCTGCAAGCCGGCACACAGCAATGCGAGCATCACTGTGCACAGATATAGGTGCTAGTAGGTACTTACCCCGGACGAGCGAGCACACAAGAAGCTCTACTACTAAACTAACTCTACTTTATAAGAAAACTAGCAGTTACCCGCGATTTCGTACGCGTCTACAGTTTCCGTGTACATTATATTATCTGTGGGTGTACCGAGCGGATACTTTGAGAAACTTGACATTACACCTCATTACACCGAACTCGTACCTACTGGAATGTCAAACGCTAGTCGTTAGACCAAAGAGGTAGTACTACGCCCTGTCAAACTGACGTGACATGACATGACAATGAAATCCTCTTGCCAATTGGCGCTGCTAATCCTTTTCGTTCATTTTATCCTGTAGATCCTGTTAATTATTCGAGATAAAAAGTAGCCTATGTGTCAATTCAGGTTACGAACTATATATATGCCAACTTTCATCCAAGTTGGTTCAGTAGTTTAGACGTGAACACAAACATCCAAACATCTAAACTTTCGCATTTATAATATTAGTAAGATAGTAAGATAAGATGTGTATTTGTTTCTCAGGGTCGATGTCTCTGACGGCATTGGCGGTAACCCCTGTGACGTCACAGAGCTCTGCAATGAGCCAATCAGTGCCTTCGAACTCTATCAACTTTGATCTTGATGTAGAGGTGAGAATATAACTAAATATTATATAAATAGAGACAGCTGTCACAGCTCAGACGGTATAGCTCTGCCTTCCGTGCTGTGGGTCGTGGGTTCGATCCCCACTGAGAACTAACATTTGTGCGTGGAAAACATAGATGTTTGTTCTATTTCTAGGTCTTACTATGTATTATAAGTATGTATTTACAAAACAAGTAATTAAATTTAAAATTTTGGACTTTGATACCCATATTGAGCGAGTTGTGAAAATAAATGTAATCCGCCATTTTGTGGCGGCGGCCATCTTGTACCGCCGATTTTCATCAAACATAGCTAAGAACACTCCCGACTAATTCACCTTTCAAACAAAAAAAAAAATCAAAATCGGTTCATCCGTTCGGGAGCTACGATTCCTCAGACAGACACACAGAGACACGTCAAACTTATTACACCCCGTCGTTTTTGCGTCGTGGTTTAAAAATATATGTATTGTATCAGCAATCTAGTTCCCATATTACAAGCTTTGCTTAGTTTGGGACTAGAGGGCGTTGTGTGAAATGTTCATGAATATTTATTATTATTATGTAATTTTCAGTGTGGCCAACAACAAACATGTAGATTTCCAAAATTAGAGGAATGCGCGCATTTCCACTACGAACGTGTCACGTTAGGAGGGCTCAATATAGAGGTTGTGCCTTGCGAGGAGAACTGTACTGATTCCTGTGAAGAAGGTATGCTTTTCACCACACTGGTTTGTTCAACAGCTTGATATATTTATTGGAGTTTGATAAATCTTGTCAAAAATGCAATATGGCGGCTCTAAATTTGTTTTAATTGCAATGAAGAATGTTGTGTTTTGCCAATTTTTTAATCAAAATATGATTTCAGGTTGGATATGCCTAAAGGTGCGTTCGCACGTGAACAGTGCTTGCGAAGAGACCGCGGAACGAGTCCTTAACACGAGTTGGAGCGAAGCGAGCGACGTACGGGAATGGACTTTGAGCAGGAATCGGGAGAATTTACTCCGATTAGACGAGATATTACACAGGTGACATTAAAAAAAAATCGAGGTTTACACTGTCTTTATTATTTTTATTTAATACTTTATTGCACAAAATTACACAAATTCTATACAAAGGGATGACTTAATGCTAGAGCTTTGTCTGCCAGCCAACCCAAGCGTGGTGGTTTATTCTTTATTTGTTTTTACTAGCAGTTGCCCGCGACTTCGTACGCGAGTACCGTTTCCGTGTGCATTATATTATCTGTGCGTGTACCGAGCGGATACTTTGAGAAACTTGACATTATACCGAACTGGTACTCGAATGTCAAACGTTAGTCGTTAGACCAAAGAGGTAGTACTACGTCCTGTCAAACTGACGTGACATGACATGACATCATCCTCTTGCTAAATTGGCGCTGCTAATCCCGTTCGTTCATTTTATCCTGTAGATCCTGTTAATTATTCGGGATAAAAAGTAGCCTATGTGTCAATCCAGGTTACGAACTATATTCCAAGTTTCATCCAAGTTGGTTCAGTTTCGACGTGATTGAAACAAACATCTAAACTTTCACATTTAATAATTATTAGTGTGATTTTCCCCAGATGCATCTACGACAGAAAAGTGTCCGGTCTACCAAACCTTTCAACGGAGTTAGTGTCAAATATGCAAGAAGAAGAGTATTCGCGATTAATATCTGACTATATGCACCATCTGTCCATCATAGCAGATGATACCATTAACTGCGGACCCGCCCTTAACTGGCTGCAGATGGATAATAGAGGTAAATCCCCCTTCATACTAACCAAATCCCCCATTTTTACAATCCCCCTTTATACTCTCGAAAATCAAACCCTATTGCAAACTTGTTAAAATCCCTCTTTAAACTTTCATTCTTTTATATAGTTTTTTAAATCCCTTTCAATCAAAATCCTTCGTAACACTTGTCAAAATCTCTTACGTTTTATTGCTAAATCTCCCGACTATAGTGGCTAAAACCCCATTTCACACTATCTAAAATCCCCCCTCCCACTCACGGCAAAATCCCCCGCCACACTTACTAATAACACCTTTTCTCATTACACGTGCTGAATCTGCAATCACTCGCTAAAATCATGCTCAACCATAGATTTTTGTATGAAAATCTACTCAAATACAACGTGTAACATATTGTCCCTATAAGCCGAAAAGGGGCTTATTCAGACCAAACACGTGAATACATTGGCATGTGCAAAAGTTGAATACAACATGTTTGAAATTTCTATTTTTTTATCTTAGAAATTTGCGACAACCCTAAGCGTTTATTTACTTTGCGTATGTATCCAGCCTGTTAGTACACATGCACACGCACCCACACATAGACACTTTAACACGTGTGCAATGCTCTTAAGACGCTTTTCATGAATGAAAAACTTCGAAATATTAAAAGTAGTAGAACAAATGTTGTTCGCCATGACGTTTAGAATACCCCCCTTTCGGACTTATAGGGACATTATGTTACACCCTGTATATACTTGTTTAGGGAGAACGCAAACCAAAGACAAAACGTCTTGTCGAACAGTTAGTGATGTGAAACTTTATAATTTCGTGACAAACCCTGTCAGTATAACTTTTTTCGTCACAATATGTTTCGTCTTATTTGCTGTTTTCGTTACTTGCTTATTTGATGAGAATCATGCTAAGTACTTAATAATATTATTAAGTACACTACATAATTACACTATATTCTTATTTATTAAAAAAGCACAGTTCATTCTCTAGGTATGTGCGTATAAAGCAATGTTTAATAGGTAGGTACTAAACAATGCTATAATAGATAGGTAAACATAATTTTATGCATGCGTCGTGTCAATTGATGTGAATTTCTTTACAACGAAAACAGCATATGACGAGGAAGCATTCATCATATGCTGTTTTCGTTATAACAGAAAATTTATTTTCACGTCACTAAGTACGCGACAAAACAGTTTTGTCGATAGATGTGCGTTGGCCCTTACATTTCTTGATCAGAATAATATATATACTAGATTTAGTTTGTATGTATTGTTGTCCGCAGGTCATAAGTTGCTGGTGGCGAATGAAGACTCGAGTTCTATAAACACGCCCGCCGTTGCCGCTGCCTACTCCGTCAGGAAATACGTGTCACAAGTACGTACCTACTTATCTACTTAGTGGTTTCTCTATCGGATTTCAGTTGGTAGAATTTTTTTTTAATGTTTAGCGCATACATCCCACTACTATTATAAATGTCTAAGTTTAGATGTTTGTGTTTCAATCACGCTGTAACTACTTGTCGGATTTGGATGAAACTTAGAACACATATAGTTCGTAGCCTGAATTAACAGATAGGCTGCTTTTTATTTAATTATTTATTTATTTATTATTTCTTGCCTTCGTAGATTATACGAAGGCATTTGACAGCATTATACACACATCTATTTTAAATTCTTTACATAATCAACACATAGAGTCAACTTACATTCACTTAATTCACAAAATATACTCTCAAAGCACAGCCTCAATAAATATAGATTCAGTTGGCCCATCTTTTAAAATAGCTAGAGGAGTCAAACAAGGAGACCCGCTATCTCCAAAACTTTTTACCAGTACCCTCGAAGAGGGGTTCAGGAAGCTGGCGGCTAGCTGGGACGGAAATGGAATCGATCTCGGTGACGGAGTGAAGCTAACAAACCTCCGCTTTGCCGATGACATTGTCCTATTTTCTTCTTCGGCTTCGGAGCTACAGTCAATGCTTCAAGATCTAAGCATGGCAAGCCTTGAGATTGGACTTAAGATGAACAGGTCGAAAACCAAGCTCATGACCAATGGCGTTAAAACCAGAGTTGAAGTAGATGGGGAAGAATTGCTATATGTGGAAGATTATATCTACCTTGGCCAAATAGTTTCTTTCGATTCCAGGCAAGATAAGGAGATCGCTCGGCGAACCGAAAATGCCTGGAGAAGCTATTGGGCTATGGGAGACTTAATGAAAGATCCAGATTTTCCACTATCCTTAAAACGCAAACTAATGGATACATGCATTCTTCCCGTCTTAACCTATGGTGCGCAAACTTGGTCATTGACGCAACTTCAAAAGTCCAAAATCAAGGTTTGCCAACGTGCGATGGAGCGCAGTATCCTTGGTGTCAAGTTAATGGATAGAATCCGCAACACCGAACTGCGCTCGCAGACTCAAATCGCAGACGTAGCTTTGAAAGCCGCTAAGCTGAAGTGGGATTGGGCTGGTCATGTCTGCCGTATGCCAGGTGAGCTGTGGGCAAGGATTGCCACTGAGTGGCATCCTGACCCAGCAAGAAGGCGACGCGGCAGACCAAAAAGAAGGTGGCGCGACGAGCTTGACCGTTATTTATCAGATTGGCGAAGTATAGCCCAGGATCGGAGTGTGTGGAGAGAATGGGGGGAGGCCTTTGCTCAGCAGTGGGACACAGAGGGCTAAATATAATAATAAAAATAATTATTTAATATTAGTGGGATACAATTTAATTATGAAACAAGTCCACACTAATTATTTATTGCAAGTATATAATTTTTTTTTCAGGCTCGCGATGAAATCAGCTTCGAAGTAGGCGATATGATCTCCATTATCGATATGCCGGGTAAGTACATACTTAATTACACAACAAAAAAACTTTTATTCAACTAAATGATGGAATACAATATAACTATACTAACTAGTTGTCCTGTGAGAACATAGACCTCGCAAGCCTTTTTTTTTTGAAATTGAAGGGACTCCCTTTTCCGCATTTAGGCTCAAAGTTGGCCCATTATGCGTGGGGGGTGTTCTGGCTAGGAGTGTAGCCAGCCTAACTCCTCCCAAAAGCACAGAAGCTTCCTGGGGGCTTCGCAGGCTTGGAGGAGTGACCTAGGGTTATTTAGGATTTCTGTTCGTTGTGTGGTTACGCCCTCACATTCCAGGATTACATGGGCAGCTGATTCTTCTTTGGTAAGACAGCCTCTGCAGAGTGGACTGTCAGTGGCTCCGATGTTGTAGAGGTGTTTATTCAAGGGACAGTGTCCTGTCAGGGTCCCCACGATGATTTTGAGGTTATGTCTCTGCAGGCTCAGTAGACGGCGTGTTAATCTCGGTGTGATTGCTGGGATTGCAGCTCTTGACTGTCTGCAGTCCGTCGTGCGAGCCCAGCGTGTGTTGTGTAAGTGAAGGGTGTCCATACGCACCCAGGTGCGTAGTTGGGAGAAAGGTAGAGGAAGGAAGGGGTTTGGCCCTTCGGATGTTGTTCCTGCTCCTCTTCTGGCTAACTCGTCTGCAGCATCGTTACCCAGTGATCCACTATGTCCCTTTATCCACTGTAGGATTACCCTGTTTTTTATGGCGACGCTCTCCAGGGCAAGGTGACATTCGTATATCAGTCTGGAGGTACAGTTGTGGCTCTCCAAGGCTTTAAGTGTGGCTGTGCTATCGGAGAGGATCCGTATGTTGTAATCAACGATTCCTCTCCTGTTGATTGCTGTTGCCGCTTCGGTAATGGCTGCACATTCACATTGGAAGATGGAACTGTGTGTGCCGAGTGTCATTGATATGTTGATGTTGAGATCCAGCGAATGTACTCCGGCGCCTGTACCCTGTTTGGTTTTTGAGCCGTCAGTGTAGACTCGTACTTCGCTGCTTCCTGATTGATCTCTTTGGTCTTCGTGGGTTTGTATGTGGTAGTGTTTCTGGAATATTTGTTGCTTGGGGATCTTGTCGCACGGTGCTCCTATCAGCGGTTCGTGCGCTAACGCTCTTACCAGAATAGATGCGTGTGGGCTCCTGGTTGATCCCCATAGGTTCAGGTGTTTGAGTCTGATAGCGGCCATCGTCGCTTCCTGTTGTATATAAAGGTCGAGTGGCGTGAGGCCCAGGATTATCTCAAGGGCAGCCGTCGGCGTTGTCTTCATGCAACCTGTTATTGCAGAGCATGCCAGTCTCTGAAAACGTTGCAGTTTAGTTATCACGGTCGTGAGTTCGGTTCTGGTCCACCATACAACTGCTCCGTATTTAAGTGCTGGTCTTATTACGGTTGTATAGAGCCATCGAGTTATTTTCGGCGAAAGCCCCCATGTTATTCCGAGCATTCTACTGCATTGGAAGAATGTGGCGTTCGCCCGTTGGAGTTTATAGTCAAGGTGCTTGTTCCACAGCAGTTTGCTATCCAGTATGACCCCTAGATACTTGACTTCGTTGGTTAACTTGAGATCGGTGTTGAAGGGTTTGGGTAATTTTAGGTTACCCAGGCTTCTTTTGTGTGTGAACATGATCAGTTCTGTTTTTGTGGGGTTAACTGATAAGCCATGGCTAGTGCACCAGCTTTCAATTGTTTCTCGCAAGCCTTTATAACCATGCAATAACCGACACTTTCCCTTTCCCCTGGCTAAATCGAATTTCAGGTGCTTGAAATTTCTAATAGGCGCCCTACCTATGTAGACTTTTGAGCAAAACAGGAGTATAAGTTTTAACGATTACTCGCGTTCCCTTGGTCCTAGGAGGTCGAATCTGGTGTGCAAGTACCGTTCTTGTCGATCGCTTAATTTGACATTTAGAATCGTCAAAATTCGATAAAAATGGTTTTATCCATAGTTGCAAGTACGAAGTATCGAATTTTGACGATTCTAAATGTCAAATTAAGCGATCGACAAGAACGGTACTTGCACACCTGGTGTCTACGAATTTGTTTATTATCTATTAACAAAAATAATTTTATTTTTTCTGTAAATCCTACTAATATTATAAATCCGAAAGTTTAGATGTTTGGATGTTTAGATGTTTGGATGTTTAGATGTTTGGATGTTTGTGTTTCAATCACGTCGAAACTACTGAACCAACTTGGATGAAACTTGGCATATATGTAGTTCGTAACCTGGATTGACATATAGGCTATTTTTTATCTCGAATAATTAACAGGATCTACAGGATAAAATGAAAAAACGGGATTAGCAGCGCCAATTATTAGCAAGAGGATGATGTCATGTCATGTCACGTCAACTTTGACAGGACGTAGTACTAGGTACCTCTTTGGTCTAACGACTAACGTTTGACATTCGAGTACGGGTTCGGTGTAATGTCAAGTTTCTCAAAGGAGTATCCACTCGGTACACGCACAGGTAATATAATGTACACGGAAACGGTACTCGCGTACGAAGTCGCGGGTAACTACTAGTAATAAATAAATATTCATACGTACATTTCACACGACGCCCTCTAGTCCCAAACTAAGCAACTTGTAACATGGGAACTAGATGCTGATACAATACTTTTTTATATTAATTTTTATATTATTAATTTTTGTTAGGTCCTCAAGAGTCGCTGTGGTGGCGAGGGAAACGTGGCTTTCGAGTTGGATTCTTTCCTCATCACTGCGTCGCTGTCATAGGAGACAAAGTCCCAAGGAATATGACCCAACCCCCTCCGATTGTGGGGTAAGTAAAAACTTATGTTTTTATGTTTAGTTTATCTATATTGTTATTCTATTTTTAGTTTAGATTTATGTGTTTTTTTTGGTGTGAAATAAAAACTTATCTATCTATCTATGTTTAACCCCCAACGCAAAAACGACGGGGTGTTTGACGTGTTTGAAGTTTGACTTGTGTATGTGTGTGTGTGTGTGTGTGTGTGTGTGTGTGTGTGTGTGGCAACGTAGTTTCCGTACGGATGAACCGATTTTGATTTTGTTTTTTTGTTTGAAAGGTGAAATAGTCGGGAGTGTTCTTAGCTATGTTTGATGAAAATCGGTCCAAGATTCGGGGGTTTAAAATTTTTTAATTTAATTTCATGTGTAGTTAAATGTTAAGAATTAAGCTTTATTCACAAAGAAAATTATGACTAATACAATATCCTACTAATATTATAAATGCGAAAGTTTAGATGTTTGGATGTTTAGATGTTTGTGTTTCAATCACGTCTAAACTACTGAACCAACTTGGATGAAACTTGGCATATATATAGTTCGTAACCTGGATTGACACATAGGCTACTTTTTATCTCGAATAATTAACAGGATCTACAGGATAAAATGAACGAAAAGGATTAGCAGCGCCAATTGGCAAGAGGATTTCATTGTCATGTCATGTCACGTCAGTTTGACAGGGCGTAGTACTACCTCTTTGGTCTAACAATTAGCGTTTGACATTCCAGTACGAGTTCGGTGTAATGAGGTGTAATGTCAAGTTTCTCAAAGAAGTATCCGCTCGGTACATGCACAGATAATATAATGTACACGGAAACTGTAGACGCGTACGAAGTCGCGGGTAACTACTAGTTTATAATATGTACAAAATACACATGAAGGAGTTGAGCTATCTACACACCGTTGCAAACGATTTATAGATAGCTCAACTGATCCAAATCAGTAGCAATCGGGGCGCGTGTCCAAGACACTGGCTGCATTGCCGCGCTGAATAGCCATGCTGATTCGCTGGCCCAGATAATCACCAGCCCTCGGGTCACGCGTCGCATACACTAGACGCCCTTAAAATGTATATTAATGTTAAAATGTATATTAATGTTAAAATGTATATTGTATATGCTCAGACGTGGTCGCTGACTGAGTCTCAGAAGACCAAGCTAGGTGTCTGCCAAAGAGCGATGGAGCGAAGTATTTTAGGTGTGAAAAGAATAGATCGAATTCGGAACACCATACTTCGCTCCAAAACTGGAATCGCTGATGTAGGCCGTAAAGTAGCGAAGCTGAAGTGGGAATGGGCGGGTCACGTGGTTCGCATGGATTCGGAAAGGTAGGCTCAAGGAGTCACAGGCTGGATACCCCCAGGGGTTAGAAGACGTCGCGATCGCCTGAGGAGGCGCTGGCATGACGACCTGGACTCCTTCGAGCGGAAATGGGCGGAACTTGCCAAAGATCGCAGGAAGTGAAAGACGAGGGGGGAGATCTTTGCCCAGCAGTGGGACAGTATTGGTTAATTTAAAATAAAAATGTTAAAATGTATATTAATGTTAAAATGTATATTAATGTTACAATGTATATTAATGTTAAAATGTATATTAATGTTAAAATGTATAAATTAATGTTAAAATGTATATTAATGTTAAAATGTATATTTGTTGACAGATCCGTAGCAGTAGCGCCTATAAAACCAGTTCTTAGAAAACACGGAAAGTTAATATCACTATTCAGAAGTTTTATATTATCCCGTCCGTCTCGTCGCAGTCTCAAGCAACAAGGCATATTGAGAGAACGGGTTTTCGGATGTGATTTGGGGGAACATCTTCTTAATTGTGGACATGATGGTAAATATCACTTTTTTTTTTAAATTTGATAATTGTATTGTTTAACTTTTTATTGTTCAAAACAATAACTATACAAATACTTAAGAAAATAGCATTTTTAACAAAAAAAAATATTAAATTAAATATCACTAGAAAAAGGTTTTTGTCATCCGTCACAGCTCAGTCGGTATAGCGGTGCCTTCCGTGCTGTGGGTCGTGGGTTCGATCCCCACTGAGAACTAACATTTGTGAGACAAACATAGATTCTATGTCTGTGCGTTACTATGTATTAAAAGTATTTACAAAAAAAGTATATAAATAAGTATTCTATCAGCAATCTAGTTCCAAGATTACAAGCTTTGCTTAGTTTGGGACTAGAGGGCGCTGTGTGAAATGTCAATGATTTTTTTTTAAACGCCATCATTTTGCACGCCCAATAAGACTGGTAGATAATGCTCTTAGCATTAAGTCTTACCTATTATACATTTTGGTAAATACTTATAGTAACACCCTGACAAAACAATCTATGTTTGACACACATATTATTATGTTAGTTCTCAGTGGGGATCGAACCCACGACCCACAGCACGGAAGGCACCGCTATTTATTTATTTTAAATTGCTTAAAAACTTACAGTATGTAAAACCAGAACGTTTTATAAGCTAGGATAGCAGACAATTAGTTACTTAGGTATATGCTTAGAAAACAAATAGAGAAACGAATTAATTGTCGTAAACTTGAGTGGAATATATCCACTTCAGGTGCCTGAGCAATGAGCGTGTTGAATAGTGTGAGTGCGTGCTGCGTAGGCGCATACCGGGCGGTGTTGGTGCGGGGGGGGGGGGGGGGGGGGGGGTACCGGTCGGGAACGTACTATCAGCAAAATTTCCGCCTTACCACTTTTGAAACTGTTTCGCTTGCAAGCGGTTAGCTACCTGACCCCGCCTTTTTATTTTGTCTTCTTATTTTGACCAACCAGCAGGGACTGAAAACCCGGTTCCAAATAAGGGTTCGGTACTCTTAAAGGTTCCAATAAAGGTTCGGTTCCTGTTCCGGTTCCGGTTCTTTTCGGGTTCCTGGAACCGGTTAATGAATTTATGCGTTTAAGTGGGGTCAGAATTATTTTATTTGCCTTGAGTTTCTGGCGCTTGTACTTCACGGTCACAGATTAGAACTCTGTTCGCGGCACTGCAAGCAGATTGAGATTAGACGCGACTTAGTAGTACGAATAATATGGATAATAGTGAGTTTACTTACCTACCTACCTATCTACCTACCTAGGTAATAGTAATTATGTAGGTGCTCATTGTTTTCTTTCTTTTTTTATGCTTGTTCTGTGCTGTACCTGTGTTGTGATTGTGTGTCGAATAAATAAATCTCTATCTCTATCTATCTATCTATCTCTACTTCGATTATAATATTATTGTTATAGGTAGGTATAAATTTAATAAAGGGTCTGGGGCAAAACTCTATGGAGCCCAGGTCCCGATTTTTTTAAACTCGCATTAATGAAACTTTCTTTGTTACAATGTACTTGTAACGTAGTTTTAATATAAGTAATAATTTTATTAAAAAGCAACGGGAATACTTAGTTATTCGACATCCAAACTTCGACAAAAAACAAAGGTTGTCTGCCAGGAAATGGTATTTTTCGATGACTTAATTGACAGTTTGTATTTGTATGACTTACTAGCTTTCACCTGCGGCTTTTCTTGAAGTTTGTGATAAGTAATAGGTAATATCATGCTATCGTTTGTGACGTTTGTTAGGTATGGTTGTTAGGTAGTTAGCAATTACATCTCAGTTTGATAGGTAGATCATATCTAATCACTAGGAACATACAACATCGACCAAGGTCGGTTGTTATATCCGCTTTTTATGTTATGGCAATGTTATTAAGATCTTCGCTAGCTTCGTTTGCTCGATTAGCAATAACTTTTCCTACTGCAAGTTTTGCTCGTCGTCAGAATCTTCAGTTTCTTCTTCAATTACATGGTTTAGGAACATAGCTGGTGCGACAATACTGTCTTGATGCCGTGCCCAGCTAAGAAACCATATAACTCATAACATGGGTGCAACAGCCAACTGTTCTGTTGCCCACAATGCAGCTACAGCAGTACCCTAATATATTTTCTACGTTGTTGCGGTCAGCCGGTTCACTCTCAAACATAACGTAGCTATAGTAGATTTTCCTACTAACGTGCCGTGACTTGATTCTTGCTCTAATTAAGATTGGAGTAACTCCTCTTAAATCGGTATCGTTTAGGCGTATAGCGAGATATGGTCACAGCTGGCCGCTTATAATGTGGTAGCAATATGGTGGGTTGCATTCTATTGTTGGCGGCAGGTATTCCCAAAGGTGCAGCAGGTAAAGGAGGTGGTTGTGGGATTCCTGGATTGGGCCCGAGATGTGGCTCTTGTTCGACAATTTCGAGCATATCCTGAGCTGAGAAACTGAGCTCTACTAAAACATCGTCTACATGCTTGATCATTGTTATTGACCTGAAATAAAATATGTGTGGTTAGTGATGAATGGCTTCATTTTATTGTTTCACATTATGTTTTACTATCCAATAGGTGTACATTTACATGTGCGCAATGCTAGTACCCTCAAACGGTGAAAGAAAACATCGTGAGGAAACCCTTGGTTTAGTCAGTTCCACAGTGGTTTGTGAGTTTCAGGTAGGTAAGTACCTACTGGTAACATTTTCAGGACAAAGACAAGTTACCTACGATTATTTTGTTTTACATCTACATTTCAGCGAGATCACGCAGTTGTAGGTAGGTAGAGTAGAGTAGGTAGTTACTTTGGGTTATTGGGGGTGGATATGCGACGTTTTCTTGAATATAAAATAAACCTATTTTAATAAAAACTTAAAAAACTTATTCCGCGCAGACGAAATCGCGAGTAACAATGCGCTAGTAAAATAAATAAATAGTAAATATAGTAAATAGAGAAATCATTTTACCTGGTACGGAATAATCCATGACGCTATTATATTTCCTTCTGCGGTATTGTAGATGGCATAAGATCTAGATCTCAATATAGAGCTTCCACAACCTCGGCATACTCTTGTGTGTCCATATGCTCGAGCTGCAGCTTGGCCAGGATTGTTTAGTCGATTTCGTAATAAAACCAATCATTCTTGGCATAAGTTGTTATTAGGCGAAACCTACGAATACAAGAAGTTTTGTATAAAAAGTGTGAATAAGGCGTAAAGGAAAATAAGTAAGTAGGTAGGTAGGTACTTACCTCTTGTAAATAAGTTTTGATTATTGAGAACCTTTTAAATGAAAATATAAGAACTTATACGAATATACTTTTTTTTATACAACTCAGTGATGGAATAAGCCGATGGCCCACCTGATGTTAAGTGGTTACCTCTGCCTATAACAATGCATTGCCTCACCGATACTTAACTCATTAAAATGTAAGAAGCTAGGTAGTTAGGTATAAGCATTAGCACCTACCTAAGTTAGTCATAAGGCGACCCATCTAGCGTACCTGTGTAGCTACATTATCAAAATATCAAAAACAAACATGCAGGCGGGTAAGTTACTCAACAACACTCGCTCATTGTTGAAGTTACAGAACGTCTCTACGCCCCATGCTTGCATTGCTTAATGTGTTATGGACGCGCTACAATGCCACATAGGATACGTCCTCTGTGGATTGGACTTGTTTCGTCACTCGTCTCATAACAATAAAATAAAATAGCACAAACATACCTGAATTGGGGCTATCCACAATGACACAGCTTCAACAATATTAACTGGTTGAGCCTGCACCAAAAATCTTCTTCTTCTAGGGCCTAAACATATTGTACAATTGATGCACCGTTCTCCTTCTTCCATATTTTTTATCAGTTTAAAAATCCGGAAAATCAATAATAGAAAAGCCAAACAAAAAGTATAAATATAGTTAGTATTATGCGTGCGCTTTTCAAGTTCTCAGAACACACTTCGACGGCGTTCTTTTTTTAAAAAAAAGTTGTACATGGCCTGTAGTGATTGGGAAGAGGTGATGGAAAAAAAAGGTTTTACCTAATCTAAATAATACTTCATGTTTATTTTATTAGCTACATTGTCACTTGTTTTGTTAGATACCTCCCTAGATAAGTATGTAGGTACTTACCGAACAAAAAAAAATTTTTTTATTTGATTTCCTTAGTATTATAGTAGGTACACTTACCTACCTCAAGAAAAAAAATATTGTTTAGTTCGGAGTTTATCTGCCTTGTAGTGGCCTTGTAGGTATATAATGAGTCAGCAAACTGTCCAAAGAGTCTCTAGACTTTTCTAACCCTCTATTAGGAATGAAAAAAAGATGTCACCGTCCCGGTTTCTTGTCGTGTTATCAAAATAATGACTTTTTATTACATTTTTATAATTCCCGCTGCACTAGAGATTTCGATAGAACAAATAACTACTTAAAAATAACAAAACTAATTTACTGCCACATTAAATTGTTGCGAGTGGAGACCTGCGTTGCCCCAGATCTTTTCATTTCATTAAAGTTGAAATATTTATAGACATATGTCTTTTTTTGCCCCCCATTCTACAAGTAACAACGGGGCGAGCAGTCAACAACACACAATTACACTACACTCAGTTGAATAAAATAACAGAAATGAGGAAAATGAGTTAGGAATTTTTTCCTGTTTTTTTTAGCTTAAGAGGCCGTATTAAAATTTGACGACGTCAAGTTTAAGCATTTATGAATACGCGACGCGCTGCGCTACGCGTTTGCGACGCGCAAAGGACAAACGAATTTGATCTTTCGACATGTTCGTTCACTGGATGAGTACGATTGATTTGTAGTCTAATTACTAAGTTGGTATGTGGTAGGTACCTATCTCCACGTGACGTGTGTAGAACTGTTGTACGAATTGTAATAAAAAAAATTGTAAAAAATAAAATTAATATTGCAAACCCTCTATTATGTAGAAAATAAAATAAATATAGCAACCCCTCAATATAATTTTTTTATTGATCTAACAGTATGTATAATTCCAGTTTAATGCCCCATCTTCTCCTCTCAGAGATATTGTAGCCCCCTTCCCGTATCTCCGCTACTAGCAGAATTCGACCTCCATTATTTGGAGCCATTCGAATCGAAACATAAATATAGCCAAAATAAAGGAGCATTTTGACTCTGACAGAATTTATCTCCCCCACGACGTTTTCGAATCCAGGACAGCGTACTTTACTTTTTATAGTAAAATGATACAGGTGTCGATTTCGAAATATTTTGGGGTGCTGATTGCGGAAATGGCATCTACTTTGAAGTCTAAATGGCGAACGTTGATTTTTTTGAGTAAAGTGATAGAAGTGTCGTTTTCAGGATATTTTGGAGTGCTGATTACGGAAATGGTATCCATTTTGAAATCCAAGATGGCGGACGTTGGTTTTTTTGAGAAAATAGATATGGGTGTCGTTTTCGGCATATTTTGGGATGCTGATTACGGAAATGGTATCCATTTTGAAATTCAAGATGGCGGACATTGGTTTTTTTGATTAAAGTGATATGGGTGTCGTTTTCGGGTTATTTTGGGATGCTGATTATGGAAATGGTATCCATTTTGAAATCCAAGATGGCGGACATTGGTTTTTTTGAGTAAAGTGATATAGGTGTCGTTTTCAGGATATTTTGGGATGCTAATTATGGAAATGGTATCCATTTTGAAATCCAAGATGGCGGACATTGTTTTTTTTTGAGAAGATAGATATGGGTGTCGTTTTCGGGATATTTTGGGATGCTGATTACGGAAATGGTATCCATTTTGAAATCCAAGGTGGCGGACATCGATTTTTTTTAATAAAGTTATATGGGTGTCGTTTTCAGGATATTTTGGGATGCTGATTACGGAAATGGTGTCCATTTTGAAATCCAAGATGGCGAACATTGTTTTTTTGAGAAAATAGATATGGGTGTCGTTTTCGGGATATTTTGGGATGCTGATTACGGAAATGGTATCCATTTTGAAATCCAAGATGGCGGACATTGTTTTTTTTGAGAAGATAGATATGGGTGTCGTTTTAGGGATATTTTGAGATGCTGATTACGGAAATGGTATCCATTTTGAAATCCAAGATGGCGGACATCGAATTTTTTTAATAAATTGATATGGGTGTCGTTTTCGGGATATTTTGGGATTCTGATTACGGAAATGGTATCCATTTTGAAATCCAAGATGGTGGACATCGATTTTTTTAATAAAGTGATATGGGTGTCGTTTTCCGGAATATTTTGGGATGCTGTGATTACGGAAAATGGTGTCCATTTTGAAATCCAAGATAGCGAACATTGTTTTTTTGAGAAAATAGATATGGGTGTCGTTTTCGGAATATTTTGGGATGCTAATTACGGAAATGGCATCCATTTTGAAATCCAAGATGGCGGATATTGTTTTTTTTGAGAAAATAGATATGGGTGTCGTTTTCGGGATATTTTGGGGTGCTGATTATGGAAATGCTATCCATTTTGAAATCCAAGATGACGGACATTGGTTATTTTGAGTAAAGTGATATGGGTAATCTTTACGATGGCTGGGGAGGACTCTCAGATATTGATTTCGAAAGCAATCGATTCATAAACAAAAACTTCAAAAAAGATAGGATCCATTTCCATAATCAGTACTTTACTTACCCCAAAATATCCTGAAAACGACACCCATATCACTTTACTCAAAATAACCAATGTCCGCCATCTTGGATTTCAAAATGGATACCATTTCCGTAATCAGCACCCCAAAATATCCCGAAAACGACACCGATATCACTTTATTAAAAAAATCGATGTCCACCATCTTGGATTTCAAAATGGATACCATTTCCGTAATCAGCATCCCAAAATATCTCGAAAACGACACCCATATCTATTTTCTCAAAAAAAAAAACAATGTTCGCCATCTTGGATTTCAAAATGGATACCATTTCCGTAATCAACATCCCAAAATATCCCGAAAACGACACCCATATCTATTTTCTCAAAAAAACCAATGTCCGCCATCTTGGATTTCAAAATTGACACCATTTCCGTAATCAGCATCCCAAAATATCCCAAAAACGACACCCATATCACTTTATTAAAACAATCGATGTCCACCATCTTGGATTTCAAAATGGATACCATTTCCGTAATCAGCATCCCAAAATATCCCGAAAACGACACCCATATCTATTTTCTCAAAAAACCAATGTCCGCCATCTTGGATTTCGAAATGGATGCCATTTCCGTAATCAGCATCCCAAAATATCCCGAAAACGACACCCATATCTATTTTCTCAAAAAAACAATGTTCGCCATATTGGATTTCAAAATGGACACCATTTCCGTAATCAGCATCCCAAAATATCCTGAAAACGACACCTATATCACTTTACTCAAAAAAACCAATGTCCGCCATCTTGGATTTCAAAATGGATACCATTTCCATAATCAGCATCCCAAAATATCCTGAAAACGACACCTATATCACTTTACTCAAAAAAACCAATGTCCGCCATCTTGGATTTCAAAATGGATACCATTTCCATAATCAGCATCCCAAAATATCCCGAAAACGACATCCATATCACTTTACTCAAAAAAACCAATGTCCGCCATCTTGGATTTCAAAATGGATACCATTTCCATAATCAGCATCCCAAAATATCCTGAAAACGACACCTATATCACTTTACTCAAAAAAACCAATGTCCGCCATCTTGGATTTCAAAATGGATACCATTTCCATAATCAGCATCCCAAAATATCCCGAAAACGACATCCATATCACTTTACTCAAAAAAACCAATGTCCGCCATCTTGGATTTCAAAATGGATACCATTTCCATAATCAGCATCCCAAAATATCCTGAAAACGACACCTATATCACTTTACTCAAAAAAACCAATGTCCGCCATCTTGGATTTCAAAATGGATACCATTTCCATAATCAGCATCCCAAAATATCCTGAAAACGACACCTATATCACTTTACTCAAAAAAACCAATGTCCGCCATCTTGGATTTCAAAATGGATACCATTTCCATAATCAGCATCCCAAAATATCCCGAAAACGACACCCATATCACTTTACTCAAAAAAACCAATGTCCGCCATCTTGAATTTCAAAATGGATACCATTTCCGTAATCAGCAATCCGAGCACCTAGATGCCTACCTAGAAAACTTAAAAGTAAAATTAAAAGAAAGAGGTTGTACCTACCAGCGGGCGAATGGCCACATTACATTGTCATATAGTTACATATTTAATAAGAGGAAAACGTTACGTAAGTAATTAAGCATTATAAGTACCAAGTCTGCGACTAACTAATGAGAGGAATAAAAAAGAAAAAGGTATATGTATACTGCGAGCATAAATAAATAAATGAAAATGATACATCAATTTATAAATAATTTTAAAACTATAAAAACAAGTTTTAGACGTAAAAATTTATCGATCAACATTAAAAAATAAATACGCTCATCTTCCTCATTGCAGCGGGCACCGCTCGCTCGAGCGAGGTTCATAATTTTAGCTCCTACCCGCCACCAAAGCAAACAAATCACCTTAAATTTTGCTCAGGAACCTTTAAATAAAGGTTCTTAAGGGTTCTCATAAAGGTTCCGGTTCCTGTTCCGGTTCTGTCCAAGAACCTCTAAGTACAGGTTCCGAACAGGTTCTTTGGAACCCTTTTCAGTCCCTGCCAACCAGAGACCTAAACATCTATTTATTTTTACAACGGTCCATTGTTTTCATAAATTGGACAAAGATAGGGGGTTGTATATTTATCCCGCAAGAGTAAACTATACCTAAGCCAAACCATTATTTTTTTTGTAATTTTATGCCATTTGAATACATGTTATTGTTTCAGTGCCGTTGGTGCTAGTAGAATGCGCGTCGTGTATCGAGTCCCGCGGCGCAGTGGACGGCGTGTATCGCCTCTCCGGCGGCAGCGGCCTCACGCAGCGCCTGCGCAGCGCCTTCGACTCGGGGAATGCGCCAGATCTGACGCGCAGTGCGCCAGATCTGGCGCAGGACCCGCACGCGGTGCCTAGCTTACTCAAAATGTACTTTAGGTAAGTTAAATGGAGAATATTGCGTGGAAATGGGAGATTTTGAGGTTAAATAGGATTTTTTTTTGACTAAAATAGAATGTTTTCATACTAAGGGCGTCTTGCACCAGAATCACTAAACGTATTTAACAGCTAAATCGATTTAAATCTGACGTATTTGTATGACTTGACAACTCGCTAAATACTATTTAAGAGTTAAACGCGTTTAGCGATTCTGGCGCAAGCCGCCCTATGTTAAATAAATAAAAATAAATATTCATCGACTTTACACACAACACCCTCTAGTCCCAAACTAAGCAATGCTTGTAATATGAGAACTAGATGGCTGATAGAATAGTTATATACTTTTTTTTTGTAAATACATACTTATAATACATAGTAACACCCAGACATTGAACAAACATCTATGTTTATAACACAAATGTTAGTTCTCAGTGGGGATCGAACCCACGACCCACAGCACGGAAGGCAGAGCCGTTACCGACTGAGCTGTGACGCCTGTCACAAATGGAGAATATTGCGTGGAAATGGGAGATTTTGAGGTTAAATAGGATATTTTTTTACTAAAATAGAATGTTTTCATACTAAGTTGGATGTTTTATGACAAAAATAAAAAGTTAAAAGGATGTTATAAGGAAATCCAGGGTATGCGGACTGTAACGAAACGTCTTCATACTAATTTAGAGGTTTTCAATAAAAAATGTGATGTTTGCAAACTAAGATGAGAGAGATATTTAGAAAAAAATATGGGATGTTTTCATACAATTTTTTTATCCAGTGGACCATCTGCTTGTACTATCATTTAGGACTAGCTTCCACCTGCGACTTCGCCCGCGTACCGTTTTATTCTGTTGATTTTCCGGGATAAAAAGGAACTATATGTATTCCAAATCGGACCAGTAGTTACAGCATGATTGAAACACGAACATCCAAACATCTAAGTCGGTAATAGCTCTGCCTTCCGTGCTGTGGGTCGTGGGTTCGATCCCCACCAAGAACAAACATTTGTGTGTGACAAACATAGATGTTTGTTCTATGTCTGGGTGTTACTATGTATTATAAGTATATATTTACAAAAAAAAGTATATAAGTATTCTATCAGCATCTAGTTCCCATATCACAAGCTTTGCTTAGTTTGGGACTAGAGGGCGTTGTGTGTAAAGTCCATGAATATTTATTTATTTATTATTATTTATTTATCTAAACTTTGACATTTATAATATTTATAATACATTTTGTCCACAGAGAGCTTCCGAACCCACTCTGTACATACCAGTTGTACGAGAGTTTTGTACACGCCGTGCAACTACCAGACGAAGTTTCAAAATTACGAGCTGTGAGGCAAACCGTTGTTAAACTACCTCCACCGCATTATAGGTAACGTTTTTAGTGCACTTATCATCATCATCATCATCATCAAGCTATACTCGTCCACTGCTGGACGTAGGTCTCTCCCAAGACGCGCCATTGAGCTCGGTCTTCGGCTCTTCTCATCCAGTGTCTGCCAGCTACATTACATTACATTAGTGTACTCAATAATAGTAAAATAAGATTAGTTGAATAAAAATCCAATTTGTAACGAGAGAACCCACTTTGTACCAATAGAACCCAATGCGTACTAACAGAACCCACTGTGTACTAAGAGATCCCACTGTGTACTAACTGAGCCTACTGTATACTAATAGAACCCACTGTGTACTAGCAGGACCAACTGTGTACCAAAAACAAATGTACAATTTGTACTAAAAACCCACTGTGTACCGATAGAACCCAATGTGTACTAACAGAACCCAACGTATACCAATAGAACCCACTTAATATTTATTAAAAATGTCGACCAATATTATTTTTTTCGTATTGTTTCAGAACTTTAGCATACCTCATGCGTCACCTACGTCGAGTGTCACTACTCGGTGGCACCACGGGCATGACTCCTAGAAACATGGCCATTGTCTGGGCACCGAACCTGCTACGTGCGCCGAGACACCACCATGCATTGCAAGGCGTTGCTGTGCAGGTAATCTGTGTACCTTGAGATCTTGCGATGTTACCACAAATCGTATCGGCAATTTTGCCAGTGTCAAGTGGATTATTTGAAATAAGTTTAGTCAAGTCGAGTCTTACGTCAAGTCGTTTGTTTTGAAGACAAAATGGTGGATTTTCCCTTCAAAACTTGGAAACGAATTCCATCAAATAATAAAAACACATAATACACATTTATTCCAATGGCTCACACTTTATGCTATGACTGCAAGTATTATTGGTTAAAATTCCACCAAAATTAAAAAACAATATTCACTATAACATCAAGAAAAACAATTAAAATAAATGTGCTGTTGCTTTTACAAATGACAGAACAGTTTTATCTTGACTACACTTATTTCAAATAATTGACAGGCGTCACAGCTCAATTGGTATAGCGCTGCCTTCCGTGCTGTGGGTCGTGGGTTCGATCCCCACCGAGAATAAACATTTGTGTGTGGCAAACATAGATGTTTATTCTATGACTAGGTGTTATTATGTGACATGACATCATCCTTTTGCTAAATTGGCGCTGCTAATCCGTTTCGTTCATTTTATCCTGTAGATCCTGGTAATTATTCGGGATAAAAAGTAGACTATATGTCAATCCAGGTTACGAACTATATATATGCCAAGTTTCATCCAAGTTGGTTCAGTGGTTTTGACGTGATTGAAACACAAACATCCAAACATCTAAACTTTCGCATTTATAATATTAGTAGGATTTTTAGTCGTTGATTCAATGTTCATTGTGCACAGGCTGTGGTGACAGAGTTTCTGATCTGCTACGCTGAGGAGTTGTTCGCTCAAGAACAAGGAGCCGATTCTGAACCGGAGTCTCTAGAACAGGTACAGTACGCACAACGGATCTGCATCCCTCTGAAGTAGATAGATAGATAAACACTTTATTGTACACAAAGAAGAAACAGGACATAAGAGAAAACAATTAAAGCTAATGTACAATGGGCGGCCTTATCGCTAAAAGCGATCTCTTCCAGACAACCTTTGGATGGAGAGGAGAAACAGAAACAGAAAGACGGCGGTGTACAAAGTGTGCACAAACAAACTAATATACCTATTTATTCATCATGTTAATTATATATTATACCTACTATTACCTACTATGAAGTGAGGTGCAACAAACGATTGCGCATATACTGTTGTAAGGAATTCGCTTACCTCTTATTCGACACAAAAATGTGTTCTGCGCGGATACTTGAGAGGGACAAAGATGCGTTGTGAAGATACTTTAGAATTTTTTTCTAGAATGAATCTGTAATAGTTTTTAACCCTTGACGTAAAAACGACGGGGTGTTATAAGTTTGATGTGTCTCTGTGTGTGTGTGTGTCTGTGTCTGTCTGAGGCAACGTAGCTCCCAAACGGCTGAACCGATTTTGTTTTTTGTTTGAAATGTGAATTAGTCGGGAGTGTTCTTAGCTATGTTTGATGAAAATCGGTACAAGATGGCCGCCGCCGCAAAATGGCGGATTATGTTTTCACAACTCGCTCAATATGGGTATCAAATGAAAGGGCTTGACTAGTACAATAATGTACACTATATTGAAAGGGAATGACGAATATTAACTTGGCTTTATACGTTCATATTATTATTATTTTGTGGCGGGGGTTTTTTATATTTTTAATTTTATGTTTGTTATAATTACAGGAACAAGAAGTACAAGTAGAACTGCGTGGAATGGAGTCCGGCAGACGACCCAAGAGCTTACCCGTCAACCCACCCACCAAACTACTCAGGTATGTTACCGCCGCACTCAGGCACGTGACTAACTACTCAGGTATGTTACCGCCGCACGCAGGCACGTGACTAACTACTCAGGTATGTTACCGCCGCACGCAGGCACGTGACTAACTACTCAGGTATGTTACCGCCGCACGCAGGCACGTGACTAACTACTCAGGTATGTTACCGCCGCACGCAGGCACGTGACTAACTACTCAGGTATGTTACCGCCGCACTCAGGCACGTGACTAACTACTCAGGTATGTTACCGCCGCACTCAGGCACGTGACTAACTACTCAGGTATGTTACCGCCGCACGCAGGCACGTGACTAACTACTCAGGTATGTTACCGCCGCACGCAGGCACGTGACTAACTACTCAGGTATGTTACCGCCGCACGCAGGCACGTGACTAACTACTCAGGTATGTTACCGCCGCACGCAGGCACGTGACTAACTACTCAGGTATGTTACCGCCGCACTCAGGGACGTGACTAACTACTCAGGTATGTTACCGCCGCACGCAGGCACGTGACTAACTACTCAGGTATGTTACCGCCGCACTCAGGCACGTGACTAACTACTCAGGTATGTTACCGCCGCACTCAGGGACGTGACTAACTACTCAGGTATGTTACCGCCGCACGCAGGCACGTGACTAACTACTCAGGTATGTTACCGCCGCACGCAGGCACGTGACTAACTACTCAGGTATGTTACCGCCGCACTCAGGGACGTGACTAACTACTCAGGTATGTTACCGCCGCACGCAGGCACGTGACTAACTACTCAGGTATGTTACCGCCGCACTCAGGCACGTGACTAACTACTCAGGTATGTTACCGCCGCACGCAGGCACGTGACTAACTACTCAGGTATGTTACCGCCGCACGCAGGCACGTGACTAACTACTCAGGTATGTTACCGCCGCACTCAGGGACGTGACTAACTACTCAGGTATGTTACCGCCGCACGCAGGCACGTGACTAACTACTCAGGTATGTTACCGCCGCACGCAGGCACGTGACTAACTACTCAGGTATGTTACCGCCGCACTCAGGCACGTGACTAACTACTCAGGTATGTTACCGCCGCACGCAGGCACGTGACTAACTACTCAGGTATGTTACCGCCGCACTCAGGGACGTGACTAACTACTCAGGTATGTTACCGCCGCACGCAGGCACGTGACTAACTACTCAGGTATGTTACCGCCGCACGCAGGCACGTGACTAACTACTCAGGTATGTTACCGCCGCACTCAGGGACGTGACTAACTACTCAGGTATGTTACCGCCGCACGCAGGCACGTGACTAACTACAAAGGTATGTTACCGCCGCACTCAGGGACGTGACTAACCACTCAGGTATGTTACCGCTGCACTCAGGGACGTGACTAACTATTCAGGTATGTTACCGCCGTATTCAGGGACGAAAATTGACAAAAAAAAAAGTATATAAGTATTGTATCAGCATCTAGTTCCCATATTACAAGCTTTGCTTAGTTTGAAACTAGAGGGCGTTGTGTGTAAAGTTGGTCTATCTGTGGGTAGGTATGCTAGGTGTAGCAAGCAAACAACCTTTCTAGTTCAAGGACAGTTTATTACTGGCTCGCAGACCAGTGACAGTTGCAGAATGCGTAAGCTATGTCTACGTTCATACATATCAAAAGTCCATGAATATTTATTTATTTATTTATAATTTATTTATTCCATTAGACATAGAAGAGAATAGAATAGAAACATTTATTAAAAAAGATGTGCACAAGTAACAATTATAAAATTAATTGAACAGAGTTAGTGTGACATCAGTCTCTCGTCATTTTATTTCTAATACAAGGCATAGAGCACAATAAATAGATAAAAATTTATAATAATTCCTGTAAATGAGCATGAACAATTTGAAAACTAAAACAAATAAAAGTAAAAAAAAATGGCACTAAACAAAATAGGCTTCAGAGGCCTATACCCAGCAGTGGGTGAGATCAGGCTGCGGATGATGATGATGATGAAACAAAATAGTAACAGGCATGTTATATTTAAGTTTGGAGGAAGCCCGGCGCCGCGGGCTGCCGGCGTCAGGACACGTGACTCCACAGTTACCACACTCCGGCACCATCGCTGCAGCCGCCGGCGTGCAACTACGTCCCGCCACACATCTCAACACTAAATACATCGAGGTATACATCTATTGACAGTGTGACAGGCGTCACAGCTCAGTCGGTAGCTCTGCCTACCGTGCTGTGGGTCGTGGGTTCGATCCCCACCGAGAACAAACATTTGCGTGACAAACATAGATGTTTGTTCTATGTCTGGGTGTTACTATGTATTATAAGTATGTATTTACAAAAAAAAGTATATAAGTATTCTATCAGCCATCTAGTTCCCATATCACAAGCTTTGCTTAGTTTGGGGCTTGAGGGCGTCGTGTGAAATGTCCATGAATATTTATTTATTTATTTATTCATCACATTAATATTACTTGTTGTCCTATGAGAACATAGACCTCGCGAGCCTTTATAACCATGCAATAACAGACATTGATGTCGATTCTGTTGTTGCATTTTTCTAAACTAACCTAATTTGACAGCACTAAAAATGTTGCCGTCCCTTTCTCATAAACTGAAACTACAGAGACCGCTATAATTCTAGCGCTGTCAAATTAGGTTAGTTTAGAAAAATGCAACAACAGAATCGACAGCACTTTCCCTTTTCCCCTGGTTAAGTCGAATTTCAGGTGCTTGAAATTTCCCAATAGGCCCTACCTATGTAGACTTTTGAGCAAAATAGGGGTATAAGTTTCCTTCTACACTAGTGACATCTATCAGTTTTGGCTAATATATTTGATACGAGAAGAAGCCAAGTATTGGGGTTTTATTTTACTATATTAAATAGAGAAATCCTACAATTTCCCCTCCCCTATTCCCCCTCCCCCCCACCCGATTGTCAAAAATTATCCCCCTAAAATTTATATATATTTATAAACATAAATGTTAACAAACTTACAAACCTTTCGCGTTTAAAATATTAATAGGATTTCCTACTAATATTATAAATGCGAAAGTTTAGATGTTTGTGTTTTAATCACGTCTAAACTACTGAATCAACTTGGATGAAACTTGGCATATATATAGTTCGTAACCTGGATTGACAAATAGGCTACTTTTTATCCCGAATAATTAACAGGATCTACAGGATAAAATGAACGAAAAGGATTAGCAGCGCCAATTGGCAAGACGATTTCATTGTCATGTCATGTCACGTCAGTTTGACAGGACGTAGTACTACCTCTTTGGTCTAACGACTAACGTTTGACATTCCAGTAGGTACGAGTTCGGTGTAATGTCAAGTTTCTCAAAGTATCCGCTCGGTACACGCACAGATAATATAATGTACACGGAAACTGTAGACCCATACGAAGTCGCGGGCAACTGCTAGTTATAAATATGTTTATTTACAGGTTGGTTCCGGACCCAACAATTTACCACAATATCACACCGTACTCGAATTACCGCTATCTGGTGAGTACATATAGATGTTTCTACTTGTATTATAAATATATATTTACAAAAATGTATTTAAGTAGTGTATCAACATCTAGTTCCCATATTACAAGCTTTGCTTAGTTTGGCACTAGAGGGCGTTGTGTTAAATGTCAATGAATATTTATATATTTAAATGTTTCAGGTACGAAGCGTGGTTTGAAACGGTCTCCGTCGGGCTGGCGGGGGCTCTTCACTCGCTCCCACAAACAGCAGAGGCCTAGGGCTTCGAGACCGGCTCCGGTCACTATCACTGCGCCTATACCTATACTTACTGAGGTAAGCTTACGTTTTTAGTATGTAGTCAATTTTAGTATGTAGTCAATTTTAGTATGTAGTCAATTTTAGTATATAGTCAATTTTAGTATGTAGTCAATTTTAGTATGTAGTCAATTTTAGTATGTAGTCAATTTTAGTATGTAGTCAATTTTAGTATGTAGTCAATATTAGTATGTAGTCAATCTTAGTATGTAGTCAATTTTAGTATGTAGTCAATTTTAGTATGAAGTCAATTTTAGTATGTAGTCAAGTTTAGTATGTAGTCAATTTTGAACAGAATTTAAATATTTATAAGTTTAAAAAACCGAATTGAGACTATTTGAGACCCTCCTCCTTTTTAACCGACTTCCAAAAAAGAGGAGGTGCTCAATTCGGTTGTATTTATTTGCAAAGAATATAACGACTAATACATTATTTACAACATTTATAATATATACAAAAAACACATGAAGCAGTTGAGCTATCTACACACCGTTGTAAACGATTTATAGATAGCTCAACTGAAAATAATAGACTTTATATAATTATAAGTTCAAAAAACCGAATTGAGACCCTTATCTTATTTTTGAAGTCGGTTAATAATAGGTTTTTTCAATGTTTGGTACCTCAGAATTCCGTTATTTATAAACCGATTTGAAAAATCCTTTTTTTTATCTAAAATGATGTAAAATTTGCATCAAAATCGGTTCAGTAGTTTGGGTTATAAATAGAAATAACTGAAAAAAAAAATATGCCATCCACGTGCACGAAATTGCGTATTTTGCTTTCCTGTGACTTTTTAGTGTTTATAGTCACTAGAACATTCCCAATGAACTGTCATCATCATCATCATCTGATGATGAAGCCGGTAGTAGAACTGAAGTCGGTTAAAATATTTAAGGCGGCTTGCACGTGAATCGCTAAACGCGTTTAACTCTTAAATAGTATTTAGCGAGTTGTCAAGTCATACAAATACGTCAGATTTAAATCTAATTAGCTGTTAAACACGTTTAGTGATTCTGGTGCAAGCCACCCTTAATATTAATAAACTAGGATGATTCTTGCTTTATATATTTTATTTGTTTTATTTTCTAGGATATATCAATGGGAGCGGCAGGGCTTCGCCCCGTCAAGTCGTGCGAGTCTCTAACATCAGACACGGACACGTTGGCGCCGTTGGCTGAACGAGCTGCAGTGCCTTTGAAGCATCATACAAGGTATTCTATACCACTGCCTGCAGGTGCACTGCCTCACTCACCACAGTGACCACGTCAACTGATGATGTTGCAGTTTGACGACTCTCTCCCGCTCTTTCTCTCTCTCCCTCCCTCTCTCTCCATATCTCTATCTCCATATCCGTATCTCCATCTCTCCATCTCTTTCTCTCCCTCCCTCCCTCCCCCCCCCCCCTCTCTCTCTGTGTGTGTGTATGTGTGTGTGTGTGTGTATGTGTATGTGTGTGTCGGTGGCAACGTAGCTCCCGAACGGCTGAATCGATTTTGTTTTTTGTTTGAAAGGTGAATTAGTCGGGAGTGTTCTTAGCTATGTTTGATGAAAATCGGTACAAGATGGCCGCCGCCACAAAATGGCGGATTACATATATTTTCACAACTCGCTCAATATGGGTATCAAATAAAAGGGCTTGACTAGTAGAATAATGTACACTATATTGAAAGAGAATGCGGAATGTTAACTTGGCTTTTTACGTTTATATACTAGTTATATTATATTGTGTCGAGGGTTTTTTTAAACAAATAAATAATAATAAATATTCATGGACTTTACACACGACGCCCTCTAGTCCCAAACTAAGCAAAGCTTGTGATATGGGAACTAGATGGTTGATAGAACACTTACATACTTTTTTTTTGTAAATACATACTTATAATACATAGTAACACTCAGACATAGAACAAACATCTATGTTTTCCACGCACAAATGTTTGTTCTCGGTGGGGATCGAACCCACGACCCACAGCACGGAAGGCAGAGCTATACCGACTGAGCTGTGACGCCTGTCAAACGTTTAATTAAATAACATTTGTAAATGAAAACGTTATGAACAGATCATCATCTTGCGATTCATACTTCTTTAAATAAACATAAAATTTTAAGAGGTTTGTCTATGTACTCACATTCGTCGTAATATACAGTAAATACAATCATAACAGAACAGTATGACACAACAAAACATGAAGTTAGGTAAGTATGTGCTAAATGACAAAAACACGCATGCATATAATACCTGCTTAGGTGCTTAGGTAAGCCGTGTTGGCCGAGTGGGATTGTACCTCGACTTTCGATCCGAAGGTCGTGGGTTCAAATCCCGACCGTGCATCAATGCATTTTTCGTTCGGAAAATTTATATGCGCATTAACACGAGCTTTACGGTGAAGGAAAACATCGTGAGGAAACCCTTGACTTAGTCAGCTCCGCACGTATTGACCTTGTCTTTCCTGTGGGTAAGGCCGACTAGGCTGAGAGGATGGTATAGGTGCTGGGCAAGCCTACTCCATCTAAACATTGTCCCAGGCACTACAGTGTCCCGTTAAGTGTAGGCATAGGTTGCCTCCTGACGCTGTATAAATCATCTTCAATAGATGTAAAGGCCTATTATTATTATTGCTTAGGTAATAACATTTGTAAATGAAAACGTTACTATTAGATCATCATCATGCGATTCGTACTTCGAGCCGTGGCAGGCGGAGCTGGCGGACATGCGCCTGCGACTGTCTCCGCAGGAGAGAGACCACAACATGTTCAGTGAAGAGGACGACACGCAACACTATCTGCATCAGGTGGGGACTCTTAAAGATAAAGATTTTTATTTGCAGTGAACATGGTAGGTAGGTACAGTATACAGGTGTTTTAAAAATAATATTATCAAGTTCAGCACATTCAGTTATTTGTCAGATAACATACAAATAATGTTAGGTCATGTAAGTGAAATGTCAAAACTTAGACTTCAAAAACTCACTAATTGAATAAAAACTGTTATCTATTAGCCAGTTTCTTAAAACTCTATTAAATAAATTTTTCTGCAACTCTAAAATTGACCTAGGCAAATGATTATATTACACATTTATCTAAGTTTTTTTTTATATACATTATAGACAAACGTTTGACCGCAATCTCACCTGATGGTACACCCTGTTGGGCTTATTTACACTGTTCTTCTTCTTCTTCTTCTTACGTGTCAATGGTGACAACAAACACTAGACGAAGTTCGAATAGAACTTCGCCACTTTTACCCCTTCGTCTGTGGCGTCCAAAATATCATCCCTTGTGCAGGTGGTAGGGCACAAGGGGCAAATGAGTAAATGGGACATCGTTTGGATTTACACTGTTAATAAGACTATATAATTGAATATGAGTGAGATGTTGTGAATGTCTGCAGGGTGATTCTCTATGTTCGAGTCCCCTGGAGTCGGGGCTGTGCAGCGTCGAGCCATCCCCCCGGAGGAACTTAAGGGTTGATATTGAAGCTGCCAACGAACTAGCGGAAAAGTACGTTTACATCACATTCAAAACATATATTAGTTTATTTATTTACAGATGTAGATATCATTATAGATCTTATAAAACTAATTTTAACTTTAAATAGTGATTTTTTTAACTCCCGACGCAAAACCATGGGGTGTTATAAGTTTGACGTGTGTGTGTGTGTGTGTGTGAGAGAGAGAGTGTGTGTGTGTTTGCGTGTGGGACCACACAGTTTTTTTTTAGTTATTTCTATTTATAAGGCAAACTACTGAACCGATTTTGATAAAAATGAAATGGGACCAACCTGAAAGTATATCCTTTCAGATAAAAATTTTTGAAATCAGTTCATAAATGACGGACTTCTGGAGGTAAAAAAAAGAAAAAAATACAACCGAATTGAGAACCTCCTCTTTTTTTGAAGTTGGTTAAAAAATAATGTGTTTATTATATTGGCAGACGTCGTGCGGCGTTGGAGGAGCAGTTGTCGTCGATAGGGTACATCGACGGGGAGTCCCCCCGCCCCCGCGCGCCCCCGGAGAAGCGCAGCTCTGCGCGCGCGCAGGGCCGACAAGACACAGACCCGCCGAAACGGTATATTATATATACACTCAACTTAAGCTAAAAAAAAAAATTATAATAATAATTATACTCCCTATCTAGGAGTGGAACTCTTTACCGGCGTCTGTATTTCCGAACACTTACAATTTGAATGTTTTCAAGAGGAGAGTGAATAGGTTTCTTCAGGCAAATGTGCTACATCGTCGACCGCATCGTCACTTACCATCAGGTGAGATTGCGGTCAAACGTTTGTCTATAATGTATATAAAAAAAACCTGAGCCTCCTCCCACCATCTCCCTTCGAAGGCGTCCAGATCGTCCCGCCAACGTTTTCTTGGCCGACCTCGAAGTCGCCGACCGATAGGATAGGGATAGAGGATAGGGAGTATTGGAAGTCTCTGGGGGAGACCTTTGCCCAGCAGTGAGACGAGAAAGGTTAATTAAAAAAAAAACCAATTATAATTTTAATTAAATTAAAAAAAAAATGATTTTTGTTGTTATTTATATCAGCATTGTTGTATTGTGTGAGAAAATAAACATATTATTCATCTAGTTCCCATATTACAAGCTTTGCCTAGTTTGGGACAAGAGGGCGTTGTGTGAAATGTCCATGAATTTTATTATTTTTTTTTTAGTTAATTTTTTATATAAAAAGAGCGTTAATTTTTCCAATTATTAAATTATTTGTTATTGTTAATTTTTCTGTTAAAGTTGTTTGTTTTAAGTTGTTTAAATATTATTATAAATTCGTTTGAGATGGGTATAGTGACTAAAATATATTGCTGATAGAATACTTATAAATATAAAGATTTAAGTATAGTATCAGCAATCTAGTTCTTATATTACAAGCTTTGCTTAGTTCGGAACTAGAGTGCGTTGTGTGAAATGTCCATATATATATTTAATGTTTTGATAAAATTGTTTCAGAATTTGCAAAGATAGAGAGAGTCCCAAAGGATCTCTTATAGACTTCCAAACGTCTCTAGGAAATGTCAAACTCAGGTGAGAATTAATCATTTAGTTTTAAAAACATGTGTTCGATTAAATGTGTATTATGTTGTTTTATTATTTGATGGAATTCGTTTTCAAGTATTGAAGGGAAAATCCACAGATAGATAATCAAGTTTTATCGTGGGTTCGATTCCCAATTACGGATTTCCTTTGTTAAAATAATAAGTTTTTATAACAATACCTAAGAATCTAATTTTTACAATCGTTTCTTAATTATATGAATGAATGCATGGCTTTGAAATTAAAAAAAAAAAATGTTATATT
Organism: Gandaritis pyraliata; assembly: GCA_947859175.1. NCBI lineage: Eukaryota > Metazoa > Arthropoda > Insecta > Lepidoptera > Geometridae > Gandaritis > Gandaritis pyraliata. Next base: position 4,179,288 of record OX401879.1, read on the forward strand.
GAATCAAATGTATTTTTGTATCATTTCCACTATCATTTGAATGCGCAATACTTATTCTTTGTCTAAAACTTTGGGTATTATGGATGTTTCCAACTAGCTCCAAACTAAGCAAAACATAGAACCAAATAAATAAACTCAACGCCCTCTAGTCCCAAAATAAGCAAAACTTGTACTATGGAAATTAGATTGCTGATAGAATATTTATATACATTTTTTTAATGAATAGTAATACCCAGATATAATAAACATGTATTTTTGTCACACATAAAATTAAATGTTAGTTCTCAGTGGGGATTGAACCCACGACCCACACGGAAAGATCCATAGTACCCCAAACTAACCCAAAGCGTACCATTTAACTACATCGCTTCATAACCGCCGCTTACAGAGAACGCGGCTCCCCAAGGAAAACGAAATCCAATCGTTACAGTGGCATGCATCATCCAGATACAAGTGAAAAAATAACAAGTCGCTTAAGTTGGCATGGGAAAGATGGACACTCAACTCTTATTAAAATAGACTGGCCTATCGAAAATTCCACTACAAATCTAACTTCAAGCACAATTAATTCAAGTCCAATAACTCCCGTAACACCAGTCTACGATCCCTTAGAAGACTCTGATATAAGCGAAATACACACAATAAAAATAAACAGTTGTCTTAACTGTGCAGAAGGCACTTGCCTTAAATGCGAGCTAAAAGCCACAGACTTCAATCACACAGAACACAGTCCTATACACTCTGAAGTTAGCTATAAGAATCTCAATCGACTGTCAGCTGTTTCAACATCCTCATCCGATCGTAATTCAGATAAGAAAGATCTTAAAATGACGTCATCACACGAAAGCTCTTCATCATACTCAAATCAGGACGAGCTGTACGAATGTTATAACTTCACACGACCGAATTATATAAATCTGTCTTCCAGTAGTAGAAGTTCCCCTGGAACACCATTAAAAAGTCCTCTGAAATCTACTATTAGTATAACTTTCAGATCTCCGGGCAAAAGTAAAGATTGTGACAGAGATTCTGTGTATGAAGATATAGATTTAGAGAAGAATCTCTCTATTGTAGAAGATGCATCGGTCCCTCAAACTGATGCATCATTACCAACGCAACAAGCGTACCAGCCCAACGACTTGATAATTCTTGAAACACCAACAGAAACACATTTTGATGTAGACGTGTATAGTCAAGTTAAATTCTTTAAACAAAGTATTGAAGAAGTCAATGCTATGCTAGAATCTCCAGATAAAGATGTTCTGGAAGAATCCGTGTTTTTGACAGAGGAGTTTATTGCAGAAGATATGGAGAAATCAAAAGATTGTGATGACTCTAAAGATTATGAATCTATAAATATACCAAATGATACCAATCATTATTTAGAAGAGAAACATATTTCACCTGAAAAAGATAAGAATTACAAGTCAATAGAATCTATAGATGATTCTAAAACATATACACGAGAAATGAATCATGTAACAGAGAAATCTGAAAATCATATTCCCAACGAATCTAAAAATCATTACGAAAATATACATTTCAAGAACAATGACTATGAAAATATAAATGTAGATACGTTGAAGATATGTGATAAGTTGGAAATCAATGAGAAAACAGATCAGAATGAAGTTGCAGATGTATCCGATAACGGGAATATAATTAAGAAAGTTGAAGCTAAAAATCTTAACGTTAAAGAACTAGCTATCAGATTTGAAAGTCCTACAGAACAAAAAGGTCCTTTTACATTCGAAAAGTTTAAAACAGAGATCAGATATCCTAGCTTAGAACGAAAAGATGACAGAGTTAGAGTCACAGTTAAAAACGATCCAAAAACATCGCCAAAAAGCTACAAACTATCCAAAAACTCAGCCAAATCGTTAGATGAAAGCGCATTCGTCAAAGAATTCGGTCCAGACAAAGATAGACGGAAAAGTCTTGAAGTTAGAGATGGTAAAAGAACAACAAAACTACCCGATTTGAATCTAAACATGGTACAGAACGAAAATAAACAACCAACTACCCCAACAACTCCGACAACGGAAAACAAAATATCATTAATCCAAAGGTTTAATGAGAAACGACCGCCAGATGTTAAAAGCATTATAAACTTCGATACGGAGAAGAAATTGAGTCGAGAACGAATAGAGAAGTACAAAGAAGAAAGACGAAACTTCTTACGAGAGAAATATAGTTCACAGTCGTTTAGAAGTAATCCAGAACAGCTGACTAGAATCAAAATTAAGAAGGATGTAGAAGTAAAAGAGTTGCCTAAGTTTGAAAGAAGAAATACGGTCGATTTAGGACAGAGAATGAGATTTTCATTAGCAAAGAGTGCTAATAATCTAGATACGATCCAATCTCCAACTAGTCCTGAGTCTAGGAACGACATTGAAGATAAAAAAGAATATAATGATAGGTAAGTTTGTTAAAAATCAGGTCTTTGCATGTAATCTAGATGATACAGCGTCATTGTCACAGCTTAGTCGGTAATGGCTCTGCCTTCCGTGCTGTGGGTCGTGGGTTCGATCCCCACAAAGAACAAACATTTGTGCGTGGAAAACATAGATGTTTGTTCTATGTCTGGGTGTTACTATGTATTATAAGTATGTATTTACAATAAAAACAAGTATATAAGTATTCTATCAGCCATCTAGTTCCCATATCCGAAGCTTTGCTTAGTTTGGGACTAGAGGGTGTTGTGTGTAAAGTCCAAGAACATTTATTTATTTATTTATTGTGCACTTGGTCCCCATGGGCCGATGTACGGGAGGCTGCAGTGCCTGGGACATGAAATCCACAACTCAATACGTGCCCAGCTGATTAAGCCAAGGGTCCCCGATGTTTTCCTTCACCGTTTGAGAGCACTGGCATTGCGCACATACATTTTTAACCCTCGACGCAAAAACGACGGGGTGTTTTAAGTTTAACGTGTGTGTGTCTGTCTGTCTGAGGCATCGTAGCTCCGAAACGAATGAACCGATTTGGTTTTTTTTAGAAAGGTAATAATTTAAATATTTATGTAATTCTTTTTTTTTTCAGGAAAGAAAAAACATCGCCAACTTTCAATATAAAGGATATGACGGCTTTGTTTGAACAGAAGCAGAATCCAAATACAGGCTGATTCAATCGTGGTGACGTCACAATACAGGGTGTTCAATTACACACAAATTAAAAAAATATATAACGAAATCAGTGACATATGACGGGTTAAATGTAGAAATTCTTGATTATTGGAAGTTAAGATGAAATTTAACCTTTTATGTGCTGGAATTTAATAGAAAATATTTAAACTTTTGTGTATTTGCGCTTTGACAAACGGAAAAGGTTAAACCAAGAAAATTTAACCTCTTCCGTGCAGGCATAGAAGTCTAATAAATGTAGATCGGCGTTCTATGCTAAGGGTTAAGTTTTATTTGTATAGGAGACAAGTATTAGACAGCGCCATCTAGCTCCAATCTAAACACATCCTCAGTGGACGTGCCCTGAGTGGTAAACATTAGTTCAGGGAGAAATTGAGTCGTCTGCCTGTATAAAAAAGCTTGGAGTAGAGACGATGAGTTTGTAATAATTGTAAATATTTATTTATTATTTACATTAATACTCGAATCATCACAAAGTTGAAGTATTATTTATATTTAATTAATTGTTACTTGATATGTTTTTAACTAAATCTACTATTGTTTATATTATACTAGCTTGCGCCCGCGAATTCGTCCCGTTTGATCCTGTTGATTTTTCGGGATAAAAAGTAGCCTATGTGTTATCCAGGCTATGAACTATATGTATTTCAAGTTTCATCGAAATCAGACAAGTAGTTACAGTGATTGAAACACAAACTTTGACATTTATAATAGTAGTGGGATGAAAACATTTCAAGTTAACACTGTTATTTAAGTTTTCATTAATATGAATCTCTGTTAACTGATATTGGGCTTCGAATTGTTAGTTTAAATATAATTAGGTATGAAAAATATGGGATTTATGCATAAGATTTTGTTATTTTGACTGTGCTGTGAAAACTTGAATTATATTCTATGATCTGGATCAAACGTAATCATTGAAAAATGTCAAAGTCGAAAATCTTTTATTCAATAGAATCACAAAGGATCATTTAGAATCGTGTTATATAACTAGGTGATTCTAGGTGCCAGTTCCACGCGACCAGAGCCTAGAACGGGCAACAAACTACGGCCTGGTTCCTTGCGTTTAGTATCATCCTTCATACAATGATATATACATAATTGAGACATGATACAAGCTGCAGAATTATGCAAATCTTGATAATTTGATCAGTAATCAATTAATTAATCATAATAATATTGATAACAAAAAATGTAAGAAATCTCAGGTCGAAAATATATTTAAGTTTTTATTATTCACATTAAAATTGTACTGTGTTGCCATATAATAAAAATATGATTATAAAAATTGCATTTAATTATATTTTTATAAGTATTTAGAACACGTAGCTGCTTGAATATACAGTGCACATTTTGTATAAAACTTATGGACAATAAAGAAAATAAATAAAAAAAACATTCTTGATACTCTTTCAAATATTGTATAATTAAATACTCATTCAAATCATGTATTTAATCCATGAATCTATGAATTTCTTTAGCTACTTCTAAAACAGACTGTAACTAGCCAAAGTAAAAAAAACATATTTTCTCATAATCTACAATGAAATATAGGATTTTTTTTTAATTTATTACATTTCATAGTTTCAAATTTATAGTGCATCGCGAAGTATTGTAAACTATTTCTAATAGGATTTTTTTCAAGAACAATATGCTTTTTATGTAGAAAATGGGTAATTGTTGGCCCATACGATGTACTTTTTGTAATATATTTCGGCTTGTAATCTAAGGAAACAACAATAAAGAATATTACAGAATTTATTCGTTTTATTTACAGACTTACTTATAATCGCTTCTCAACTTAATGTCTATTTGCACTCGTTTTCTAATTATTTTGCTGCACAAGAAGATAGGTATGTAATGTACTTATATCTAAAGTATTTTAATGTTTACGAAGTTTCTGTAAATGACTGTACATTGGCAGGGGAGGAGAATATCTACCCCGGTCAGGGTGGATAGATGGACACGCTCCGAGTATCCACCTTAGGGTGGATCAAAGAGTATAATAATAAGTACAAGGGGGTGGAAAAAGATCACTTATATGCATAGTAACACCCAGACATAGAACAAACATATTTGTTTGCACACAAATGTTAGTTCTCAGTGGGGATCGAACCCACGACCCACAGCACGGAAGGCACCGCTATACCGACTGAGCAGTGATGTATTCAAATATCCTACTAATATTATAAATGCGAAAGTTTAGATGTTTGTGTTTCAATCACGTCTAAACTACTGAACCAACTTGGATGAAACTTGGCATATATATAGTTCGTAACCTGGATTGACACATAGGCTACTTTTTATCTCGAATTATTAATAGGATAAAATGAACGAAAAGGATTAGCAGCGCCAATTGGCAAGAGGATTTCATTGTCATGTCATGTCACGTCAGTTTGACAGGGCGTAGTACTACCTCTTTGGTCTAACAACTAGCGTTTGACATTCGAGTACGAGTTCGGTGTAATGAGGTGTAATGTCAAGTTTCTCAAAGTATCCGCTCGGTACACGCACAGATAATATAATGTACACGGAAACTGTAGACGCGTACGAAGTCGCGGGTAACTACTAGTCTAGAATATGCTTAATCCTAATTTACTCTTCTTTGTTGTAGGAATAAATAAACTAAAATAAAACTATAAAATAATTGAAACAAGCACATTTATTTGATACAACTTAGCAAATATGTAAGTATAAAAAAAAATTATTCACAATATTTTACTACCCACATTCCGAAAAATCCTACTTTGGTCGCGTCAATCGTAGCCGTGTTGCAGTCATATATACAAACGGGCATCTACACATATACCCAGTTTTGGCCTATTCATTATTAAAAAAAACAAAGTTACACGTAAAACGCTAGCGAATCCAAAAGAGGCTAGATTTATCAAAAACATCCCAAATAACTGGGCAAACCCCTTCAGAACTGAAATCCAGAATCTGCCACTGGTCTAAAATACTATGTTAGATGATAATTAATAGAAAATCTGTTAATGTAAGTGCAACTTGATTGAGAATACAATGAGTGTCCGTTACAAGTATTTAACATTATTTAATTGTAATCGCCAGACATTTGGCGACAAATATTCGAACTTCTGATCGCATTTAAAATGCTGGTCGCAACAACCGTAGTCGCTAATATGCTGATGTTAAATGAAATGTCAAACTGAAGAAATTTGTAATGAATAGGCCACAATACCAATGAAATCGACATAAATACTAACAAAAATATTTGAAAGGTAATTAACGCAGCTAAAATAAGTTGAAAATTATTAATAACATTAAATTTAAACAAAACTTTTTAATAATACGAAAAATTTTACAAAAAAAAAGATGTTAATAAATTACATTAGTTTTGAAATAGTTGCCATTTTAAATCCTAAAACAAGAAAAACAAAATGGTTGCATCAGTTTATAACAAATATACATAGAATAAACTGAGATCGAACTAATATTAAGTTGTTAGACCATGCCTAACGAAGATATAAATACGATAATATACTTAAAAATTAAGATAGAAGACTATTTTACCCGACTCGATGCAGCTCAATCTTTTCACATTTACAATATTAATTACACAAAAAATATGTTTACAATCTTATCCGCTATCGATTTATAAATTTGCAGACAGAACGCAATTTATAATGCTTGGGTTTATTTATATTAAGTTTTCTTGAAAAAACATGACAAAATAAAATTAGCATAGTTTTTGCGCAATTTTATAGTCTTTCTACAAAATGGCTGATTTTCATTATTGTCTGCAACATGCTCTTAAATCTGTCATTAGGTTAACTTAAAAAATAAACAAAAAAATATGCACAAAAAAATTATTTAAATATATTATATTCGAGAAGGATAATAAAATTAAAATTAACAGATAATACTGTCGATTCTGTTGTTGCATTTTTCTAAACAAACCCAATTTGACAGCGCTAAAAATATTGTCGTCCCTTTCTCATAAACGGAAACGACAAAGACAGCTATAATTTTAGCGCTGTCAAATTAGGTTAGTTTAAAAAAATGCAACAACAGAATCGATACTAATGATGTTTAGAAATACTAATCAGTGTTAATTTTCTAGTACTTAGTGGAATTAATATTATTTAAAAATCCAAAAACACAATTTTTGAAAAAAACCTACATTTATAAATTACACGTTTTAGTCAAATATCTGTTTAATTATATAATCAAAAGCATTTTTAACTTTATAATTCTTATTTTAACTTAAAAACTATAGATAATTCGTTTTTACAACTATACAATAATTGATACGACAATTTTAATTCAACGACAAAAAAATATTTGTACATTAGTTCGAATAAATAAGATTATTCTTTACAAAATTATAAAAAAAAGCAAAAAATTATTAAATTTACATAGTGAGACACTAGACAATCAATTTTTTGTGTTACAGACTGAAATCATAACAAATTAAATTAAAAAAAAAGCAAGGACTCTAAAAACTTAATCATACGTAATACTAAAGAAAAAAATTCCTAAATTATCACAAAAATTCAATGGAAGATACATACCTAATTACCTACATGCCCGATTTACAGAAACTAAGGGCCGTATGCTCATTAATTACATAAGTCTCGATCAATGCTTGTCTGATACTTAAGAGTTCACCGTAGCACTTATACATAGTTTATAAGTGCTAATTATACCTACTAGAGGTGGGTCATACTAGGTAAATCGAGATACTAGGTGACTTTGTGACTATGACTTGAGGCTAGCTGTGACAAAATACTAGTCGGTATTTTTTTACTTCTCTCGAATCGAGTACCTAATTTTCACAGATAACTCAACGTGAGCAATATTATAGATCTTTATACTAGGTAGTATTTTTCTGATACTTTGTCATAGGCATGCCTGTGACAGAATACTAGCGCAATGTTGCGCTCAAAGACAAAACGGTCAAGTGGAGTCACAGTCACTGGTATTTGTGATCTTTTGTCGCTGTGACAGTCTGTGATTTAAAAATAGTAGTGACTTTTACCTGTGACGATAAATACGTCTCACCTCTAATACCTACCTTTCTATTTGAATAAAGCTTATATTACTAAAAATATTACTAATGCTTAAAGTATTGATTTGAGTCGAGCTTTGATTCCGAAACGTTGCTTGAGTCTCGAATATTTAAGTAGAGTTCAAACAAGTTTGAAACTATACTCAAACATCGAAATATGTGTTTGAGCATAGATTTCATCTGTCATTTTTATAACGAAAACGTTTGAGTAGATATTTTGTTGTGTTTTCGGAATAAGAACGCGACTTGAGTCTAGATGTATGTCTGAATCCGTACTCAGCTAATCTGAGTCCGGATCAGTACTTAATCAATCAATGAGCATACGGGCCTTGCCAAACATTTAAATGTTGTAATAGCTAACACAAGACTTTTGATACTTTTAAAAAAACTATCTAAAACTTCATGCTTGATCTTTCATAATGCTGAATTCCCCGACGCAAAAACAACGGCGTGTTGTAAGTTTGACATGTGTATGTGTGTGTGTGTGTGTGTATGTGTGTCTGAGGCAACGTAGCTCCCGAACGAATGCACCGATTTTGATTTTGTTTTTGTTTGAAAGGTGAATTAGTCGGGAGTGTTCTTAGCTATGTTTGATGAAAATCGGTCCAAGATGGCCGCCGCCACAAAATGGCGGATTACATATTTTTCACAACTCCCTCAATATGGGTATCAAAGTCGAGGGTTTTTTTTTAATTTTTAATTATTTAATTTACTCAAAGTTAATAAGTACCTATTAAACATTAAAAAATCATTGTTTTTTTTATTCTAGATTCGTTTCAAGCATATATATATTACATTTATAATAAAGGCACTAATTTTTACAACTAAAGGAAAAATTAAAAGAGGCGTTGAAGACAACCGAACCAAACATTCTAGAACATGATGTAAGGCACGGTAGACATCCACTGAGAGGGGTAGTCACGAACAAATCCTCCAGTCGCAGCGTTACGTAACCATAACGTATTCGAGTCATATTGCGCGTCAACACCAGCTCGACTGCCGAACGTTGCAGCGTCACCGCGCAGTGTATCTCGGATACGTTACGATACGTTTACGATTGTATTTACGTTACGACTGTCATTCTGCCTTCCGTGCTGTTGGTTTGGTCCCCATCAAGAACAAACATTTGTGTGATGGCAGACATCCATGTTTGTTTTGCGTCTAAATTACTATGTATTTGCAAAAATGTATATTATTCTATCAGCAATTAGGTTCCTATAGTGCAAGCTTGTTCGCGATAATAAATATTTCCGTGTTTTAAACTTGTCATAAACAAAGAATAATGTTTCGAATGCGCAAATATGAAGTGAGAAATATATAATTTGATGAAATGATGATTTATAACCTAAAATAGTATATTTATTCACTAAAATATTCATTTTGCAAACTTTGCGGAGATTGCAAAAAGAAAAACAAGTGTGGTAATGTAAACTATAAATCCATAAGTCACTTTACAAGTTGAAAATATTTTTAGTAGATTGGGTTATGAGATTTTGTATGAAAGGGGTGATTCTAGAGTGATTTAATTTTTGTCACAATTTTTGTCACAATTGTCTTCCAAAAACTCTCCAAACTCGAATGTTTTTGTCTTGGAAGATATATTAATCGAGATAAAGTCTATCGGTCTAGAATCACCACCAGGGGTCTTATGCTCATTTCAGCAGTGATTTTACTCTATTTCGTGCAAAAACTCTTTACTCACGAGTTTTAGATATCATTTCGATGTCATCCCTATTAGAGCTAAATCTCTACTTAACTGAGAATCACCCCCAGGCCCTAGATCTTCATTAGAATACCTAGAATCACCTAGTTATATAAGACGATTCTAAATGATCCTTGTGATTTTATTGATTAAAATTTTTGACTTTAAGGGCGGCTTGCACCAGAATCACTAAACGTATTTAACAGCTAAATCGATTTAAATCTGACTTATTTGTATGACTTGACAACTCGTTAAATACTATTTAAGAGGTAAACGCGTTTAGCGATTCTGGTGCAAGCCGCCCTAACTCTGACATTCTGAACGGAATAATGGCTTAATCGAATTCTCGTTATAACTTTTACCTTATATCTATATTAGTTTAGTTCGTCTGTCCGTCCGTCTGTCGATTCTAAGCGGCGCCGTCACTGATTGTATGATCTCTGCAATCTGGTTGTCTCTCGGTCTCTGAAGGCGCTTTGCTGAGCGCGTCCGGAACTTGGCCGATTCTTGTATTAAATTTGGTGTTAGAGATTTTATGCATCTGTAAAACAAAATTTATTTTATTTTATTTTTATTTTATGTGGAAAACAAACAGCTTATTATCCTCCGACTCATGAGACTAAGAGAAACGAAGTCGCGGACGGAAGCTACTATGATACTTACATACCTGGCTGGCAGCATACATCTGGGAAAGCATATTTTAAGCCCAGATGAGCTAAAAAACCTCACCCCTAAGAAAATCCTTCAGTTCTTAACAGCTGCAGGATTTAGTGAACTATGAACGCCCCAAATAGGGGTGGTACATACACAAGTGCCGATCACAATAGGCCAGAGGGCCGCTGTGTTATCATAGCCGCAAAAAGCTAATCCTACTAATATTATAAATGCGAAAGTTTAGATGTTTGGATGTTTGTGTTTCAATCACGTCGAAACTACTGAACCAACTTGGATGAAACTTGGCATATATGTAGTTCGTAACTTGCATTGACATATAGGCTACTTTTTATCCCGAATAATTAACAGGATCTACAGGATAAAATGAACGAAAAGGATTAGCAGCGCCAATTGGCAAGAGGATTTCATTGTCATGTCATGTCACGTCAGTTTGACAGGGCGTAGTACTACCTCTTTGGTGTAACAACTAGCGTTTGACATTCCAGTAGGTATGAGTTCGGTGTAATGAGGTGTAATGTTAAGTTTCTCAAAGTATCCGCTCGGTACACGCACAGATAATATAATGTACACGGAAACTGTAGACGCGGGTAAGTGCTAGTAAAAAATAAAAAAATACCTGGCTGCTTCGCACAGTTTCCTGGTGAGGAGTTGGTTGTTGAGGTTGGTACATACCTGGCTGCTTCGCACAGTTTCCTGGTGAGGAGTTGGTGGTTGAGGTTGGTACATACCTGGCTGCTTCGCACAGTTTCCTGGTGAGGAGTTGGTTGTTGAGGTTGGTACATACCTGGCTGCTTCGCACAGTTTCCTGGTGAGGAGTTGGTTGTTGAGGTTGGTACATACCTGGCTGCTTCGCACAGTTTCCTGGTGAGGAGTTGGTTGTTGAGGTTGGTACATACCTGGCTGCTTCGCACAGTTTCCTGGTGAGGAGTTGGTTGTTGAGGTTGGTACATACCTGGCTGCTTCGCACAGTTTCCTGGTGAGGAGTTGGTTGTTGAGGTTGGTACATACCTGGCTGCTTCGCACAGTTTCCTGGTGAGGAGTTGGTTGTTGAGGTTGGTACATACCTGGCTGCTTCGCACAGTTTCCTGGTGAGGAGTTGGTTGTTGAGGTTGGTACATACCTGGCTGCTTCGCACAGTTTCCTGGTGAGGAGTTGGTTGTTGAGGTTGGTACATACCTGGCTGCTTCGCACAGTTTCCTGGTGAGGAGTTGGTTGTTGAGGTTGGTACATACCTGGCTGCTTCGCACAGTTTCCTGGTGAGGAGTTGGTTGTTGAGGTTGGTACATACCTGGCTGCTTCGCACAGTTTCCTGGTGAGGAGTTGGTTGTTGAGGTTGGTACATACCTGGCTGCTTCGCACAGTTTCCTGGTGAGGAGTTGGTTGTTGAGGTTGGTACATACCTGGCTGCTTCGCACAGTTTCCTGGTGAGGAGTTGGTTGTTGAGGTTGGTACATACCTGGCTGCTTCGCACAGTTTCCTGGTGAGGAGTTGGTTGTTGAGGTTGGCGGCGGCGAGCTCCCGGCGTAGCTGAGCCTTGCTCTTGTTCCCCGCGACCTGCAGCAGCGGATGCCGGCGCAGGGAGGATGCAGAGGGTCTCGACTTCGCCTCAGGATCCACCATTTTCTGAAGAAAAATTCATTCGTCAGTTCGTTTATTCACCTGTCAAAATCACTTATTATGAGGATTGTAAGTGATTCTTGTGGTTTTTAACCCCCGACGCAAAAACGACGGGGTGTTATAAGTTTGGCGTGTCTGTGTGTGTTGCTGAGGCAACGTAGCTCCCGAACGGATGAACCGATTTTGATTTTGTTTTTTTGTTTGAAAGGTTAATTAGTCGGGAGTGTTCTTAGCTATGTTTGATGAAAATCGGTACAAGATGGCGGATTACATATATATTCACAACTCGCATCAGTTGAGCTATCTATAAATCGTTTGCAACGGTGTGTAGATAGCTCAACTGCTTCATGTGTATTTTGTATATATTATAAATATTGTAAATATGATATAGAAGTTAAGCAATAATATTTTTAGCTGATATGAAGAATTAAAAAAGTATTGACGTACAAGACAGTAGGTTTTTTTCGGAACATCTGTTTTTTTTCGTTTTTGTTTTGTAAATATTGTATTAGTCATAATTTTATTTGTGAATAAATAATAAATTATCTTTTTTTTTTAAAGTTAGAACTTCGACAATGAATATATGAAAAAATATACAAAAAAGCATTTTTTGAAACGGGTTTTTTTTTAATTTACCTTTAATAATTGGTTGAATTCTCTCGACAGGTTGGGCAGGTCCGGTAGTTTCCCGTCGCGGTAGTCATGCCACTCCTGCCCGTTCTTCGGAAGGGGACCCCCCCCGCCCGCTTCGAATAACGTCAAACCTACAGTCAACAGTACATATTAGAACCAGTAATTAACGCATGGTTTGTTCCAAAGGAGAGCTGTGAAAGAAACACGCACCAGGGGGGTGATTCTAGACCGATAGATATTGTTGATAGATATAGAGATTTTATATCTATAGGCAATTATATCATATCACTTGAAATCTCTACAAATATCTCTACTCCACGCTAAAATACGTATTCTAGCCGGCAATAGACTTTTGCTTTAGTAGATATATCACAAAGGAGGTTTATTCAAATAGTTCATTTACACTAACACCGGTTTCCACAGACTATCTAGATTTTGTTTCCACCGAAATGCGTTCAGTTATTATATACATTTAGTATTTAATCGAATAACTTTGTTTGGTCGTAATAAAAGTTATATTTTCTAGTAAATGTTTTAATAGTAAATCTCATTGTTGTTTTAAAATAGGTATTTTTGTACAAATACTCATTTAATAGTAATTTCGTCTCACATTTTTCACAAGAAATGGAATGTTATCTTGACCTTCTGCCTGCACAAGGGGGGCAAAAAAAAAAAAAAGAAGAAGCGGCAATCAGAGAAATTTTTCCAAACAAAACAAACATTTTCATTTCAATTTCCTTTTGATTTTTATTGTTTACTATTAAAATACTTAGATAATTACCAAAAAATCGTTGCAGCTCGAAAAACTCCGTTCATATAAACTATTTGAAGGCACATTACGAGAGAAAAAAGTTTAGTGCAAATGTGATTTTCGTGCATTGTTGGATGAGTCCTCCTGTGGATGCATCACATCGGGGAAAATTCCCCATGCTTGGTATTAGAAAACGTGGCAAGAATCATCCATGAAGAGCAATACATAAGAAACAACGGTTTTGGAGACAGTGATTTGATAGTGTTTGATAAACATACCTACTTACATTTTGGACTATATGAAAATAAAGAAATATTATGTCTACTCATGTCGTTTTAATTAATTTAAAAGTGAGTAGGTAGGCTACCTAGCTTGTAGTTTTACTCCCGCATCCACTGATCATTTAGGCAGGCTTAGATTTGTAGCAAAGGTAGGTAGTCAGAGTAACATTGAAGTACAGACAAGTTTTCTAGGGGCTGCGCAGGCTTGCGGGGATGACTTAGGTAGTAAAATTGCAGCGGGCGCATTGCCTAGGCTCTAGGAGACCAACAAGAGTCAATTTGAGCCTCCACAAGTTGATTTCGCCACATATTCTATGATAAGTTCGTCCGTTTGGATTTTTACCGAAAGTAGATTTCTATTTGACACTAGGTAGATACTGAAATGTCTAGTAGAGATCTCAATATCTACTGCTGCCGACCAGTCGATACATGTCTATCGGTTAACGGTCGATATATATCTACAGTGATATGTCCAGAATACGATATCTATTGCAAATTTTTATATCTATTGAAATTTGACACTTTGAGGGATATTTATCTATCGTGATAAAATATCTATCGGTCTAGAATCACCCCCCAGGGGGGTGATTCTAGACCGATAGACTTTTTTATCACGATAGATATATCCCCCAAAAACTGTCAAAAACTATGGAGTTTTGACAGTTCTTGGGAGATATATCTATCGTGATAGAATGTCTATCGGTCTAGAATCGCCCCCCTGGCTCTGTTCAAATGAACCAGTGACCTGAAGTTGCTTTGGATTCTAGAAAAATAATTATTTATGGTTCATTTACTATAACACGAACACGCCCTCAACGGACGTGCATTCACGTGCACGTGATGCATTGTTATAGGCAGAAAATAGAGCTTAACATCGTATTAAATTACGTGCTGTGGGTCGTGGGTTCGATCCCCATTGAGAACAAACATTTGTGCGTGGAAAACATAGATGTTTGTTTTATGTCTGGGTGTTACTATGTATTATAAGTATGTATTTACAAAAAAAAAGTACAAGTATTGTATCAGCATCTAGTTGCTTAGTTTGCTTAGTTTGGGACTAGAGGGCGTCGTGTGAAATGTCCATGAATATTTTGTCCCACGACCCACAGCACGGAAGGCAGAGCTATACCGACTGAGCTGTGACGCCTGTCAGTAATCTATCTATGAATGATGTGTATAACTCACCGAACGCAAATATGTCTGCCTTGGTGAGGTCCGTGAAGTCCTCCTGCAGCACCTCCGTGGGCAGGTACCGACAGTCCCCCTCCTCCACGCAGGGGGACGACACGCACGTCACGTGACCCAGATCACCTGCAAAAACATATACAAAATGAAATACCACTAATATTATAAACTAGCAGTTACCCGCGACTACGTACGCGTCTACAGTTTCCGTGTACATTATATTATCTGTGCGTGTACCGAGCGGATACTTTGAGAAACTTGACATTACACCTCATTTACACCGAACTCGTACCTACTGGAATGTCAAACGCTAGTCGTTAGACCAAAGAGGTAGTACTACGCCCTGTCAAACTGACGTGACATGACATGACAATGAAATCCTCTTGCCAATTGGCGCTGCTAATCCCGTTCATTTTATCCTGTAGATCCTGTTAATTATTCGGGATAAACTGTAGCCTATGTGTCAATCCAGGTTACGAACTATATATATGCCAAGTTTCATCCAAGTTGGTTCAGTGGTTTTGACGTGATTGAAACACAAACATCCAAACATCCACACATCTAAACTTTCGCATTTATAATATTAGTAGGATGCGAAAGTTTAGATGTTTGGATGTTTGTGTTTCAATCACGTCAAAACTACTGAACCAACTTGGATGAATCTTGGCATATATATAGTTCGTAACCTGGATTGACACATAGGCTACTTTTTATCCCGAATAATTAACAGGATCTACAGGATAAAATGAACGGGATTAGCAGCGCCAATTGACACGAGGATGACGTCAAGTCAGTTGCCTCAGAGGGGCTAGTACGAGTGCCGGGGTAACGTCGACACGCAAGTACGGGTTCGATGTAATGTCAAACTTCTCAAAGAATCCGCTCAGCAGGGGTATGCCAATCAAAGTTGAACTGCAAAGTTTTAAATCATGGTCAGTTCATACTAACTCATAGTTATTCTGTGACTAAATACTGACATTATGACGTCATTTGATTTGTTTTCGCGCATATTTTGCTGTCAAGTGTCTAAAAAGAATAGAAAAGAAAAGAAAGAAAGAAAGAAGAAAGGAAGAAAAGAAAAAGAAGAAGACCTGAAGAAATTACACTGGGCAGTGAAATATAACTTGACAGCAAAAGATTGGCATACGGGGGCTGAAAACGATACACGCGTACGAAGTCGCGGGTAACAGCTAGTTTATTAATGGGATAACTAAAACGTGTACCTCGTGTACTTGTGTGTGTGTAAACGTCTGTGTGTGTGTGTGTGTGACTTACCGATTTTATAAATATGATTAACAGTAGGATGATGATCATCATCATCATAACCATCATCAGATTCGTTCTGATCCACATCATTGCTGCAGATGAAGATGTTGCCCGGCTTCACGTCCATGTGAACCAAATGATGAGAATGTATGTACCTGGTGAACAAACACATTACTATAATACATGAGTTTAAGTCAATCCAGGTTACGAAATATATATGACAAGTTTCATCCAAGTTGGTTCAGTAGTTTCGACGTGTTTGAAACACAAACATTTAAACATCTAAACTTTCGCATTTATAATATTAGTAGGATAAATATGATTTTCCTTGGATATGGCAGACCACGACGACAGGGCAGTGGTCGAGTTAAAAAACTTGAAAAACCGACTTCATCATCAGATGATGATGATGATGATGACAGTTCATTGGGAATGTTCTAGTGACTATAAACACCACTTAAAAATCACAGGAAATCAAAATACGCAATTTCGTGCACGTGGATGGCATATTTTTTTCAGTTATTTCTATTTATAACCCAAACTACTAAACCGATTTTGATGCAAATTGAATGGGACCAATCTGGAAGTACATCTTTTCAGACAAAATAGAATTTTTAAAATCGGTTCATAAATGACTGAGTTCTGAGGTAACAAACATAAAAAAAAATACAACTTAATACATTGATTGCTTTCACATGGTATTATAGTTGTTACATTGTAGGTAGGTATCACACATGAACCCATTAAATGATAAATAACGTATATTTATATCAAAAATAACGGAATTCTGAGGTAACAAACATGAAAATATGTAATAAATATGTAATAGCGTTATCGCCTTGGATCTCTGTAATGGTAATAATAAATATTCAGGAACATTTCACACAACGCCCTCTAGTCCCAAACTAAGCAATGCTTGTAATATGGGAACCAGATGGCTGATAGAATACTTATATACTTTTTTTTTGTAAATACATACTTATAATACATAGTAACACCCAGCCATAGAACAAACATCTATGTTTTGCCACACACAAATGTTTGTTCTCAGTCGAACCCACGACCCACAGCACGGATGGCAGAGCTATTACCGACTGAGCTGTGACGCCTGTCACACATGAACCCATTGAGAACCTCCTTTTTTTTGAAATTGGTTAAATATACTCACGATAGTCCCTTAGCGATATGTGCCAATAGCAGCACCAGCTCCGGTTCAGGGAGGGGTCCATTCTGCAGCTTCTGGTGCAAGGAGCCTCCGTCGCAGTACTCATTCTGTATTATCATGTGGTCATCTTCCGCCCACGCGGAGTAGTACCTGCCAAATGACGATATTTTCAGTATATTTATTAACTACAGGCGGAAAAACGACAGGGTGTTATAAGTTTGACGTGTCTGTCTGAGGCATCGTAGCTCCCGAAAGGTTGAACCGATTTTGAATGTTTTTTTGTTTGAAAGGTGAATTAGTCGGGAGTGTTCTTAGCTATGTTTGATGAAAATCGGTACAAGATGGCCGCCGCCACAAAATGGCGGATTACATATTTTAATATGGGTATCAAAAATGGGTATCATTTATCCTGTTAATTATTCGAGATAAAAAGTAGCCTATGTGTCAATTCAGGTTACAAACTATAGATATGATGTTTGGATGTTTGTGTTTCAATCACGTCTAAACTACTGAACCAACTTGGATGAAAGTTGGCATATATATAGTTCGTAACCTGGATTGACAAATAGGCTACTTTTTATCCCGAATAATTAACAGGATCTACAGGATAAAATGAACGAAAAGGATTAGCAGCGCCAATTGGCAAGAGGATTTCATTGTCATGACATGTCACGTCAGTTTGACAGGGCGTAGTACTACCTCTTTGGTCTAACGACTAGCGTTTGACATTCCAGTACGAGTTCGGTGTAATGTCAAGTTTCACAAAGTATCCGTTTGGTACACCCACAGATAAAATACCTAATGTACACGGAAACTGTAGACGCGTACGAAGTCGCGGGTAACTGCTAGTTTATAATATTAGTAGGATAGGATTCCACGGAGCTAGCGGATGATAGAGTGTGTTATATAGTTTTCTATTTGTTTGTCATTCAAAAGCAGATGTAGCCTAATTTCTTTATATCCATGAATCTAACTGCATTCACACCAGTCGCAAATAAACAACGCATACGCACGGTCGTCTTTTATTACAATTAGATAGGATTCATAGCAAAACAAACCATAGCAGCCTCAAGAGTGAATTTTTTTTTTTTTATATAAATAAATATTCAGGGACATTTCACACAACACCCTCTAGTCCCAAACTAAGCAATGCTTGTAATATGGGAACCAGATGGCTGATAGAATACTTATATACTTTTTTTTTTGTAAATACATACTTATAATACATACTAACACCCAGACATAGAACAAACATCTATGTTTTCCACGCACAAATGTTTGTTCTTGGTGGGGATCGAACCCACGAGCTACAGCACGGAAGGCTGAGCTATTACCGACTGAGCTGTGACGCCTGTCAAAAAATTGGAAGGGTATGTGGGAGTCGTTTGCCCAGCAGTGGGAAGGTACACGTTAAATATTGACTGACCGGACGACATGCGCGTGTTTCCCCAAGGCTGCGTGCGCGTACACCTCGGTGAGGGCGGCGCGCTCCGCGGCGGAGCCGGCGACGGGCCGCAGCGAGCGCTTCACCGCGTACACGCACCCGTCCAGCTTGTTCAGGCAGCGCGCCACGCGGCCGAACGCACCGCGACCGATCACCTCCAACTCCACGAACTCCACGTTGTAACGGGATATATTTGATTCCTGACAATAAAGAAGAAAGAATAGAATAGAAATTATTTATTTTACGCAACACACAATAAGGTACATACTTATTTACTTAATAATAAAACGATAACATGCGTAAAAAAGGAACCCACTCAGCAAATGCTTTGGGTGCACATTAACATTTATTTATTTATTTATTTTAAAATTTCACACAAATAAGTAGTGCTAGGAGGACTTAATGTTAAGAGAATTGTCTGCCAGTCTTCCTGGGCGTGCTAAAAGATGGTGTGGCGTGTTTTTAAAGGTAGGTACTAAAAGTTAAAAATTTAAATTAATACATAACTATACATAAAAAAGAAAAAGAACACAAAATATATATCAACATATATACCTATATGTTATACTATTATACTATACTCAATAACATAACATTCAATATTTTCAGTTTGTTTTAGTTTAGTTATTAGTTACATAGTACCTATACCTATCTACTTTCATTTCATTGTAAATTTTGTGTGTGTTTGTGTGTGTTCAGTAACAAATAAATAGGTTTATCTATCTATCTATAATAATCATCATAATCATAAGTCAAAGTCAAAATTTCTTTATTCAATAAAATCACAAGGATCATTTAGAATCGTCTTATATAACTAGGTGATTCTAGGTACCAGTTCCACACGATGGGTGCAAAATGGGTGTTACTATGTATTATAAGTATGTATTTACAAAAAAAAAGTACATAAGTATTGTATCAGCATCTAGTTCCCATATTACAAGCTTTGCTTAGTTTGGGACTAGAGGGCGTCGTGTGAAATGTACATGAATATTTATTATTATTATTTACATTTCACACGACGCCCTCTAGTCCCAAACTAAGCAAAGCTTGTAATATGGGAACTAGATGCTAATAGAATACTTTTTTTTTTTAAATACATACATATAATACATAGTAACACCCAGACATAGAACAAACATCTGCTTGCTACACACAAATGTTAGTTCTCAGTGGGGATCGAACCCACGACCCACAGCACGGAAGGCAGAGCTATACCGACTGAGCTGTGACGGATGTCAAGTAAATATGATATAGAACTTACTCGTAATCTTTTAGGGGGCTGTTCTGGTGTTCCGTCCCATGTTGGTGTCTTAGATAATGCTCTCTTCTTCTTGTTCAATGCTTGCCCTGCGAACGAATATCATTATGAGTATAACTTACAATAGATTTCAATGATTTGTTTCCATTTCACTAAAAGCAATATGGCCGTATTTGGGCTTATTCCTGACAGATAACCAAGACTAGATAACTGGTTATCTCAAAGGATTTTTTTTTCCTAACAGATAACCGTGGTTATCTACGAGGAAAAAAAATTCGTCTGAAATAACCAGTTTTAGTCCACCAGTCTTGGTGGTGTTTGGTTAACCAGTCTTGGTTATTTGTCAGGAATAAGCCGGTATTTGTGTGATTTAAGTTTCAAATAGTGTATTTGCAACTAAATTCTACATACATACTAAACTCATATTTTTAGTGTGACTTGTGTGCCATGTGGTATGCTTGGGTGATTGTGTGTATTAGGTATTGCAGGGTGTGTGTATTGTAGTGATTGTAGTCAAAGTCAAAATTTTATTATTCAATCAAATCACAAGGATCATTTAGAATCGTCTTATATGTAGAGGGGGTAAGGTAACATAACTGTTGTGTCAATTAATATTTTGTGTGTATTTTTTTTTTATTTATTTACTCTTACAAATTATTTATAAAGATTAGCTTAAATATTGTACCCTAAAACCACAATAAGGTTTGTGTGGGTACTCACACTCGTCGTACATATTACGAATTAACACTTACTAATACAATTTACTAATGGGTGTGTATTTTGTGTGTATTATTTACTATTGGGTGTATATTATTTACAATTGGGTGTGTATTAGGACATGAATAAGTACTTAACATAAAAGGGTTGATGTTAACAACAGATCACATCAGACAGAACTGCGAGGTGTGTGTGTTTTACATACTTATATTTTGTGTGTATCAGTTAGTAGGGTGTGTTTATGTGTACTAACCGTCAGGTGTAAAAGGGTTGATGTTAGCAACAGGTCGTAGCAGACGTGAATCGTCGTGTTCGTCTGGAGGTAGACTGCCGAGAGCACTGTCCTCGTCTGACGGCGGATGTAGGTGGTGACTTGAACCGGATGGCATGCCTAGAATATACACCATTTCTTATAAACAATTCAGAAAGTATAGATTTGATGATCAACCAATATTGTTTGACAAATACATATAAATATTCATAGACATTTCACACAACGCCCTCTAGTCCTAAACTAAGCAAAGCTTGTAATATGAACTAAATTGCTGATAGAATATTTTTTCTTTGTAAATACGTATAATACATAGAACAAACATGTCAAAGTAAAAATTTCTTTATTCAATAAAATCACAAGGATCATTTAGAAGATCATTTTACATGTATGTTTGTCACGCACAAATGTTTGTTCTCGGTGGGGATCGAACCCACGACCCACAGCACGGAAGGCAGAGCCATTACCGACTGAGCTGTGACGCCTGTCACCATTGTTTCAGCATTTGCAATACTCAAAATTCTTGAGGCTTTATGAGGGTAGCCAGTGAACAAATCATACCAGTTTGAGCGTTAAGCTTGGGCGGGAACAGTCTCGATCTGGGCGGATGGTGGGAGGGCGTAGAACACTTATCTCTAAGTGTCTTCGGCGTATGAGGACTGTCAAATAATCTGAAACAAAATAATTTATAAATAAAATAAATATATTCATGGACTTTACACACAACGCCCTCTAGTCCCAAACTAAGCAAAGCTTGTAATATGGGAACTAGATGCTGATAGAATACTTGTATACTTTTTTTTTGTAAATACATACTTATAATACATAGTAACACCCAGCCATAGAACAAACATCTATGTTTTGCCACACACAAATGTTTGTTCTTGGTGGGGATCGAACCCACGACCCACAGCACGGAGCACATAGGCTAACCTTCAGGATCTTTTGAATACAACTTGCTGAGGCATTGTCGAGGGGATTTTTTTAAAGATATTATTTTAAAAGCATAACAAAAGAGAGGAAGATATAATAATAGGGGTTTTTGCACAATAGTGGTGTACTTACACAAGTTTGGATACCTTGGATAGTTTTATGTATCTAAATGGAGTAGGCTTGTAGCACCTATACAATCCTCTCAGCCTACACGGCCATATCCAAAGCAAAGACAACGGCTTTCCTATCGATGTTTTCCTTCACCGTTTCAGAGCTCTGTCATTGCGCATATTTTTCCGAATAATCGATTAGTGCACGACCGGATTTGAACCTACATCCTCAAGCACAGTTCTATCAGTACCAAGAGACTATCGGAGCTTCACACGTAGGTAACTAGGCAGGTGTGTGTAACATTTTGGCAACATCTCCAGCGTTAACCAGGTAGTTCATAGCTTACAACCAAAAACCCACTCTATTCACCAACAATATGGTCAAAATTAGTTAAAATTACGGATGTGATCATCAACGCTTTGCGAACTACATCTTTATTCTTATAAGCACAAGGTATATTTTGATCTCGCGTCGTTGCAAGGTGGTTTAGTGGGTGTATTTTTTAGGAGACAGCTGTGTGAGATCATGTGTTTTGTTATTGTTCAGAATAACTGTGGTATAACCGATTTTTAACCGAAATTCTTCTTTACGAGTACATTTTGCAACATCAACGTAATTTTTTACGTAACTATGCAATCTGTGTGGTAAAATCTCAGAATCCCGGAGGATAGGTACAGTCGGCTACACATCAACCTATCAACGGTTCGAACTTTGAATTATTATAATTTAACTAATTTTAATTTTTTTAATTTCACTGTGTATTACGACGAATGTGAGTACCTAGAAAAACCTCTTAAGGTTTTAAGGTGCAATATTTTATGAACATTGCTATAAGTAGTTGTTAAATAAAAAATAAATAAATAAATGTTGCGAATCATGCGAGAGGGATGATATGTTTTTATGTGAGACTCGCTGCTTGCGCGCCACGCGCCTACACCTATTGCGATCCCTGATTCGCAACATTCAAATTATAATAGTTCAAAGTTCAAACAGTGGATAGGTTGATGTGTAGCCGATTGTACAATTTTGCAACATTGACGAACTATGCAGTCTTTCACGGTAATATCCCGGAATCCCGGAGGATAGGTACCTATTTGTAAAATAAACTTGTGAGTAAAATATTTTGATAAACGGAATTTCAGTCATAGCCGTGAAAATGTAGACATGCACTATCCTACTATTATTATAAACGCGAAAGTTTGTATCGATGGATGTTTGTTATTCGTTCACGCCAAAACTACTAGTCCGATTTGGATGAAACTTGAAATACATATAGTTCGTAGCCTGGATTAACACATAGGCTACTTTATATCCCGGAAAATTATAAATATGACTAGCTGTTACCCGCAAGTTCGTACGCGTGTACCTGTTTTTTTGGAAATATCTTATTTTTTCACTGGGTGCAAGTTTAGGGTACACTCATCATTAATTACATCAGCGCTGAGCTGCCATCAGGTGGTGAAGCATAATGCTGAGCTGGAGCCAATTTGTTGCAGTGGCAGTATCATTGTAAGCCTAGCTTAAAACTGAATATTTTGTTTTTCTAATCCAATAAATTATGGGAAGGTTGTATACCTACCAACACAAGGAGGTCTTATTCATTATGCATCACCAATACTGTCATCAGCTCAGCATACAATGATCCTCGTAGCAGGCTGCTTTTTATTTAGACAGTTCTAGATTTATCTAAAAATTCACATCCTTGATTCCAATGAAACATAGCATATGTTTTAATCTGGAAAAACAGCTTCTAAATTGTATAACTTTCATTGAAATTGGTCCTATAGTTAAGGAGTGATCCTCGAACATACAAACAGATAAGCAGACCAAACTCAAACTCAATTTTTGGAATCAGAATGAATCTGCATAATATTTAATTTTTCCATATCATTAATTTTCTTAAATCTATGACATTTTTACAGTTTTATAATAGTATAGATATGGATTGGTGTCAAAGATATCTAGATATTTACTAGCATTTTAGTTGTAAACCTGTTTGATGGGTCAAAACGAGGTCATTTGCCATGGAAAGGGAGAGTGAGACTTGTCATAACATGTTTTCACATGGTAATGTGGTTTCAGACAGGAGGAAACTCAGAGTTAAGTAGGTAGGAATTCTAATTTACAATTTAATTATACCTAGTTAGGTACCAGGAAATTAAACCTACTTATTTTTATTCAACTTCTTCGATTTACATTATCATTTTTAATAAATGTGTATAAACAGGACTTTACTTTCACAGGTAACTTAAAAGTCATAAACATTTTATAAAACGCCTTCCAGTCGGTAACTAAGCAAGACTTGTACTATGGGAACTAGACCGCTGATAGAATACTTATTAGTAAATACACATAATTTACATACATCGAACAAACATCTATGTTTACCATCAAACATCAAACACAAATGTTTGTTAGTGGCTTGGTTCTTGGAATCAAGCCACTAACAATATAATATAATAATATAATATATATATATATTCAATTCAATATATATATTTTTTGCAATTTTGGGTGTCCTATTCTAACAATACTTTCTTGCTCTTCATACGCGGTTATGACCCGTGAACCCGACAGTTGACCTCTGCTCTTACGTACAGGTTGGTCCGAGGCGTTATTTAAGAAAATTGATTTATTTCGATAAATCTTATGTTTAATGAAATAAAAAATATGTCTATATTCTGAAAACGCGAAACCGGATACGCTGGTTAATTTAATGTCGCCATTGTAGCTACACGCTGTATATAATATAATATATATATATAATAGTATAGAAGTCAGAGTTATGCTGACTGAGCTGTACCGCATATCAATGTTTATTCTAGTAACGCCATATCGAAATACTAGCTATCGGTATGTAGATTTGAATAGAGAACTTTATTTTTGTAAAATCTTGAGCATTATTACTATGCAAAATTGCTACTCGCACATATTCTAGAAGTTTCTAACACGGAACTTTCGAGTAATAGTTGGAATTATAATCAGATTCCAGCGAAGATGTAACATTTGTAGTAATAGATGAATGAAGACAGAATGAGATTGCAATAAACAATAAAAGCTATGTCTAAATAAAACTAAGAAACAATTTGTTCAGTTTGAAAAACTTGTAAGCAACAACCTATACAAAATCATAACAATGTAATTTTTGACGTGTTAGACGTGTTTTCTAGGCGGTACGTTAATCGAGGATACTAATAATACCACTTTGGATGCATAGCGTGGTGTTTATAGTTAGAATTTCAAAGGAGAAAGTGTAAAACTCACCTGAGAGCCCTAACTCTTTTGTAAGGTGGACTATGAGGATCTGGGACCGGGGAAGCATCTCTAATGCCGTCGTCATCGTCCAATGTAGTAAAATCCAGCTTTCTAGGCACTATAGATACCGGTATGGGGCTCAAATTATCCGAAAATATGTTAAATGGATCGGAGACATCACACGAAGTTTCAACAGACGTTTCCGAGGAATTGTGGTTGGTATTGTAACCGTTCTTCATTCTATACCACTCCGTCATGTTTGTTAACACAGTAAATA